>JBBBDQ010001453.1:0-320000 GCA_037127315.1 Ascarosepion bandense | reverse complement strand
AACAAGACAGAAAAATAACAGAACAAAATAATATGAAAAACAATATGCAGGGTGCGATGGACAAATTGTCATCTAAATGACACCAAAAATAAATGTAAAAACTGACATTGTTTAACAATGTATTTTTTAAAATCATTTTTACCAATATTACACAGAAATATCTTGAAATACTAAAGAATAAATTTATTCAATAAAATCACAATTGGCTTCGACACAGCCTCCAGACAACTTCAGAATCTCCTACAACTCTTCTGGGTGGTCTCCTTGTTTAAATTAGTGAACACTGCTAAAATCTTTAGTTTTACAAGAAGTTTTGGGCTCTTGCTCATCTGCATCCTACATATAATAATAAAGTTACTCACAGTCTAGGTGGCCAGATGTGAGGAGTGATTTAGTTATGGATATTTTCTGACAGGCATGAATGGATTCTCCTACTTGTGTGACATGGTATGGTGTCCTGTTGCCATAGGGTCTTCTAGCAGCCACCCTCTTCACCCAGGGTAGCACCACCTCCTCAAGGCACTTAATGTAAGCCTTTGTTTTGAGTCTGAGCCCTCATGGGAAGAGGACTGGCGGTATATTGTTGCCATCACAAATTATCACACTAAACACCATCACAATCAGCATGAGACTCTTTCAAATCTTTCCAAATCTTCTGCACTGTCCTCAGATTGACACCAAAACACTCTGGAGCTTCTAGTGTAAATGTTAAGCAGTACAGCATACTATTTCCAAATTTCTCGAGGAGTGAATGGTGCTCTTTTTCTCACAGATAATGCCCAACTGACCCTACTATACTGTGAAGTCCACAAGATCAAAAACAACACATATGCATGAAATTAAAAATATAAGATTGTGACAGTTTACTCATTGCACCTTGTATATGCAAGTCAAATCTAAACAAAACAGTAAGGCAACAAGTCCACAAAGTATAAATGGTCTTGACACACACACAAAAGGAATACAGTCAAGTTCTAACTTTAAGGTGAAAAATAACAAAAATATGGTGACTGACAATGAGAAGTGGGACATTTTTATTGGTTAGTATGAAATCCCATCATCCTGGGTATGACAAACTAGATCCGACAGCAAGGCCTTGGATTGGGAGGTTTGGAGGAGTTTGGATCTATCTCTTAATTGCTGTTCTTCACAGATCCACCCTGACCCAAGGTGGTAGCACCTGTAAGGGTCACAAATAGGGAAACCTCAAATCAGGGTCAAAATATAAAAATGCATTAGAAAAAAATTACCAGCATTACATTTTCATATTAAAAAAAAATTTCTAGCAATACATTACTGGGGAAAACAAAACAAAACACAAAGCTACCCATCCAAACATTTTCAAATTAAAATAAAATTTCTAGCAATACATTACTGAAAAAAAAAAAACAAAGCTACCCCCCACCCAACATTTTCAAATTAAAAAAAAATTTCTAGCAATACATTACTGGGGAAAAAAAACCCAAAAAAACCAAAGCTACCCCAAAAAATAAATAGATAAATAAAATGACCCATAAGGAGTTGACATGCCATTAAAAAAAATCAAACTAAACCAACAAATCCCAATGTGCATTTTTAGTATCTGTTTATAAATTTGGAGAGGAGATTTTCTTTTTTTTTATCAATCATTCCTTTTTATTTAGAAGCAAGAGATGTTAAGTGAAGAGGAAATACAGAAGGAAAATGGTGTCTTTCTATAAGGAAAAAGTATTAGAGTTGCAAACTTTTAATCATAAAATGGGGACAGATGTGGCAAAGGCATGAGAGCATCGTGTACATACCAAATTTTCATATCTTTAGTTTGAGAGACCCTATTATATAGTAAACGAGGTTAGAGCTTTTAGTTCCAATGATTTTGTGGAAACATTTAGTCATCATCTATAATAGAATAGAATATTAATATTGTATTTATTGATCATACAAGATAGATAATAGAAAAGTGGTATTTGTTTATAACTATTCAATAAATTGTTAAACATTTAATGAGACAGAGGAGTTTGGCACTTTTCAATAAGAAAATCAATTTTGCAAACTATTTCTGAGAAACACACATCTATCTATTTTAGACAGTCTTCCATGAAAGTTGGTTTTCATCATATCAGTCAGTTGATTTAGTGCCATACGCAAGAAATGCTTGAGCGATAATCTCTCTTTCAATCTATGACTGACTAGGCAGAGGATTTTGCCATAGTAGGTTGCCATTTCTTCCTGAAGTAGACTGGTTGCCAACCAAGGCTATAGAGCCCAATCTGTCCTGCTATTTGACTGATAGCTGGAGAGAAAAGAGATGGATTAATAACTTTCCCAAGGGTATCTAATCTAAATCTAAACTTATTTATAAATGGAACTTTGTCTGTGTGTGTCTGTCCGTTACCTATAGACTCCGAAACAGCTGAACTGATTTTCTTGAAAATTTACACAGTTGTACTATAAGTGTCTGCAAGTGTTCTTAGCTAGGTTTTGTGTCGAGGTACCTCCGATAAATATCGAAAATTGATAATCGAAAAAATCGGTTTATAGAAGGAGTGGTTTGATTTTAATCAAATTTGATACACTTATAGACAAAGACATAAGAAATGATATTCAGAAGTTTCAAGGTTGCAGTTCTTACAATAGTGCAGAAAATCAATAATATATATATATATAAAAGGCAAGGTGTGTGTGTGTGTGTGTGTGTGTGTGTGTGTGTGTGTGTGTTTGTATGTTCTTTATACAAATCCACAATTTTTATCCGATTCTCACCAAACTTCACACAAATATTCTTTAGGCTGAGTCTGAGCTCCAGAAACATGGATTAGTTTTAAAGCTTTCATTACACCAGAGCAACACCGGGCTATACTGCTAGTTTGCACATAAATGAATGTAACAAATTTAACGAATTCAATCTCGGCTCTCTGATTTCTCGTTCTGGGCCAATACTGATTGCGCCATAATGCACATCTGTTTGATTATGTGGCTTACGGCCATATCATGTTGAATACATCGGTTCTTGCTTGATCACTGAAGTTAAGCAATGTTGAGCTTGGTCAGTACTTAGATGGGTGACCGTTTGGGAATACCAGGTGCTGTAAGCGTTTAGTGACCGATGTGTGTAGTGGTGCAGTGGATATCGGCTCGGAAAGAGAAATCGGTGAGCCGAGTTCGAATTCCAGTTGAATACCCTGCATTCACTTAAGCACTGGTATCCTTGGGAAAGGTATTCATCTGTCCCTTCCCTCCAGTTATGGGTTAAATAACAGAGTAAGACTTGGGGACCCTGCCTTTAAACAACAAATCCCAATGAATCTTGATACTCGAAAAGAAAAAAGTATTGCTAGATACAAAACTTATATAAAAACAATAAATTGTTGAAAGAAAAAAAAAAGGTATTACCAGCAATAAATAAAATAACATTTAGTTGGCAATAAATGACTCGCCAAGGTTGATATGTCATAAAACAAAAACCAACCAACCAACCAACCAACCAACCTTTGATTATGTACCTCATTGTTAAAACCTTGTGCATAATGGTAGGCAGATCGGAACAGCTAAATACTTTTTACATGTTTTTGAAACATAGATGGTAAGATTTTTGTTGTAGAGCAGCTAACAAAACTCTGGCACTATCATGACTGGAATAGTCTGTGGACCAAGTAGCTACGAAAATAAAGACTAATAGCCGTCTGAAATTTTGAAGTGTTACTGACAATTAGTATTAGAGTGTGCTCTCTGCAACTCCAATGACTTAATCTCTCCTTTCTTCTATTTGTTGATCTGTCTTATGGTGTCTATCTTATTTGTATTAATATCCCTTAGCATGGATATTGTGCTGTAGATACTCAGTACACATCTCCTGGGTATCATCTTGCCACCTTGGTGATAGAACAATTTAATTGCGCATGACTCACAAGCCCTAGTTATTTACCTTTTTTATGAAAGAGATGTGTTATGGTGCACGCCTACAATGAATGGACTCTTCCTATTACTATATAAAATTACCTGCGTGACTTCTGGGAGAGTAGTAAAGTTGGCAGTTAATGTCAGTTAACAACAGCTAGTATACAGTAAAGCCAGTCACTAGTCAGGCAATAAGCAGTGTAATTGTATCGCTTGGACTTATTTCTATTTACTTTATTACTTACAATAACTTTGTGTATTTGTTCTTGTTATACTAATACACTGTTTTGAACCTACCTCATGTGTTCCATATGTTCCTTCCAACCAAACTGGTCACTACAACTTTGCATCAAAGTTCACCACAACAATTCCACAATAGGATGAGTTGCATTCCTTAGATCCACCACCTCAGAACTTCGGTCTCCGCCATACCATGTTCATGATGACGAACAATTCCTATTACCTTTGCATTCCTTTGATAAGAAGCAAATTTCACTCAGACAGCATCTTCCCCAGAATTCTTACTTTGTGGAAAAAACTCCCAAGAGGATGCTTCCATGATAATTCCAATCTTGGTCTCTTTAATTGCAGGGTCAACCAATATCTGTCTGACATCCTTATAATATGCATTTCTTAATTTTCTACTTCATCGTTACCTCTCTCTTAAAACAATCTCACTTAGTAACTCTCTACCTTGAGTGGCTCTTGGGTGTTGCACTAAGTGAAGAAACACTAAAAAAATAAATAAATAAAAAAAAGAAATATATGGAACACCAAACACTGGTAAGGGAGAGATTTTATAAAAAGATCTTTGACTAGTCATGTAAAAATTCTATACAATCATCTTGCAAATTGATGTTAAGCTGATCTCGAGTTACTGTACTTGATGGTATATAAGGTGCACTATTTTTCTTTTTTTACTGAAAATATTTTAAAATTCCCCTACATCTTAAATGCCATAAATAGGTTTAAATTTCGCAATAGTCAGCAGAAATTATCTACCTGGCAACTCCTATTAGCTTAGACTTTAGGATAACTTTCATATACCTATTGTCATTATTTAAAAGGCTATTACGCAGATTAAAAATGTTATTAATAATTTGGTATAAATACAATCAGAATTATTATATACTATGTGCGTTGTGGCGCAGTGGATATCGGCTCGGAACGAGAACTCGGGGAACCGAGTTCGAATTCCAGTTGAAATCCTTGCATACACTTACGCGCAAATACCCTTGGGAAAGGTATTAATCCATCTCTTCCCTCCAGTTATGGGTTAAATAATAGGACAGATTGGGTTCTATAGCCTTGGTCGGCAACCAGTCTACAGCAGAAAGCAATGGCAACCTACTGCGGGATAATCTTCTGCCCAGTCAGTCCTGTCTCTTTCGAGACATGATCGCCCAAGCGTGTATCGCGCATGGCACTTAACTGACTGACTAAGAGGTTTACAAGACGCATGTTGTACATATCATATAAAGAAAAATTAACTAATTTTACTAATTACTAATTTTTTTCTTGATTTGCTCTGCTGAAATTGGGATGCGTCGTATACAACTGTGCCTCTTATATGTCATCACATATAATAATTCCAAAATAATTCCAAGTGAGCCTATTAAGTCTAATAATCTGTAGTCTTATGAAACTAAGTTCTATTCTAATTGTTTTTCCTGCATGCGCAATTCAATTCCAGCTTCCTACTTTTTCAAATATGATCTTCAAAATTTAAATGCAATGTCAGTCATCATCTGTCTCCTTGAATCCTCTTTCCCCACCACTGCCCCCGTTTTCTCAAATCCCTTCACTTTCATTAACTCTTTGTGTCTCAGTAGCTTTATCTCCTTACTTGAAGTGAAGTTATTAAAATAATAATAAATGGATAATACAGAAAGAAACTTGTCTCTTTCTATTGGTGGTGAAGGAAGTACATAATGTTCATGAACTTATCATAAAAAGAGGTAAATGCCTCCTGAATTTCACTCGCATACACCCAGAGGTATGCTTACCCCAGTTTGATAACTCCTGATGTACATGCATGTTTTTTTTGGATAAAAGATAATTTTGAAAGTAACTATTTTATGGTTCAATTCCCATAAGTAAATAGATAACAATAAAATTAAGCATCAATGGATTTTTATCTTTGTTTTGACAACTTCCAGTTAAGATCTCAAAAGTGCTTTTCCTCTGATTAGGTTTTTACAGAAAATATTCACTAAAAGCCTTTTCTTATCTTCATGTCTATAAATGCAGTTTGATAACTCAGTCAGTCAGTTAAGTACCATGTGCGATACACGCTTTGGGCGATCATGTCTCCAAAGAGACATGACTGACTGGGCAGAAGATTATCCCGCAGTAGGTTGCCATTGCTTTCTACGGTAGACTGGTTGCCGACCAAGGCTATAGAACCCAATCTGTCCTGTTATTTAACCCATAACTGGAAGGAAGAGACGGATTAATACCTTTCCCAAGGGTATTTGCGCGTAAGTGAATGCGAGGAATTCAACTGGAATTCGAACTCGGTTCCCCGATTTCTCATTCCGAGCCGATATCCACTGCACCACAACTCATCAGATTTAATAGACATTTAGTAAAAATTAGGTTTTCAGGCAGCTTCACATTTTTATATTTTATTGCTTTAAACTAGGTATCTCCAAAAATTTGCTAAAAAAAGATGGCACATGATGAAAAAAATGCACAGAACCTAATAAAAACACGGTTTTATTGACAAAATCTTCATGTTATTAATAAGAAGAAAGCTCAAAAAATTTTTTGATATAAAAATTATTTTTTAATCCTTTTTCAAGCCTTTGAAATTTTAGTTAAATTTTGCTTGGCATCAATGTAGAACTATAAACGTTTACAGGAATTCTGTGCATCTTTTTGCAGAGAAAAGCACATTGATTTGGAAATTCTTGCAAAAATCAAATAATTATCAAATTTTAATGAAACATTCAAAACTTATTCAGAAATTAATTAAATTAAATGTTACCTTTTTTTGAAAATTTTTGTGAAAATCTTTTGGTAATTTCACAAATATATATTTTCGCTAATTGTTTTATATAAAAAATATATTGCTGGTATTTTTATACTTTCATACTGTTTTTGTTGGGGGGGGGGGTGACTATTTACCCATAGCTGAGACCCTAACAGGTGCTACTACCACCATGAGTGAGGGTGGATCTGGAACCTACAGCCCCAGCCATTTTTTCATTGCCAGGATGTGGCTACCCTCTGTCTCATCTACAAATATTTTCATGGCTTCTGCTCTGAAGAACTTAGGTCAATGATGCCCCCTCCACAAGAATTTACTCAGGCAACCAGACTGGCATCAAGGTCCCACCCTTTTACAGTTAGATCAACCAAATGCAGGTGACAATTCTACTCCAGCAGCTTCTTTTCTCGCGCTTCCCACCCGTGGAATTCCCTTCCATATACTTGCTTTCCTTATAGCTATAACCTCCAAGAATTTAAATGCAAAGTCACTTCCCATCTCTTATCCACTAACTCCAGCCCTTTCCACATCACTGTGTATCTTACTCTTTTCCTTTCTCTCTACCTTCGTAACTGTCTTCACTCCTGTGTTCATATCCTTCTCATGGCCTTTCTCTTTCTCCCCCTGTAGCTGGTTCGTCTTTGTCTTTACTCTTTTCCTGTCTAAAACTTTAACTCTCTTATGTAATCCACTGCACATCAGTAGTGGTACCGCCTTGCTTGGGGTGGAATGAAAAAAAACTCAGAGGTGGTTCCACACTCCTCAAAACTTCCAATCAGAGACATTGCTACTGGATGTAGTTTATCGTCATAACCTGGGAATCCTGTTGAAAACCATAAACAGTTTGAATCTCTAAGATTCTATTCTTATTTTTACCTTTTTTTAGTCTGAGCTTCTTCACTCTTTTCTGGACTTGATTGAGGAAGAATTGTAAACTTGATATCAAGTCTGCTATTCACCATCCCAGATCCAAGATGATTCAGATTAAAAAAAAAAACAAATGTATCTCGTGAACGAGTTTTTCTTTGTATATACTTGTTTGAAATGTATTATCTAAAGTATAGAAGTATTTGTCACTCAATCAATGTTTACCAGAATTGTATTCTGACTAATCAATGTATTCTTCAATTCTGGCTAGCAAATTGCTTCTTGTATAGCATCTCCTGTCATCAAGACTATTATTATGTTTACTAGAGCATTGTTATTAGACAATGAATGCTCCCTTAAAAAAGAGAGAAGACTATTCCCATATAGACATATTGTGTCTCGGTACAATGAGTACGTCACTAAGCAGATCGAGATTGGAAAGGAAGGATTGATTTGTTTGTACGTTGATAGAAAATTACTTATTTTTCTGATAAATGTCTAGTGACACAATTTCGCGAGGAGGTGTGTGACTACAAATCTACATCTATATATAAAGAACAGAGAGAGAATTAAACAAAGAAATTGCTGCATAAATAAAACTAGATGAATACTTCTATAGGAATATATGTTTCACTACATGTGATAGCGTATCTATTTATCTATCTACAGGCTGCAATGGGTAAATTGTTGCCATTTTACATTTTTTTTTTACTTTCCACATGGGCATTATTTGATTTTGATTTTGTAGACAGTATAGCAGGTTTAATTGGACATAATCCGTAAAAAAACAAAATCACTTATACAAAATTCACTCCGCCAGAAAATTAAAAATGGTATGTTGTACTGTGCTTGACATTTATGCTGGAAGCAGCAATACAAACATTTCAGAGTGTTTGGGTGTCAATCTGGGGACAGTGCAGAGGATTTGGAAAGAGATGAGTCGAATAGCGATTACAAAGGTATGGCAGCTCAGATCATTCTAACAGGAAAAGAACCCCCAAATTTGTTGGTGAGATCTAGGCCATGATTGAAAATGATCACTCCAACTCAATCAGGACCATAGCCAGGGAGGTAGTACTGCTCTGGGTCAAGAGAGTGGCTGCTAAAAAGATTTACGTTTGATAACAGGACTCTGCACCATGCCAGACAATCAGGAGACCACAATGCCTGACAAACAATTTCTGCAGCCACATCACCTAACTTCCTAAACTGCAACTACCTTGATTATTATGTGTGGGGCACAGGCAAACTTTGAAAGAGTGCTTCTTTTTCAAAACCATCACAAAATAGATCACTATATTACAGCGAAAACATGAGGATAAAATAATAATAGTAAAAACATAACATCTATGAGAATGGCCAGAGAAGTGGCTGAAAGCACTTGGGAAAGTGATTACAGATAAATTTTACATTACTTATCTCTAGCAAAAAAAAAGATGCTGGAAATGTGTAGTCGCAACAGTATAAAACAAGTCTAAATAAATGAAATATGTCACATAAAACTTTTCCATATATATATGTGTGTGTGTGTGTGTGTGTGTGTGTGTATATATATATAGAGAGAGAGAGATAGAGAGAGTGACAATATATATATATATATATATAGATAGATAGATAGATATGAGCAGGGTGTACATATGTATAGTATTATTCAGGTGTTAAACACTGCTCAGTGTATGAACAGAGATGTATTTTATATTAATAAATATACATATTATCCTATAAAGGTAAAGAGAATCAACAGCTTTAGAATTCCGAGGTCTCTGGCATTCACTTTTTTAAAATATGCTAAATATATATCATAGAGCAAAATGGAATTATATGTATGAATATATATTTGGGCAGTAAACTTTCTTACTTTCTTTTAAGCATGTTTCATTGAAAACAAACAACAAGGAAAATTTTTTATTTTGAGATATATATATATATATATATATATATCAATAGCTTAGGGGCAGGCTCTCTGACTGATACCAAATTGGTCAAGTTTTGATCCCAGCTGGAAGCAAGCAGATGTCTAGCCACACTGATGAGCTGTGATACAGCAAAACAGGCTTGTATATAGATGACTATACTAGCAGTATAGCCCAGCGTTACTCAGGTGTAATGAAAGCTTTAAAACTAATCCATGGTCTTGGAGCTCAGACTCAGCCTAAAGAATATTTGTGTGAAGTTTGGTGAGAATCGGATAAAAAATTGTGAATTTGTATAAAGGACATACAGACAGATAAACAGACACACACAAACATCTTGCCTTTTATTTATTATATATATATATATATATATAAAATCGGTTTTCTGCACTATTGTAAAAACTGCAACCTTGAAACTTTTGAATCTCGTTTCTTATGTCTTTGTCTATGAGTTTATCAAATTGGATTAAAATTAGACCACACCTGCTATAACCCGATTTTTTAATTATCAATTCTCGATATTTACCAGGGGTACCTTGATACAAAACCTAGCTAAGAGCACTCGCAGACGCTTATAGTAAAACTGTGTAAATTCTCAAGAAAATCGGTTCAGCCATTTCGGAGTCTATAGTTAACAGATACACACACAGACACACAAAGTTCCATTTATAAATAAGTTTAGATATACATACACACACATCTATAAATATATACACACCTACATAAATATATACCCACTCACCCACATGTAAATATATACAGACCCATATATATATATATATATATACACACACACGCCCATACACCCACATATAAATATATACACACATTCATATATACACACACACCCACATAAATATATACTCACATACATATGTATACACATACACCCACATATAGATATTATACACACATACACCCACAAATATATACACGCACACACCCCCATATAAATATATATACACACACAGACACACATACATATAAATAGACACAAACATATATAAATATACACACACCCACACACACCCCATATAAATATATATAAATACACACACACACACACACACACATATATATACACACACTAAATGAGTAATAAACACCAAGCTATCCAAGTTTCAACCATTAGGTATTGTCAGGCATGAACATGTGTCTAGTAATATTTTTATTTTAACTGATCATAATAAAAACATATTTGAATGCAACACAAGAGCTGCTAATTGTTATGGGGAAACATGACCTCTTCGTGACGGGTCTTGATCCCCAACTGAGATAACGCCAATGTCTCTGTCTTTAAATCTTTTTACCTGTTTTCCTCTTCAGTTAAGAAATGAATTATAATTTATAACCAATCTAAATGACATGTTGAGTTTTCCTTATATATATATATATATATATATATTTGACTATTTACACTCTCACACCATGGAAAAATGGTAGACTGAAAAAAACAGTTGCTACACAAGCATCTATGCATTGTTCATTCAATAATGAATTTGAACACTCTCAGCTACTGGCATATGTTTACATCATATATAACATGCTAACGTCTGCCTTCCTCTACTGAGCACCCATAGCTCAGAGGTAGAGATGCTGACTGATGTCAATTCGGTCGAGTTTCAATCCTGGCTAGCTAGAAGCAATCGGATGTCTAACCGTACTGATGAGCTGTGATACAGTGATACAGATCTGTCTGCGGATGACTACATACATATATATATATATATACACACACACTTCAGCAGCAATCTTTCTTTCAAACTTCTTTTATTAAATACAGCTTCCAAGAAAGATTGAGTTTTTTTTTGTTTTTTTTAAAGTTTTTCCAGCATCCTAACATTTTTCTATTTTGTTAGAGATATGGATTATAAAAAGTGCTTTTGATCATTTCTATAGAGCTTGGAATGATAAAATTATGAACCATTTGTATATTCCTTATCTCTAAGAAAATGGAAAATTTTTAGGATATATATATATATATATATCCACAGCCAACAAGAAAAACTTAATAAAAGTTAAGTTTTTCTAGCATCCTAAAAATATATATACTAGCAGTATAGCCCAGCGTTGCTCGGGTGTAATGGAAGCTTTAAAACTAATCCATGGTCCTGGAGCTCAGACTCTTTGGACATTGGCAGGAAAGACTAAAAAGCAATAAAAACCATAGACTGAAAGAAAAAGCAATAAAAACCATAGACTGAAAGAAAAAGCAATAAAAACCATAGACTGAAAGAAAAAGCAATAAAAACCATAGACTGAAAGAAAAAGCAATAAAAACCATAGACTGAAAGAAAAAGCAATAAAAACCATAGACTGAAAGAAAAAGCAATAAAAACCATAGACTGAAAGAAAAATGAATGGATGCAAGTCAAATTTTGATTTCCTGGTATTGATATCAAATAAGTTTTTTCATTGTAAACTGAATTTTGAAGGCTAAATAAGTCCTCTGAGTAAATGGTATCATGGCTCTGACTAAGAACTGCAACTATACCTACATAGAACCAAACCCGAAGCAAAAACTAAAATAAAAGGGCTGAAAAAATACAGATATACAGGCAGATAAACAAATACACACACACACAAACATATTTCCTTATATATTATCGATTTTCTGCACTATTGTAAGAACTGCAACCTTGAAACTTCTGAATATCATTTCTTATGTCTTTGTCTATTAGTGTATCAAATTTGATTAAAATTGGACCACTCCTATAACCCGATTTTTTCGATTATCGATATTTATCGGGGGTGCCTTGACACAAAACCTAGCTAAGAACACTCGCAGATGCTTATAGTATAACTGTGTAAATTTTCAAGAAAATCGGTTCAGCCGTTTTGGAGTCTATAGGTAACGGATACACACACAAACACACACAGAGACAAAGTTCCATTTATAAATAAGTTTAGATAGATATCTATGTGTGTGTGTGTGTGATCTGTTTTATCTACAGCTTATAAACCTTTTGCACAATATTTAAATCCAGAAAATATTTTTAAATTCTCAGAATTTTGGGGAAGATAATAATGATTTACTGATGATTAGTTTTACGATAGCTGGGGGAAAATTTATACATTTCCCCAGAATATTTGCACATAAGTAAATATAACCAACCGAACTGGAATTGAAATTTGGATTTCCAATTCTGAGCCATTATCCATTACATAAGCAGCACATCTAAGTTTGCAACACCTAATATTCCCAAGTAGTCACCCATTTCGGTACTAACCAGGATTAACGTTGCTTAATTCCAGTCATCATATGAAAACTGGTATTTTAGATTAGTATGGCCATAAGCTTGTGATTGATTTGTTCTTTAACTGCTTATCACCCTTTTGTAGTTTATTTAGAGTAGACCTTCTCCTAGACTGGCTGCCACCCAAGGCTTGAGAGCTCATTTTACACTGTGAGGCAGCTGATGGCAATCCTGTAAGAGAGATTTGCAGGTTACTTTGAAGAGCAGGAGGGATACAGGGATAAGTATATTTGGTTTCAAAAGAACTGCTGTAAAGAGGACTAAGAAGCCATTGCCCTAGGTAGATTTTTTTCATTAATATTAAGCGGCTTGATATTTTCCAGACAAACTTTGTCTCATGAATCAAATATGTAAATCTATTGTCGACCTCATTTAATCAGGTTTTATGAATAATTCATTGCTTCAACTGACAAAATTCAATTATCCCATGATGAAGTAATTCTCAGGGAAATGGGATTTACTTGGCAAAATGCAATCTAATATACTGCATAAAGATGCCAAATGTATAGTTATTAACTAAGCTAAGTCTGGCATAAGGAAATGAATATAGAGTTTTTAATGTAAAGGGAACTATCTGTATATTTGTTTTTATAAATAAAAAAACAACTGTCTATATTTCTGAGATAAGGTGTTGTAATTATTTACACTATTTAGACTGTTATCCTCATCTCTGTTGTCATATTCACAATGTTTTTGCTGTTGTGTGCCTTGGCCTTCTTCAAGCTCTGTCTATACTAATGAAATGAGATAAGTTATCTTAATTATTTCCACTATTTACATTGTTTAAACTGTTGACCTCATCTTTGTTGCCATACGTTTCAGCTGTCGTACACCCAGCCTTCTTCAGGATCTGTCTATATTAATGAAAAAGAGCTTTTGAAATTATTTGCATTGTTGTCTTCATCTTTGTTGCCATTTATGAAAACTTAAGGAATCATTGTATATGCTTGGCCACAAAAATCTTCTAAGGTGGTCAAACATAGACATCAATACAATATGGGAATCAGTAATATGGAGTGTTACAGCAATACAATAATAACAATTTGTGATATGAGCTCTGGTAAAAAAAAAAAAAAAAAAAAAAAAAGGTTACTAAAAGTAATCTCTTAGTACCCTTTCTTTTTATAAGTCCCAATAATTCATTCACTAATTTCCCCAAGTGGACATATGACCCAGTGGATAAAAGCATTGGTTAAAGCAATCCAATGACTTGACTCAAATGGTTGTGAGTTCAATACCTGGCTACAGCAGAGGTGAACAAAAACTTGGAAAGTTAAAGTAAAATAACTAATACTGAAACATCCAGAAGAGGCATGGCACATGGAACAAGAATAATGTGCTCCAGTGGATGAAATAAAGTAAATAGAGTAAATAAACTAAAAATATATTTTTGATTATTGATCAAGTGTCACAAATTATGAAGGATGTGTGTTTGGTATAAAGGTTATCAGGAGAAAAAGTGAAATTGGAGAGCCAAGTTCAAATCCCAGTCAATCTACTGTATTCAATTTCACATTAATAAACATTTCAAAAGTTGAGAAACAAAACATTTTTGTTAGAAAGAAAGAAGAGTGCAGGGTTGCTGTGATATCCATCCTCTTGTATGGTAATAAATGCTGAACAATCTCCCCACAAATGAAGAGAAAGCTGGAGGTAACAGAAAATTCTTCTACAGAAGGATACTAATAATTCTAGCAAGTAAGCAACAAGAAAGACTTTAAAGAATGACAACAGTTAGAACATTCAGAATCAGGAAAAGACAGCTGAAAGTTTTTAGACACATAACGAGTAAGTAAGGTTTGGAAAAATAACACACATGAGACATATTGAGGGAACGTGAGACAGGAACATGCAGCAAGCCACTTATCTGATGAACTTGTTTGAGAGAATGACAGAACCAGAGAAAAGGCTGAGCAAAGGGGGGAAGAAGCTGTCAAAAGTCATACAAGATAGAAAGTTGTGGAGAGTCATGATCACTTATGTCCTATGAGTAAAATAGCAGAGTAGAATGGGCTCTTGAGCCTTATATGGTAATTAGTTCAGGAGAAAGACAACTCTGAGAATCAAAACCATAGAGAAAGCAAAGGTTATCAGTGTATAATGTAGAACTTGAGTTCAAGCCCCGACCTAGTCAGTTGTATTCACAGTATCGACACTGATGAAGAAGGCAAAAATGTCATCTTTTCTCCAACTTAGCTAGTGTTTAAATGACTGGGTAGACAGAGGTATGTAGCCTTGGCTGGTAGCTATTCTAGGAGAAGAATTACACTGAATTCAAAACTAATGGAGAAGCCAGTGAGAGATATCTCTCTCTCACTCACTCACTCATTTATTTATTTTCCATCAAAGAGGGCAACAATGCCATTAAGACACAATGAGTTATTGGGAGAGAAAAAGAATGAGAAGATTTTAATGAAGAGAAAAGACAATAAAAGAACAGGTTTCAGGAAGACAAAAGATGGCAATAATGCCACTAAGATGTAAGGGGTTACTTGGAGGGAAAGAGAATGAGAAGACTTTAGTGATGAGAAAGGACAATAAAAGAACAGGTTTCAGGAAGACAGAAGATGGCAATAATGCCACTAAGATGCAAGGGGTTACTTGGAGTGAAAGAGAATGAGAAGACTTTAGTGATGAGAAAGGACAATAAAAGAACAGGTTTCAGGAAGACAGAAGATGGCAATAATGCCACTAAGATGCAAGGGGTTACTCAGAGGGAAAGAGAATGAGAAGACTTTAGTGATGAGAAAGGACAATAAAAGAACAGGTTTCAGGAAGACAGAAGATGGCAATAATGCCACTAAGATGCAAGGGGTCACTTGGAGGGAAAGAGAATGAGAAGACTTTAGTGATGAGAAAGGACAATAAAAGAACAGGTTTCAGGAAGACAGAAGATGGCAATAATGCCACTAAGATGCAAGGGGTTACTTGGAGTGAAAGAGAATGAGAAGACTTTAGTGATGAGAAAGGACAATAAAAGAACAGGTTTCAGGAAGACAGAAGATGGCAATAATGCCACTAAGATGCAAGGGGTTACTTGGAGGGAAAGAGAATGAGAAGACTTTAGTGATGAGAAAGGACAATAAAAGAACAGGTTTCAGGAAGACAGAAGATGGCAATAATGCCACTAAGATGCAAGGGGTTACTTGGAGTGAAAGAGAATGAGAAGACTTTAGTGATGAGAAAGGACAATAAAAGAACAGGTTTCAGGAAGACAGAAGATGGCAATAATGCCACTAAGATGCAAGGGGTTACTTGGAGGGAAAGAGAATGAGAAGACTTTAGTGATGAGAAAGGACAATAAAAGAACAGGTTTCAGGAAGACAGAAGATGGCAATAATGCCACTAAGATGCAAGGGGTTACTTGGAGGGAAAGAGAATGAGAAGACTTTAGTGATGAGAAAGGACAATAAAAGAACAGGTTTCAGGAAGACAGAAGATGGCAATAATGCCACTAAGATGCAAGGGGTTACTTGGAGGGAAAGAGAATGAGAAGACTTTAGTGATGAGAAAGGACAATAAAAGAACAGGTTTCAGGAAGACAGAACATTGCAACTGGCATTGCATTTAAATTTCTGAAGTTCTTTTAAATGTGTGTGTGTGTGTGTGTGCACGCATGGCAAGTAAGCAGACAAGAAAAACTATTAGAATAGAGTATCTGGTTACATCTACTTATTTCTACATTAAAATAATGAGACCTTGTCACCAATTTGTAATATGCTTAAATCCATTCTCTCAAGATCAGTTAAGTGCTATACATGATACTTGCTTGAGTGATTATATCTTGAATGAGACATTTACTGAGCAGAAGATTATCCCGCAGTAGGTTGCCATTATTTTCTACCATATTCTGGTTGCAAACCAAGGCTATAGAACCCAATCTATCTTGCTATTCAACCCATAGCTAAAGGTAGAAGAGTTGGATTATATTGTCATATTAATAAGTAGCAATTCCTGGGGAATCAGTTTATTACTTCACAAAAATAGAAAACAGATCCCCCACTTTAGATCCAACAGAACCTTTAATTGTATTCGTTTCCGATTATATTAATTTGTACTAATTCCTGGGGGATCAGTTTATTACTTCATAACAATAGAAAACAGATCCCCCACTTTAGGTTCAACTGAAGCTTTAATTTTATTCTTTTCCTGTTATATTAATTTGTACTCATTCTACAGAGATGCATTTATTATTTCACTAGCAGTATAGCCTGGTGTTGCTCGGGTGTAATGAAAGCTTTAAAACTAATCCATGGTCCTGGAGGTCAGACTCTTTAAACGTTGGCATGAAAAACTAAAAAGCAATAGTTGTTTCCAGTTAAAGCGAAACCGTAGACTGAAAGAAAAATGAATGGATGTAAGTCAAATTTTGATTTCCTGGTATCGATATCAAATAAGTTTTTTCATCGTAAACTGAATTTTGAAGGCTAAATAAGTCCTGAGTAAATGGTATCATGGCTTTGACTAAGAACTGCAATTATACCTACTTAGAGCCAAACCCAAAGCAAAAACTAAAATAAAAGGGCTGAAAAAATACAGACATACAGGCAGATAAAAAGACACACACACACAAACATCTGGCCTTTTACATATATATATATTATTGATTTTCTGCACTATTGTAAGAACTGCAACCTTGAAACTTCTGAATATCATGTATGCTTTTGTCTATGAGTGTATCAAATTTGATTAAAATCGGACCACTCCTTCTATAACCCGATTTTTTTATTATCAATTTTCGATATTTATCGAGGGTACCTCGACACAAAACCTAGCTAAGAACACTCGCAGACACTTATAGTACAACTGTGTAAATTTTCAAGAAAATCGGTTTGGCCGTTTTGGAGTCTATAGGTAACGGACACATACATACACACACAAACAGAGACAAAGTTCCATTTATAAATAAGTTTATATAAAAATAGAAAACAGATCCCCCACTTTATGCCCAGAAGCTGCTTTAATTATGATCCCAATTATTATATTCAGTCAGTCAGTTAAGTGCCACAAATTATATATGCTTGGGTGATCATGTCTCAAAAGAGACGTGACTAACTGAGCAGAAAGTTTTCCTGCAGGAGTTAGATTATTTGCTGTAGTAGACTAGTTGCTAACCAAGGGCTACAGAACCCAATCAGCCTTGCTATTTAATTCATAGCTGGAGGGAGAATAAACAGATTCATACCTTTTTCAAGGGTATTTGTGAATAAGTGAATGCAAAGATTTCAACCAGATTTTGAACTCAGCTCTCCGATTTCTCATTCTGAGCCAATATCCACTGCACCACAAGACACATCCTTTCAAGGTATCAAAGAGAAAAGTTCATTAAACCCCTAGCATGAAAATATTTATAGAAAAAAAGAGAGGAAAGCAACATCATGCTTGTGGGGAAAGTGACTCAAGTCGAGTCGTCGTCGTTATTATTATTATTATTATTATTACCTTGAATAAGTTCTCACTGTTTTCTAACAGATGTCGTACCCAGAACTGCATGCGTGTAATTTCAGATGGCAATTCATATATAAGGAAGTACTATAAGCAGGCCTTAAATTCAGTGTATGTCATTTTGTTGAAGTGTAAACAAATTTGTTTTCTCATAGCATTTAACATGTCAGACTGTGCCAAAGTAAGTGTTTTTGCAGGGAATTTTACTGCACTACTTCATTCAAAAGAAACTTGCAACTGAAGCACACAGAATTCTTGTTGAGATTTATGGCAACCATGCTTTTTTGAAAACAACATGCAGAGATTGGTTTAGATGTTTCAAAAATAATGATCTTGATGTTGAAAGAATGCTCCGGTGCAATGAAAAAGTTTGAAGAAGAAGAATTAGTCATTACTTCATGAAGATTTCCTCTCAGATGGGTGCTGAACTTGCAGAATTATTAGAAGTTGATCACTCAACAGTTTTGAAACATTTGGAAGCATTAGGAATGATTCAAAAGCAAGGACATTGGGTGCTGTACAAGTTGAAGCTGAGACGTTAAACGGCATCTTGTCACATGCGAACAGCTGCTTCCACAGCAGAAAAGAAAATGATTTTTGCATCATATCATGACCAGTGATGAAAAGTGGATACAGTACAATAACCCTAAGCATAGAAGATCATGGATAAGCCTGGTCATGCATCAACATGGGTGGCAAAGTCGAATATCTTTAGTTCGAAGCTTCTGCTCTGCATTTGATGAGATCAGCTGGGTGTAGTTTATTATGAGCTGTTCAAACCAACTGAAACCATCACAAGAGATGGCTATTGACTATAGTTGATGCATTTGAGCATTGAAGAAAAAAAATGGACACTATACGAGCAGATTAACTGGAGTAGATAGACTAAACTATTGCCCGGTTCACACTCCACCCACATCTATTGAACAGGTGAAGAGGCTCATCCCTTGTTTCCGGCTTTCTCTTTTCCAATCTTTTCACTCTTACGTAGTCCCCTGCTCATAGTGGCGTTACCGCCTTGCTCGGGGTGATATGATTAAAAAAAAAAAAATCTGATAACGTATTCTTCCAACATAACACTAGGCCACGTGTTGCAAAATAGGTGAAAACCTACTTAGAAGCATTTAAATGGGAAGTCTTACATCACCCACCATATTAACCAGACATTTCTCCTGTTTGATTATCACTTGTTCTGACTGATGGCACATGGCCTGGCTTAGCAACACTTTCATTCTTACAAAGATGCCAAAAAAAGTGTTGAGTTGTGGTTAGCCTAAAAGACTTGTTTTTCCAACATGGAATTAAAATGACGCCAGAAAGATAAGAAAAAGTAGTGGCTACCAATGGACAATACTTTCAGTGATATGTTTCTTCATAAATTTTTATAAATAAAACATTACTTTTCATGAAAAATCAGCTAGAACTTATTCAAGGTCCTAATATTAACGTTTTTTATTTTCTTTATTATAATTATAATAACAAACAGAATGACAAGACAGTCATTTGTTTGTGGGATGGTAAGTTGGCACTAACATTTATTAATAAGAGAAAATCTTTACTTACCTCTCTATTTAAAAGCTTACAGGTCACATCACGTTGAAACATTGCTTCCTATATGATCACTAAAGTTAAGCAACATTGAGTGTGATCAGTACCTAGATAGGTGACTATTTTAATATTTTTATGCAATTTTATTTGTATTGAATATAGCAAATTAAATTGGGTTAATTAGTAATACTTGTATCACTAAAAATAGTTTTAGTGATACAAGTATTACTAATTAACCCATACCTTGGGGAAAAAGGTGATTTTGTACATTTCCCAAGGGTATTTGTGCAGAAGTGAATATAACAAACACAGCTAGAATCAGAACTTGGCTTTTTGATTGACAATTCCAAGCTATCATTCATTACACCACCTGTACATCCAAGCTTGCATCACCTGGTATTCCCAAGTAGTCAACAATCTAGGTACTGATCACACTCAACGTTGCTTAACTTTGGTGATCATATGAGAATCAGTGTTTCAACATGATGTGGCCTGGAAGCTTTTAAATACAGAGATAAGTGAAGATTTTCTCTTATTAATAAATGTTAGCACCAACTTACCACCCAACAAATAAATGATTCTCTTGTCATTGCGTTTATGGTAATATTGGAAGAGAAAGAGAGAGAAATAGAGAGAGAGCAGCTGTTAATGAAATGAAAGAAGTTTCAAATGACCTAAGGGAAAAAGTGATTCTACCATAACCCCACCATCAGAACAGTTCATGGCTAGAACATCTTTTGAGGAGTAGTCCTTAATTCCTCACTTCATGTCCCTATCATACCCAGGGGCTCCATTAAAACCCCGGGGTATGATTGGGACATGATCCGTTGGTGAAAGCAACAATATTTCAAAAGTTAGTCTGAGAAACATTGATCAAACCTTTTATACTTTCAAAGCACTCCATTATTCTGCAGGGGTAAACATTTTTTGGCAGAGTGAGGGACAGATGTACGTTGTGGTGCAGTGGATATGACCCGGAACGACAAATCGGGGTGACGAGTTCAAATTCCAGTTGAATTCCTTGCATTCACTTACGCACAAATACCCTTGGGAAAGGTATTAATCCATCTGTAAGTATAATCTACAATAAGACAGTTGGTTTTCTAAGTGCCGCTTAGATGAGGCACAAGGCTGAAAGGATTGAAGTCACGACTCAGTTGTAACAAGGTCTAGCAAGACAAGCTTGCTAACCATTACACCACGCCAAGGTGCCCATCTCTTCTAAGACAGAATGCATGGTTATCATAAAAATGAAAACAAAATGTAAATTACAGGTTGGGAATACTAAAATCAAGCAGGTACAGAAATTTAAATATCTGGGAAGTGATGTGCATTGTCATGCATTGGATATCAACTCAAAACGACAAATCAGGGTGACGAGTTTGAATTTCAGTTGAATTCCTTGCATTCACTTATGCACAATTACCCTTGGCAAAAGTATTAATCCATCTCTTCCCTCCAGTTATAGGTTAAATAACAGGACAGATTGGGTTCTATAGCCTTGGCTGGTAACCAGTCTACTGCAGAAAGCAATGGCAACCTACTGTGGGATAATCTTCTGCCCAGTCAGTAATGTCTCTTTTGAGACATGATTGCCCAAAGCCTGTATCACGTATGATACTTAACTGACAGAGGGACCAATTTAAGGAAGCTGTCACCTAAACTAGAAACATTTTTGAAGAAATCAAGAAATGGTAATGCAGTTTCTTATACTTGCAAAGAAGAAAACTTTAAGTATATGAATATATTATCTTTTAAGTATGGATACCTAGTGTTGCCTGATAGAGAAAAATAAAAAAAACTTCAAAGTAACAAAACAGGAAAAAATTTAAATTAGAATTTTTGCTTAAAAAAGATTTTTTAAGGGCTTCAAAAAATTATACAAACAAAAGAAAACATTTTAATCCCAAACTAACACCTAGGATGTGCGTTGTGGTGCATTGGATATCGGCTCGGAACTACAAATCGGGGAGCCGAGTTCGAATTCTTAGCCGAATTCATTGCATTCACTTACGCACAAATACCCTTGGGAAAGGTATTAATCCGTCTATTCCTTCCAGTTATGGGTTAAATAACAGGACAGATTGGGTTCTATAGCCTTGGTCGGCAACCAGTCTACCGCAGAAAGCAATGGCAACCTACTGCGGGATAATCTTCTGCCCAGTCAGTCATGTCTCTTTCGAGACATGATCGCCCAAACGTGTATCACGTATGGCACTTGACTGACTGAACACCTGGAAGTTAACACCTTTTTTTTTTCCCCCTGATGTGCCATGTTCCTTTGATTTTCATTTTAATCCAGTTCAAATTCCAGTCAAATTCATTGCATTTACTTACATGCAAATAGCCTTGGGAATGGTTTTAATCTGTCAATCCTCCCTCCAGTTATGGGCTAAACAGCAGGACAGATAGGGTTCTATAGCCTTGGTTTGCAACCAGTTTACTGCAGAAAGTAATGGCAACTTACTGCAGGAAAACCTTCTGCCCAGTCAGTCATGTCTCTTTTGGGACATGATTACCCAAGCATGTATCACACATGGCACTTAACTGACTGACATGTTCTTTTCGTACATGTGCGACCACAGCTTTCTACAACTTCCCATTCTTTATAGATCTAAAAAAATTTTTTTTCATTTATTATCCTTTCACCTTCTGCTCTACCATCCATGTGGGCAAGCTTTTCAGGTAAATTAGTTGCTTTTTTTCTTCTGCCTCTTTTGCATTCAAGATACCTTGTGAGTGTTAAATTTTCCAAGCCCTCTTTCCCCATTATGTATCTCAGAAATTTCAACAGGGTTTTTCTCTTACTAAGCGTAAGTGTCCTTTTTGTTTCTATTTTCTTAAAAACGTCCTTGTTACTCCCACATTCAGGCCATGGTATTCTCAGCATTCTTCTATTGCCTCAAGTCTTTTCTTCATACGTGAGGTAACTATACATCATCCGCTACCACTAACTAATATTACTTAGCAACCTGACACTCTTTTCTTTGTTTCTAATAAAATTGTTCTGTTTCTTAGTTAGAAAACAATTTGCTTAGTTTCTAGAAGGCATATTTCTCTACTCTAATGAAAAAAAAAAAATAGATATTACAAAGAAGTTCAGTGTCTTTTCTTTATCTCTAATGAAATTTTCCTGTTTCTTAATATTTTGCTCATTTTCTGAAAGGTATCTTTCTTTATTTTAATGTAAAATATTAGATATTATACAGTAGTTGAATACTTTTCTTAGTCTCTAATTTTCCTGTCACTTAATACTTAGTTTCAGGAGGGCACCTTCCTCTAATCTAATGTAAACAATTATATATTACGCAGCAGTTCAGTACTTTTTTTTTTTTTTGTTTATGACAAAATTTTCCTGTTTCTCAATGCATTGCTTAGTTTCTGGAAGGAATCTTTTGCTCGTACAGTGTGTCTTCAGATTTCTCCAACATTTTTATCCAAAATAAAGGGTTCAGTTTTAAAGCTTCATAAGGTTCTCATTCTGTTCTATGCCATTTCAGGTTAAGGGTGATCATATTTCTTACTTTCAATAAGTTCTGTGAGTGTTCAATTTTCTAGACAGTCTTTCCACATTAACTTCTTTTCTCACACTTCTGGCTCCATGCTTTCCAGCCAACCTTGATCTTCAAAAGTTTTAATGCGATGTCAACTGTTATTTACTCTCCCCCTTGATTACTCTTTTATTGTTCTTGCTCCTTAATGGTTAGGGAAGGAAATGACAAGGTACTGATCAAAGATATCTGGTGCCGGGAGGTGGGGAGAGGTGATAATGGATGTGTTGTGATCTGTTTAAATGAAACAGACAGCATTTAGCTAGCTAAAGGCAGACTGACTGCAGTTACAACATATTTCTTCAAAGGAAAACAACAGGAAAATCTAAACTTATTTATAAATGGAACTTTGTCTGTGTGTGTGTGTCCGTTACCTATAGACTCCGAAACGGCTGAACCAATTTTCTTGAAAATTTACAGTTGTACTATAAGCGTCTGCAAGTGTTCTTAGCTAGGTTTTGTGTCGAGGTACCCCCGATAAATATTGAAAATCAATAATCGAAAAGATCAGGTTATAGAAGGAATGGTCCGATTTTAATCAAATTTGATACACTCATAGACAAAGACATAAGAAACGATATTCAGAAGTTTCATAGTTGCAGTTCTTACAATAGTGCAGAATATCGATAATATATAAATATAAAAGGCAAGATTTTTGTGTGTCTGTTTATCTGCCTGTATGTCTGTATTTTTTTTTCAGCCCTTTTATTTTAGTTTTTGCTTTGGGTTTGGCTCGAAGTAGGTATAATTGTAGTTCTTAGTCTCAGCCATGATACCATTTACTCAGAGGACTTATTTAGCCTTCAAAATTCAGTTTATGACAAAAAAAACTTATTTGATATCGATACCAGGAAATCAAAATTTGACTTATATCCATTTGACTTAGTCTTTCGTGCCAACGTCCAAAGAGTCTGAGCTCTAGGACCATGGATTAGTTTTAAAGATTTCATTACATCCGAGCAATGCCGGGCTATCCTGCTCGTGTTTCATAGAAAGCAAGCAGAAACTACAATGAAATCAATTTTGGCAAATTGGTTTCATTTTAATTATCATCATATGAAAACTGATTTTATAAAATTAGTTTCAAGTCCTACCAGAAACACATCTCAGTTGCTTCTAGTCCATTTTTCATGAGAACATTATCCAGCATTTACTACCATATGCAGATTAGATGTGACATACCAGTTCAGTGTGTTTTTTTTTGTTTTTACCTTAATATGTTGCTTAGTTTTTACAAAGGCATCTTTGTTATTACACCTGGTTGATTTCGGTGTCCCCAATATGTGCCTTGCATTTTCAACCATTGCTTTTGCTGACAACCATGTATTCCGCCTTCTTTCACCGAGTAGTTAACCCTTTGCTCCTGCTTTCTTTTACTGTCTTATCTTTCAGTTTTTTCTTGAGTCTGCTATCAACATCAACTCATCTGCATATCTTATCAAAAACAAAAGATTTGCCTTCAATATGCCTTGTGAGTGTTAAATTCTCTAGGCCATCTTTCCGCATTATGTGTCCCAGTTGTCCCTTTTTGATTGTAAATATAATTGTCTTTCTTGTTCCTGTTTTTCTAGAACAGTAGACCTGTGTGTGTTTAAATGCGATCGGATAGAACTATGTTCAGAACGTTGCAATATCAATCTTCTCGTCAATTAGTAACAGAGTGGCTGACATAATTGTTTACAAATTTGAATTCTTGAGGAACACAGTTCTTCAAAGGATATATAAATTTGCAAACAATCATTTCTCTGCAGGCTAGATTTTGCATGTGAATTATTATTGACAATGAGATTGGCAGTTTCCCAAGATATATATATATATATATATATATATATATATATAGTGTTTATTTGTGATAAAGTTTAGCCCCAAGGTTGCTGTTTTTCCAGTTGTTTTCCTGAAAAAATATTCACAAAACTGAGAAGTTGGCATGAATCTGCTCAGTTAAGGATACAAACTCTGAACTTTATATATATTATATATATAAACACACGCATACATACATACACACACCCACACCCTGTGGTATGACGTTTATAATTATGTTAGGAAATAAATATCTACTCTTAGATACAAAGATCAATAAACACAAGTTCTCATTAAGCTTACAGAAATCCTTGGAGATTTGTATTTATAGATTATTTCTAATGTCCATAACCAGACAAATACTTCACAAGGTCTACGCAGAAACAAAATCAATTCTATTAGCTTTTAAATAACCTCCAAATTGTCTGATTTTATTTACCTAGAGTTTTCATTGATATTGATCATACATGAACCGATTTGCAATTTAATGTCAACAAGAATCTTTTTTTAAATAATAAAGAAAAAATATATTTCAGCTTGCATATATGTGAGGTCGATGTAAATGACTTCAGCAAGTTTTTGACAATCTTTTACTCATATAAATTCATGGTGTCATTATTTTTGTGGATTAATTTTCGTACTGAAGGTTATAATTGTACTATGTCGGTTGCTAATTGACTTAACGTACCCAAAATGTTAAGAACTTGGTAATCTTTCACTGAAAGCTGACTCCTTAGTATTCGGCTAACTGCCAACTAATGTCAACTGCCTAGTAGTTCTACTGAATTCCAATAGATGTCAAAAGAACTCCCAGGAACTTCCCAAGTTCCTAAGAACCTCTCCCATTAACTTCCAGTTAAGTCTTAATATAAGAGGGAAAGTTCATTATCTGAGTTAAAGGTGTGTTTCCCCATAACAATTATTCAGTCATCAAAGTATTTTTCTTGGCTTTTTATGACCTCAGGTAACCTTTCAGCAAAATTGTGATTTCTGTCATATTAGGTGAATGCAAAAGTTTCTAGCATCATACAATACATACTTTTATGCCAATAATTTCATAGCATCATTATTCAGTCAACAAATTATTTTTCTTGGCTTTTTATGACCTCAGGCAACCTTTCAGCAAAATTGTGATTTCTGTCATATTAGGTGAATGCAAAAGTTTCTAGCATCATGGAATAAATACTTTTATGCCAATAATTTCATAGCATCATTATTCAGTCAACAAATTATTTTTCTCGACGTTTCATTGCTTTATATCATCTTTCATTTCATATTTTTTAGTCATTTGCCCTTAGAATGTAGGTTCTCTATTTACTTTTATTATTTTGTTTTAATCATTTCACCCCAAGCAAGGCGGAACTGCCATTGGTGTGCAGGGGATCACAGAAGAGGGGAGTGATGAGAAAAAGGAATAAGATACAAGGAAGTTAGACAATGAGTAAGAAAAGGATGAGAATACAGGTGTGAAGAGGGTTGCATGAGAGTAGAGTGGAAAGGAAGAAGAACATGATACAAGAGTTCTCAGAGAAAGGATGTGAGACAAGAAGATAAGAGATGGCAAATGGACTTTGCAGTTAAATTATTGTAGATTGTAGCTTTCAGGGAAGCAAGTATACAGAAGAGAATTCCACAGGCGGGAATTACTGCCATCTTCTGTCTTTCTGAAACTTGTTCAGTTATTGTCCTTTCTCATTACTAAAGTCTTCTCATTCTCTTTTCCTCTGAGTAACCTCTTCGGGGAACCGAGTTCGAATTCCAGTTGAATTTATTGCATTCACTTACGTGCAAATACCCTTGAGAAAGGTATTAATCCGTCTCTTCCCTCCAGTTATGGGTTAAATAATAGGACAGACTGGGTTCTATAGCCTTGGTCGGCAACCAGTCTACCGCAGAAAGCAATGGCAACCTACTGCGGGATAATCTTCTGCCGTCAGTCATGTCTCGAAAGAGACATGATCGCCCAAACGTGTATCACATATGGCACTTAA
Source organism: Ascarosepion bandense (assembly GCA_037127315.1). Classification (NCBI taxonomy): domain Eukaryota; kingdom Metazoa; phylum Mollusca; class Cephalopoda; order Sepiida; family Sepiidae; genus Ascarosepion; species Ascarosepion bandense. Next base: position 292,757 of record JBBBDQ010001453.1, on the reverse strand, counting down.
CTGACTGAACCCATTGCATCTTAGTGGCATTGTTGCCATCTTCTGTCTTCTTGTAACCTGTTCAGTTACTGTCCTTTCTCCTTACTAAAGTCTTTTCATTCTCTTTCCCTCTGAGTAACCCATTGCATCTTAGTGGCATTATTGCAATCTTCTGTCTTCTTGTAACCTGTTCAGTTACTGTCCTTTCTCCTTACTAAAGTCTTTTCATTCTCTTTCCCTCTGAGTAACCCATTGCATCTTAGTGGCATTATTGCAATCTTCTGTCTTCCTGAAACCTTTTATTTTCCTTTCTCCTCACTAAAGTTTTCTCATTCTCTTTTACTCTAAGTAACCAATTTGCATCTTAGTGGCACAAATAATGAGTTAATTGGCCAAACAATTATTTAAGTAACAATAATTCTACTTTTGAGGAAATCTTTCATTCACTTCAGTTGATAGAATCATCATTCAATCTGGCTTTCTATGATCTTGTGCTATTACTTTTCAGGAAAGTCATGTATTCCATTGCAAAAGAAGTAACCAACGTTTGGATCCAATGAGCCACAATATTAGGAATAAGAAAGTAACTTACAAGAAGGATTTTTAATTGTAACAATAAAGCCAATATAAAGAAGTTTCTATAGTAAAACATGTATTTTTCATATTGATAATATCCCTGAAGAAAACCTAGGAACAGATTGACTGAAACATTATTGTAACAAAAAAAGAAATACAAAAAATGAGATCTATAATTTTGCAGAGTCATTATCAATCCATGAGATTATTGATGGTATCTTCGAAAAAAAATTGCATACATAAAGATGTTGATTTTCTAAACACCAATTAGGTGTGGCACAAGGCCAAATGTATGTGGCAGTGAGGATTGAACTCACTACTCAGCTTGTAGCGAGACAAGCTTGGTAACCATTATGCTATGTGGAGGTGCCCAAATTGCATTTATGAAGATGGTTGGGGAATGGATTAACTGAAATGTAGGGATAAAAAAAAAAGCAATACACAAATTGAGTTCAATGGGCAGAGGTGAATTATATATGCATTTGCACCTGAAGATAGTTAGAAAATGGAGGAGTTGAAATGTTGAGATAACAAGGAAAGTAACACAAAAATGAATTCAATAGACTCAGATTAAAAATTATAATAAAATTAATGGACTGAAATTTAGTAAAAACAATACACAGAATTTCTTCAATAGTCTGAACAGCTCTTGGATTAAAAAAGTTATTAAGAATCATACTTGGTGAAATGAATATTTGATTTTTTTTAATGTTTAAAGATATAAAATGCAGTGTTAGTCTAATGTTATATGTACGGAAAATAGAATGAGGTCCTAAAAATGATGGAAACAAAAAGGAAATTAATACTGAGTATCAGGAAGAGACAGCTGAAGTTCCTCGGACATGGAATGAGGAAGAAAGGCTTGGAGAACCTGACACTAACAGGCAAGATAGAAGGAGAAAGAGACAGGGGAAAGCAACGGATAACATATTTAAAGGACCTAATCAGGTGGATGATGGAACGAGAGTTGCATGCTAAGAGCCACCAGGGATAGGGAGATGTGGAAAGCCATGATCGCATATGTCCTGAAGCGACAGGGCACATAGAAAAAGAAGAAGAGTTCAAATCCTAATAGGAGTAGTTTCTATTTACTTTGCATGACAAACTACATCAAGCAGCAAGACCTCTGATCACAAAATTGGAGGTTATTAGGTGCATGGATTACTCAACTGTTGTTGTTCCCAGATCCACCCTTATCCGAGGTGGTAGCACCTGTTAGGGTCCCAGCTCAGGGTAAATAACAAACTACACTCAGCAAAAAACAAGACACTATAAAATTTTTATAGTATAATGACCAACAATACATTTTTTTCTGTAGCTGAAGACATCTAATTGGGTTCAAAATATTTAGATTTTGGCATTAAATCACCCATAGAGGTGTTAATATGTCACTGAACAGAATAAAAAAAAATACTAACATGAAAGAATTTTATTATATTAATCCATGTAATATCCTACAGATTCTTAAAGAAATCAAATCAAACTGTATTCCAAAATATCAGTCAGTGCCATATGTGATAGACGCTTTAGGAAATCATGTCTCAAAAGAGACATGACTGACTGGTCAGAAGATTATCCTGCAGTTGCCATTGCTCTCTGCGGTAGACTGGTTGCTGACCAAGGCTATAGAACCCAATTTTTTCCTGTTATTTAACTCATAACTGGAGGGAAGAGATGGATTAATACCTTTTCTAATGGTATTTGTGTGTAAGGGAATGCAAGGAATTCAACTGGAATTTGAACTCGGGCACCCAATTAGTTGTTCCGAGTTGATATCCATTGCACCATAATGCACATACATTCCAAAATATAACTTCATCAAACTATAACATAAAATACACATATCTCTGATCTAGTACTTATGTCCACACAAACATGTAAATGCACAAAAGCTGAGTATCATTTACCATGTACTCAATTGTGAAAGCAGAATAATATACATCATATTTTTAATACTTCAATGCTTCAAAGGATTAAACAACCCATAAAGAGTTGATATGCTGGCAAGAAAAATAAAAACAAAAACAAACTTTGTATTTGTAATGAAACTTGAGTCCATATCTTTCAATCTCTTCACATTAGGAATTTACTGTATGAAAAATTATGAAAATATTGTCTTAATACAAATGAAAAAAAAGCCTTTAGAATTTATTTCTTTAATGGTGACATTATCTTTCTTGCAAGAAAAAAACTAATTGGCTTCTAAAATATTAAAAACAAAAATCCAAACATGGTTTGAACCAACAGTTTTTTCATAACAAATCCCCACCACAAAAAACAAAAGAAAAAAAAGAAGCAAAAGTGTTAAAATAAATTTATAATAATTCCAAATAGTAATGACGAAATTAGCTGTTTCCATGCATGAAACATTAGGCATGCAGCAACTGAATAATTACAGCTACTTCACGTTGAAACACTGGTTTCCATACGATCACTGAAGTTAAGCAACACCAAGCCTGGTCAGTACTTTGATGGGTGACTGCTTGGAAAAATCCGGTGCTGTAAGCTTCGGATCAGGTCAGACTATGTCTGCTATTGGCACTACGTAAGCCAATACTACCATGTCAGAGTTAAGTTGACGGCGACTAAAATGGGTACAAGCTTGGTGAGGAGAGTAGGATAGACATCCTGCAGGATCAAAAAAAAATAAATAAATAAATAAGAGAAGAGCTTCTATGAGCCAACAACCCCCTACGCAAGCAATTAGCTATGTTTTAGATAATCTTCGCCAACCTGCATTGGTGAATACAGTACATCCCCTGAAATGACAGACACGAAATCAGTGGAAGTCATCCAGGGAGGAGTTCCTCAAATGAGGGTGACAAAAACTCCGATCCAAATCCGGATCCAGTTGTGAGTTGAAATTTAAAATAACTTTCTCTTTAAATATTTTTTCAGTAAAATAGACCTCTCAAGTTCATGGCTATTGCTCTTCCCATTATTGCTGGGAGTTTTCCTTCTAAGAATATTAAGACACAAGAGTTTACTGAATGTTGAAGAATATGACAAAAAGAAAAACGTTTTTAAGCAGAGAGAACAATGAAAGAGCAAGAACTAATAATTGACATTTAAATTTTGGAAGATCAAAGTTAACTGGAAAGCAAAAATCTAGAAAAAATGTTAGAGAAGAAGAATGTTAGCATAGAACTTACATTTATCTATTTCAACTTTAAAATGATAAGACCTAACTGCCAATCTAGTACTGTGTTTAAATTTGTAAAGTCAAACATTCTAGTAGCATGTGCTATTCATTTTAGTTATTACTGTTGCAAATCTTCAAGTGACATGGCTTCTGTTGTTTGGTAAAGTTCTTTGATTTTTGATTCTGTAGCCACAGTCTGTAAGATCTGATGAAGGATTGTCATCTTAGAAACCTAAAGTATTCATTCATTGGAAACCATTTTGAATCACTGGTGTGAGGAAAGAGTTGAAAGATCAGTGATGGAAAGGGTTGAGCATTTTGGAAACTAACTTAATTCAGATCACCCAGAGAAATTTGAGGGATCTAATGTATTCAGTATCGATAAAAAGAAAATATAAAAATCAAATAATTCAAATTAAAATAAAGCAATCAGTGATTGAAAATCTACCGAAATAAGACAGGCTCCATGCATAACATCTGTTATACAAAAAAATAAAAACGAAAGGAATGCCAGAAAATAAAATAATTTTGGCCAATCAAACAATTAGCACATATAAACTTAACTAAGACCAAGGTGTGCACCAGAGTTTTGGAGCCTGGTAAAAAGGGTATAAGCTTACATCTCTAAGTTAGACAAGAAGAAACAACAAGAGAAATTACAGAATAAAAAAATTTAAGTTGGAGAATCCAGCCATTTGTGGTGTGTGAAGAAGTAGTTAAGAAGTCAATTACTTATCATATTTCTGCCCTGCTTAGAGCCAAGAAAAATACAGTAAATTGACACTAATCTATTTCTATTAAGTGCTGACTTCAAAATTCTCAAATAGTTTAAGCAACTACCAATATCCACCTTATAAATGAACATTTCATTATACCAAATATCAAAGGCATGCAACAACACACTAAAGCAAATAAATAAAAATATATTCATTTTATACCCTTGAGTCAGTACATTTTATTTCAGAAGTCCTGATAAAATAATTACCCAAAACTCTTTGGCACACATTCTTCAGCACAACTGACCACATTAACAAGCCTTACAGAGTTTTTAATCTGTTTTCTAAGAATAAAATTTCTTAGTGTTGATTCACCAAGATATTTTTAAGGAACCACCAGTGTCCAATCTGTGTTTTAATTCCTTTTATTTACAATTGGAAATCAGATAGGTCTGACAAGGCTCCTCTTCTTATGACTTGAAAAAACAAGGCACAGATTAAATATCATTTGATAAAATAAAAGCCATTATTGCCTCGCAATATAGAATATCTATTTCTGAATTTGAACAATGATAAGGTCTGTTGATCTTAACAAAAATTCCTCAGTACTTTTTAACTTTATTCGACTAAATCACTCAATTGTATGTAACCTAATGCGCATTTAGACATGTGATTGTAAGTATGTTGTATATATATATATATATATTTATAGAGAGAAAGAGAGAGAGAGATATATAGAGAGACAGAGGAAGGGCAAGGTAAAATTCTTCAGTACTTTTTTTACTTTATTCGACTAAATCACTCAATTGTATATAACCTAACGTGCATTTAGACATGTGATTGTAAGTATGTTGTATATATATATATATATATATATGAGAGAGAAAGAGTACATGATATATATATATATATATATCTCAAGACAGAGGAAGGGCAAGGTAAAATTCCTCAGGTCTTTTATTTTTACTTTATTCGACTAAATCACTCAATTGTATATAACCTAATGTGCATTTAGACATGTGATTGTAAAGACGTGTGTGTGTGTGTATATATATATATATAGAAAGTACAATATATATATATATAGAGAGATAAAGAGAGACAGAGTACGCACACATAAATTTATATATACAGTCATCCGCATGGTTAGACTGATTGCTTTTTAACCCAGAATTGAAGCCCGACCGAATTGGCGTCAGTCAGCAATTTTACCTCTGGGCTATGGGCATTCGGTAGAAGAAGGCAGACTTTTTTTAGCATGTATATTATGATTATACGCGTCCTAATAGCCAGAGTGCTCTAATTCATTTTACTGAATGAGTGATGCGTATATGCCAGAGTAGCTACTGTTTTTCAAAGTTTACCATTGTACCAGAAAGGAAGGGCAAGGTAAACTTATTTTTACTTTATTCGACTAAATCACTCAATTGTATGTAACCTAATATGCATTTAGACATGTGTGTGTGTATATATATATATATATATATATATATATATAGAGAGAGAGAATGAGAGAGTACCTATAGATATAGAGAGAAACACAGTACACACGTGTGTGTGTTTCAATCCTGGGTTAAAAAGCAATCGGAGTCTAACCATAGTGATGAGCTGTGATACAGCGAAACAGATCTGTCTGTGGATGACTAAATATATATACATATACTGAAGAAGGGCAAGGTAAAATTGTGTACTGTAGGGCGAGGCAACGCCCAACCAGAATTGGCAGATAGCCAAACTCGAGGCAACGCCCAACCAGAATTGGCAGATAGCCAAACTCGAGGCAACGCCCAACCAGAATTGGCAGATAGCCAAACTCGAGGCAACGCCAACCAGAATTGGCAGATAGCCAAACTCGAGGCAACGCCTAACCAGAATTGGCAGATAGCCAAACTCGAGGCAACGCCCAACCAGAATTGGCAGATAGCCAAACTCGAGGCAACGCCTCAACCAGAATTGGCAGATAGCCAAACTCGAGGCAACGCCCAACCAGAATTGGCAGATAGCCAAACTCGAGGCAACGCCAACCAGAATCAGCAGATAGCCAAACCTCGAGGCAACGCTCAACCAGAATTGGCAGATAGCCAAACTCGAGGCAACGCCCCAACCAGAATTGGCAGATAGCCAAACTCGAGGCAACGCCCAACCAGAATTGGCAGATAGCCAAACTCGAGGCAACGCCCAACCAGAATTGGCAGATAGCCAAACTCGAGGCAACGCCCAACCAGAATTGGCAGATAGCCAAACTCGAGGCAACGCTCAACCAGAATTGGCAGATAGCCAAACTCGAGGCAACGCCCAACCAGAATTGGCAGATAGCCAAACTCGAGGCAACGCCCAACCAGAATTGGCAGATAGCCAAACTCGAGGCAACGCCCAACCAGAATTGGCAGATAGCCAAACTCGAGGCAACGCCCAACCAGAATTGGCAGATAGCCAAACTCGAGGCAACGCCCAACCAGAACGGGCAGATAGCCAAACTCGGAGGCAACGCCCAACCAGAATTGGCAGATAGCCAAACCGAGGCAACGCCCAACCAGAATTGGCAGATAGCCAAACTCGAGGCAACGCCCAACCAGAATTGGCAGATAGCCAAACTCGAGGCAACGCCCAACCAGAATTGGCAGATAGCCAAACTCGAGGCAACGCCCAACCAGAATTGGCAGATAATAAACTCGAGGCAACGCCCAACCAGAATTGGCAGATAGCCAACCGAGGCAACGCCCAACCAGAATTGGCAGATAGCCAAACTCGAGGCAACGCCCAACCAGAATTGGCAGATAGCCAAACTCGAGGCAACGCCCAACCAGAATTGGCAGATAGCCAAACTCGAGGCAACGCCTAACCAGAATTGCAGATAGCCAAACTCGAGGCAACGCCCAACCAGAATTGGCAGATAGCCAAACTCGAGGCAATCGCCCAACCAGAATTGGCAGATAGCCAAACTCGAGGCAACGCCCAACCAGAATTGGCAGATAGCCAAACTCGAGGCAACGCCCAACCAGAATTGAAAGAGGGCCAAACTCGAGGCAACGCCCAACCAGAATTGCAGATAGCCAAACTCGAGGCAACGCCCAACCAGAATTGGCAGATAGCCAAACTCGAGGCAACGCCCAACCAGAATTGGCAGATAGCCAAACTCGAGGCAACGCCCAACCAGAATTGGCAGATAGCCAAACTCGAGGCAACGCCCAACCAGAATTGGCAGATAGCCAAACTCGAGGCAACGCCCAACCAGAATTGGCAGATAGCCAAACTCGAGGCAACGCCCAACCAAATTGGCAGATAGGCCAAACTCGAGGCAACGCCCAACCAGAATTGGCAGATAGCCAAACTCGAGGCAACGCCCAACCAGAATTGCAGATAGCCAAACTCGAGGCAACGCCCAACCAGGACCAGCAGATAGCCAAACTCGAGGCAACGCCCAACCAGAATTGGCAGATAGCCAAACTCGAGGCAACGCCCAACCAGAATTGGCAGATAGCCAAACTCGAGGCAACGCCCAACCAGAATTGGCAGATAGCCAAACCGAGGCAACGCTCAACCAGAATTGCAGAGAAATAAACCCGAGGCAACGCCTCAACCAGAATTGGCAGATAGCCAAACTCGAGGCAACGCTCAACCAGAATTGGCAGATAGCCAAACTCGAGGCAACGCCCAACCAGAATTGGCAGATAGCCAACCGAGGCAACGCCCAACCAGAATTGGCAGATAGCCAAACTCGAGGCAACGCCCAACCAGAATTGGCAGATAGCCAAACTCGAGGCAACGCCCAACCAGAATTGCAGATAGCCAAACTCGAGGCAACGCCCAACCAGAATTGGCAGATAGCCAAACTCGAGGCAACGCCCAACCAGAATTGGCAGATAGCCAAACCTGGAGGCAACGCCCAACCAGAATTGGCAGATAGCCAAACTCGAGGCAACGCCCACCAGAATTGGCAGATAGCCAAACTCGAGGCAACGCCCAACCAGAATTGGCAGATAGCCAAACCCGAGGCAACGCCCAACCAGAATTGGCAGATAGCCAAACTCGAGGCAACGCCCAACCAGGAATTGCCAGCCAAACTCGAGGCAACGCCCAACCAGAATTGGCAGATAGCCAAACTCGAGGCAACGCTCAACCAGAATTGGCAGATAGCCAGCCCCAGAGGCAACGCCCAACCAGACTGGCAGATAGCCAAACTCGAGGCAACGCCCAACCAGAATTGGCAGATAGCCAAACTCGAGGCAACGCCCAACCAGAATTGGCAGATAGCCAAACTCGAGGCAATGCCCAACCAGAATTGGCAGATACCACCGAGGCAACGCTCCAACCAGAATTGGCAGATAGCCAAACTCGAGGCAACGCCCAACCACTGGCAGATAGCCAAACTCGAGGCAACGCCCAACCAGAATTGGCGAGGAACAAACTCGATAAACGCCCAACCAGAATTGGCAGATAGCCAAACTCGAGGCAACGCCCAACCAGAATTGGCAGATAGCCAAACTCGAGGCAACGCCCAACCAGAATTGGCAGATAGCCAAACTCGAGGCAACGTCCAACCAGAATTGGCAGATAGCCAAACTCGAGGCAACGCCCAACCAGAATTGGCAGATAGCCAAACTCGAGGCAACGCCCAACCAGAATTGGCAGATAGCCAAACTCGAGGCAACGCCCAACCAGAATTGGCAGATAGCCAAACTCGAGGCAACGCCCAACCAGAATTGGCAGATAGCCAAACTCGAGGCAATGCCCAACCAGAATTGGCAGATAGCCAAACCTCGAGGCAACGCCCAACCAGAATTGGCAGATAGCCAAACTCGAGGCAACGCCCAACCAGAATTGGCAGATAGCCAAACTCGAGGCAACGCTCCAACCAGAATTGGCAGATAGCCAAACCCGAGAAAACGCCCAACCAGAATTGGCAGATAGCCAAACTCGAGGCAACGCTCAACCAGAATTGGCAGATAGCCAAACTCGAGGCAACGCCCAACCAGAATTGGCAGATAGCCAAACTCGAGGCAACGCCCAACCAGAATTGGCAGATAGCCAAACTCGAGGCAACGCCCAACCAGAATTGGCAGATAGCCAAACTCGAGGCAACGCCCAACCAGAATTGGCAGATAGTCCTCGAGGCAACGCCCAACCAGAATTGGCAGATAGCCAAACTCGAGGCAACGCCCAACCAGAATTGGCAGATAGCCAAACTCGAGGCAACGCCCAACCAGAATTGGCAGATAGCCAAACTCGAGGCAACGCCCAACCAGAATTGGCAGATAGCCAAACTCGAGGCAACGCCCAACCAGAATTGGCAGATAGCCAAACTCGAGGCAACGCCCAACCAGAATTGGCAGATAGCCAAACTCGAGGCAACGCCCAACCAGAATTGGCAGATAGCCAAACTCGAGGCAACGCCCAACCAGAATTGGCAGATAGCCAAACTCGAGGCAACGCTCCAACCAGAATTGGCAGATAGCCAAACTCGAGGCAACGCCCAACCAGAATTGGCAGATAGCCAAACTCGAGGCAACGCCCAACCAGAATTGGCAGATAGCCAAACTCGATATAACGCCCAACCAGAATTGGCAGATAGCCAAACTCGAGGCAACGCCCAACCAGAATTGGCAGATAGCCAAACTCGAGGCAACGCCCAACCAGAATTGGCAGATAGCCAAACTCGAGGCAACGCCCAACCAGAATTGGCAGATAGCCAAACTCGAGGCAACGCCCAACCAGAATTGGCAGATAGCCAAACTCGAGGCAACGCCCAACCAGAATTGGCAGATAGCCAAACTGTTGAGGCAACGCCCAACCAGAATTGGCAGAGGCCAAACTCGAGGCAACGCCCAACCAGAATTGGCAGATAGCCAAAACTCGAGGCAACGCCCAACCAGAATTGGCAGATAGCCAAACTCGAGGCAACGCCCAAATAGAATTGGCAGATAGCCAAACTCGAGGCAACGCCCAACCAGAATTGGCAGATAGCCAAACTCGAGGCAACGCCCAACCAGAATTGGCAGATAGCCAAACTCGAGGCAACGCTCAACCAGAATTGGCAGATAGCCAAACTCGAGGCAACGCCCAACCAGAATTGGCAGATAGCCAAACTCGAGGCAACGCCCAACCAGAATTGGCAGATAGCCAAACTCGAGGCAACGCCCAACCAGAATTGCAGATAGCCAAACTCGAGGCAACGCCCAACCAGAATTGGCAGATAGCCAAACTGAGGCAACGCCCAACCAGAATTGGCAGATAGCCAAACTCGAGGCAACGCCCAACCAGAATTGGCAGATAGCCAAACTCGAGGCAACGCCCAACCAGAATTGGCAGAGAAGAAACTCGAGGCCCACCAACCAGAATTGGCAGATAGCCAAACTCGAGGCAACGCCCAACCAGAATTGGCAGATAGCCAAACTCGAGGCAACGCCCAACCAGAATTGGCAGATAGCCAAACTCGAGGCAATGCCCAACCAGAATTGGCAGATAGCCAACCGAGGCAACGCCCAACCAGAATTGGCAGATAGCCAAACTCGAGGCAACGCCCAACCAGAATTACAGATAGCCAAACTCGAGGCAACGCTCCAACCAGAATTGGCAGATAGCCAAACTCGAGGCAACGCCCAACCAGAATTGGCAGATAGCCAAACTCGAGGCAACGCCCAACCTAGAATTGGCAGATAGCCAAACTCGAGGCAACGCCCAACCAGAATTGGCAGATAGCCGAACTCGAGGCAACGCCCAACCAGAATTGGCAGATAGCCAAACTCGAGGCAACGCCCAACCAGAATTGGCAGATAGCCAAACTCGAGGCAACGCCCAACCAGAATTGGCAGATAGCCAAACTCGAGGCAACGCCCAACCAGAATTGGCAGATAGCCAAACTCGAGGCAACGCTCCAACCAGAATTGGCAGATAGCCAAACTCGAGGCAACGCCCAACCAGAATTGGCAGATAGCCAAACTGAGGCAACGCCCAACCAGAATTGGCAGATAGCCAAACTCGAGGCAACGCCCAACCAGAATTGGCAGATAGCCAAACTCGAGGCAACAACCAGAATTCCCGGCAAGATACCAAACGAGGCAACGCCCAACCAGAATTGGCAGATAGCCAAACTGAGGCAACGCCCAACCAGGGCAGATAGCCAAACTCGAGGAACGCCCAACCAGAATTGGCAGATAGCCAAACTCGAGGCAACGCCCAACCAGAATTGGCAGATAGCAAACTCGAGGCAACGCCCAACCAGAATTGGCAGATAGCCAAACTCGAGGCAACGCCCAACCAGAATTGGCAGATAGCCAAACTCGAGGCAACGCCCAACCAGAATTGGCAGATAGCCAAACTCGAGGCAACGCTAACCAGGTGATAGCCAAACTCGAGGCAACGCCCAACCGAATTGGCAGATAGCCAAACTCGAGGCAACGCCCAACCAGAATTGGCAGATAGCCAAACTCGAGGCAACGCCCAACCAGAATTGGCAGATAGCCAAACTCGAGGCAACGCCCTAACCAGAATTGGCAGATAGCCAAACTCGAGGCAACGCCCAACCAGAATTGGCAGATAGCCAAACTCGAGGCAACGCCCAACCAACACAGAATTGGCAGATAGCCAAACTCGAGGCAACGCCCAACCAACACAGAATTGGCAGATAGCCAAACTGCTGGTTTTGGACCTCCAAAAAAAATTTCTATTTCAAAATGACGGGGGATATGATGATGCAGAATATAGAGCTAATGTCATAGGTGTGTTTGTATACAGAAAATGGAGGAGGATCCCAAAATGGAAATAATCTTTGCTCTTGCCTGAGCAGCCAATATAAGAACTTGTATACAAAACCACCTTAGATATAGTTCAATACAGCTTGTGTTAGTCAACCACCCTAATTTACCATCAGTTATGCAGAATCAACTCCTAGTCTTAGAAGAGGCAGAAATAAGTGATACACTTATTAAACATCTTAATGAATTGCATACAGAAAAAGAACTTGTACAAAAACAAAATGACCTCACAGAATCAAAAGAATATTTTACTACAATCTCAGAAAAATATTTCTCCTATTTCTTTTAGCTTAAGTGTTACTTTCAAAAACGTTCTTACTTACAAAGGTTTGAAATTATTTTCAATCAGATTATTAGTTTACAAATTACAGTTATTTAAGTGAATCCACCCTATTCTCTAGATCTAGCCCCCGGTGACTATTGGCTGTTTGTAGACCTCAAAAGAATGCTTCAGGGAAAGAGATTTAACTCCAATGAAGAAGGGATATTGGAAATTGAGGCATATTTTGATGTCGACGATATATCCTACTACAAAAAAAAAAAAAAAAAAAAATCAAAGTATTGGAATCAGTGTATAACCCTAGAAGAAGACTATGTTGATGAATAAAGTCAAATTTTGCCTAAAAGTTTTTGTTTTATTAGTTAGTCCAGGGATTTATTGAGTGACATGTTATGTTCCTTTTAAGGCATGATCACCCAAGCATGTCTCATGTATAACACCTAACTGATTGACTGATATATTTCGAGGATATCTAGAAAATATTTTTCTTTAGCCAATTAACTCTTTGCCCTGCTGTTTCTTTTACAGAAACTATTTGGCATTTAATCTTTAATCAATAACAATAAAGAATATGATAATTATAGCTGAAATCTAAAGATAAAGTTCATTAAATTGAACCAATATTTTGCCCTGTGGTGATACACCAGAAATATAACAAGAATGTCTTTCATGCCAAATTATTTGAGAAAGGAGAAGAATCTTTTAACATTTCTATAATTGGAAAAGAGTATGTGATGTCATCAGTGCAAAAGACAGACAGGATCAGATGAGGTCTAAGTAATGACTATATACACTTTAAGGAGAATGATGAACATGCTGACAAAAAGAGTGATCTTGTCCTGTGATGTCCATTTCTCAATCATGACAGTGTTGGACAGACCAAACTTGTCTAGAATCCTATTTTGTGACCCTTTTAATGTTATTGACTGTTCTTTCAAACTACCCAACTCTCTGCTGCCAGCCACAAGCAAGTCATCCAAGCCTCAGTGAAAAATCTGCAATTGGGTGTTGTGCCTTAAAGCATCAACTATTTCAATTGAGATGTCCTGATCATTAAGAGTTAATTTTCTTAACAACAGCTATGCATTCTCATTCTTCCTCTTCACATTGATATTTTTTGTGTTGTGTCTTGTGACTGGTTGAATGTGCTGACAGTCATACTTTAGTTGATCCACTCACATTTTGTTATTGGCTCTGATTTACTGTTTTTTCTTGACCAGCAAATTCGATTGCGCTCAATGGCTAGTGATTATGTTAACGTTTTCTTTGATTCCAATTCATGGTGATCATCTCAATGCATGCTTTGATTCCATTTTCCACAACATGCTATTCTGGCCAGTTACTAGTCCCAACAGAGACAAATTATTTTGGACTAGCTGAATAAATTTGTTAATTTGATGACAAAGACTCAGCAATTTTATAAAGAAAAGTTGGAAGTTTTTCATTACAATACAATACATATAATTACCATTCACTGATTTTGGGGGATCAACTTGTCCAATTATGACAACCAAAAAAAAAAAAAAAAAAAAAATGAAAAAAGTAGCAGTTATCTAAATTTGTTCCAATCTAGTTTTTTTTTTTCACTTTTCAAAACCAAAAAAGCAGAAATTTTATATGGGTCTCTTTCTAATTTTATATTTTCTTAGCAATGGAATCAATGACATTCTTGTTAAAACCATTAGTTCCCGCAAATAAGAAATTATCCACATGCATCCTTCTAATTTCTCATTGTTATACTTCCTAAGACTTTGTCCAATTCAGGCTGCTTACAATCCCAATCTGCTAAGGTCATCTTTTACACTGAAATAACAATTCCAAGATACATCATCAAAGATATATGTTGCTTTTTGGTTAACTTCCAGGTTACACCATCTTTTATTTCTATAGGTGGCATAATAAGAAATATCTCTAAAGAGTTGTCTGCCCTTGAAAATGCTTCTTTGATGTCAATTGTTTCACTTGCTGTTACTTCCATGCTCATTCTTAGTATAGACTTGCTAGCAGTTGCAGAATCTGAACTCTTCTTTAAATCCTTTTACAACCGATCTGGCTTCCACTTTTTTCTTTTCCCTATTATTAAACACGGACATGTTGATATAGGTAGCAAAATAAGGACATGAAACGATAGATTCTGCTTTCTCCAAATTTAAGGAATCTGAACAGATTGATGACTCCATTTATTTACCATGCCAGAAGTTTCCCATGTTTCACTGGGTTTTTATCAGTAATCTCTCCACTGAAGCCAGATGTGACACAATGGTGTGGAAATTCCAAGACTAAGTTCAGGCAAAAATTTCCCATAGACCTTGCATAAGGCAGAGTTGGCTCATGTCTATTTTTCCACAGACTCTGCTCTTTGACATAGCCTTATCTGGATTACTATCCACCTAAAGACAGAAAGTCTGACAAGGTTGTCTTTGGATAGAACGCTGGCATAAAATTCATTGATATTAAAAAAAAAAATTATTTTTTTGTCACATTTTTCTTTCTCTGAGGAAGACATTTCATTTTGTAAGTTCTCCAAATTTTTAGATAGCACTTTTCACACACACACACACACACACACAAAAATCTAATTTTGAATTCAGGATCATAATAATATTGGAGGTGTCCTGGTAAAGTAATTATCAGGCAATTATCCCCTGTATTCAATTTGTAACATGAAAATTAAGTTTTTCAGTTGAACAATTTGCAGCATTTCATTGCAAAAATTGCTTTATAATTGATTCAAAGTTTCTGCCTTTGAGGACACCACTTTCATTGCACATGGACAACCAGTTATTTATAGATGGGATTTAATGGATCTTGTAGCACAGATTTGACATTAATTTGCATAAAGTAAGATCCCAATTTCATATTAATTTATTTCTTTTACTAACTAAATTTCAATGCATTTATAATTATCTAACAATGTCGTCGGAATAGTTACCATTTTTATAGTTACCTAATAAATGAGGCAATAATGCAGAATACTTACCCTTTTATAGTTACCTAACAAGTCACAACAGATTGAATAGTTACCATTTTCATAATTACCTAACAGTCAAAAGATCAATCGTCCCTCAGCGTTTTCCTTAGACTTACCCTCTTTCTGCTTTTTATTAGAGATCTGCCGAGGAACATTCTCAGGTTGTTGATAAACATCTGTGCAGATGATACCACGGTTTATGAATGCATTTCTAAAAGATGAAGGTAATCTGGATCCTGGCAACTGATCTCTTCTCTGATCTAGCTCAACACATGTTAGTACAGGTACATGTTAGTCATTAAAAAGGGAGCTAATTTGCTTTAAATGGGAACCAACCTTTGATCAGAACCCTCTAAGAAGAAAGGGGATCTCAAGATGGTGGTTACGCATCCTAACATGCCATATATCAAACTATAAATCTGCTGATAATCACTGGTCATGTTTTATAACTATCGTTATCCAATAGTAAATAAAAAGTATAAAGGTTTGAATTGTGTGTCCATTCTTATTTGACATAAATAGGCATACACCCAGCAACAAGGAAAAAACTGGCATGTGAGTTTCAATAATTCTAGCACCAAATTTCTTATTTTATCATCATTAATCAGACATTGGGATTACCTCCAGTCATTATCAAGGATTAAACTCTCAGTGAGGCTTTGAACATTTATTGAGACTAAGCTAGAGTAGAATTCATATATATAATCCACCATTAATGAAGCTAGAAAAATGATCAACTCTTTGGATACCTCCAGAAAATTCCTGACACCTGCCATGCTTCATTATTAAAAAAGTCAGACAAGAGCAAGAATAGAATATTGTTGTCAAATCTAAGCTGGAGCTACCCATTACTCACTTTTCAATCTTGGAATTCAGAATTATTTACAATATCCTGAGAAAAGATGGCATTTTCTACTCTAAAACTACTTTCCCATAGATGCAACATTGTCACTATTTCTATGGCCAATTCTTTTCTTCCACTATGCTTCATCCAGAGTCAAAGCACCCTCACTTTCTCCATATTCCAAATGTAAAGAGCAAGTTTCAAAAAACACTTTTGTGAAACAGACTCCCTTGTGGATATTTCCCTGAATGTTGAAATCGTAATCTAATGAAATGAAGGGTCAATTATTATCTCTCCTACTTCTCTTCAATCTTCACTTCCTACCATTCTTTTTGGCAAACTTCTAAGTTAGCTCCTGATGAGTGCTGATTAAATTTCCAGCCCAAACCCAAAAGGATCTCTGCTCCAGCATAGAAAATAGCAATGATAATTTTGATGGAATAACTTTGAATTCCTTAATTCACTATGTAGAACTTAAAAACCTCACTTAACTTGGATTCGGGCTGAAATTCCAATTCAGGTCAAAAATTGAGTTCTTCAAAATAAACTCTGTGGAACATCCATTGAGTTAACTTCTAATCACAAACTCTGCGCAAATTGAAAAACCTCATGTTATGAAACCGCTCATTTTAACTGATTCTTTGACATTTTGAAAAATCAAAATTGATTTTCTCAATTCCCAAAGTTTTGCAGATATTTTAAACTGAATTTAAAACAAAAAAAAAACTAGAAAAAGTTTTTGCGTGACTTTAAAATCAATAAAATTTTTTTAAATTTTAAATCCCTAATTTTTTTCAGTTATTTTGCAATTTAGATTTTTAACTGTTTCTTCCTTATTTGGACACAAATCCCAATGTTGGATGTTAAAGCATCAGATGAAGGGCAGATTTTCACTCTTGGAATCATCTAAATTCCAAAAAGGAACAACACATCTATGTTTGGCTCCAGTTAGATGACAGACAGACACACTGACTTTTATTTCAGATGAAGTCAGTGGGATAGAATAAAAAAAATTGTAACTTTTTACTAAGTTAGTAGAAGTTATATTTTGTAGCATTAAATGTAATAATTTTTTAATTTGACGTATTGTCATTATAAAGATACAGATCAAAAGCAATAGTATAAAAATAAAAAAAAAGGAATTTTTTATGAAAGGTAGAAAACTTATTACATTTAAAAAACAGTAAAAAACTATTATTATAGTAATAGGAGCACTTAGAACACCACCTAGAAAACTAAGTGTTTATGGAGAATTGCAACTGAGACAAAGATTGTAGAGCTTCAGAAAACTGTCATCATTTATCTGCAAAGATTCTCTGAAAAGGTCTTCAGTTATGAACAACCTTGTTGGCACCATCTGTCAAGATCAATATTTTCAATGACTATATCAATGTGCAATAGGAACATAATAATAATATTAATAATGACTTAAAAATTAAAAAGTTACAAAATCTAAGATTTATCAATATGGACTATCGTCTAAAAACAACAAGAAAAGCTCATTGAAGTTAGTTTCTTTATTTATCAAAAAGCAGAAAAATAATTTAAGTAAAGCAAAGATTTTTTTAAAAATGCAAATTAGTATATAAAAAGAAGTTACTATTACCATTTTTTTCTTTCTCTTGTTTAATATTTAACAATTTGCTTACTTACCTAAACCGAAATATAGATCGAGGTTGGGATATCTTTTACTTTTAATGCAATATAAGATTGTATCTCAGGACAAAAATGCAGGGAAAGGGAACTATTTTTGCCATTTTGCTGACAGATATTTGTTAAAAAAAGAAAAATGCTTAAAAAGAAAATATGAAAATATTAAGTTACCCCAGCCAAAACCACAAGGGATGCAAAAGGTTTGCTATTTGTCTAAGAATAGAAAAAAAAAGGGAAACTTCTGTGCATCATGCGAAAAAACATTGCAGCAGTGAACAAAATTGATTCATTCAATTTGAAAAACACAGCATATCGTCATTTGTACAAACAGTTTTATAAACCCAACCCAAGCACTAGTGACTGCATATCATTTCTAAAGAATGAGAGCATTGGATTGGGGAAAGAGATGCTTATAATTCAATCTCCAAAACTCTGTAATGTCATTCAGCAAAAATCCCAGGTTTATGAAACAAGTCAAAAAACGAAAAATCTTTTTTTTAACATGTGCACATGTTATAAGAACTAAAGACATTATTCTGCTAAATGATGCATGAGCAATGTTTTTGGCAAAAATAGATTCTATTAGCAATTTCTTAAAAAGTGAGGCATAAAATTAAGTGTTGATTTGTTTATTATTTTGAAGTGAATATTGAAAAACCAAAGTTACCAAAAAATAGACAGTATCTAGAAAAAAGGTAAAATACAAAAAACTTAGTACTACTGCATGAAAGTGGTTTCACACATTAAATTCAGCATTCTTTTTTTTTTATTTTAAAAAATTTAAGAAAAAAAAAAAAAAGAAAAAAAATCAACATCAAATCTCCTGACAAGTGGATGGAGTAATTGCTGGAGGGTGTGTCTATGAAACTAAAAGTTAGGATGGGAAGAATGACATCAATCAAATTTTATATTTGTATCAATCCTAATTTTTTTAATACATATTAAACTAATATATAGAAATAAATGATATATTACAAATCTACCTTCAACAATGTATACGAAATACTTTAATGAAAAATCCAACCAAAGCAGGTTTATCACATCTAGCTGTGTTTCACTGACCTACACAAAAGTGATAACAGCATTCCTCTCTCTCACGCATACATACACACAAACAAGCATAAAAATAGTTAATCAAATACAAATTTATTACGTCTCGCTACATATCAGCACATTTAAACATCCTACATGAAAATGATGGCTACAGACATCCCACACACACACGCACTAATATAAAATAATGTTACCATCCAACATACACCTAGATAGACAAGCATTTCTTCAAACACATATACACTATTTTGTCCAAAATATTCCTCACACATATTTTTTAAAATTATCTATTGTTTTAAAATGTGTGTTGTGGCGCATTGGATATCGGCTCGAAACGAGAAATCAGGGAGCCGAGTTCAAATTCCAGCTGAATTCATTGCATTCACTTACGTGCAAATACCCTTGGGAAAGGTATTAATCTGTCTATTCCTTCCAGTTATGGGTTAAATAACAGGACAGATTGGGTTCTATAGCCTTGGTCAGCAACCAGTCTACCGCAGAAAGCAATGGCAACCTACTGCAGGATAATCTTTTGCCCAGTCAGTCATGTCTCTTTCGAGACATGATCGCCCAAGTGTGTATCATGTATGGCACTTAACTGATTGACTGATTGTTTTAGTATATGTGACAAATTTCTGACTAATAATAACCCAAAATCATAACTTACCAATATTCTGTGTTATTTTGTTTTTTCATTTCTCTCTTGATCTCTGATGAAGCTTTAATAAAAGTGAAACATGACAGATTGAGACGCGTTTCCTATTTGTTCGTTACTTTCATCATCTTGTTGGATTCTGAAAGATACAAAATGGCAGTGATAAACTTCTTAAATAGAACACACCAAAATTCCTCTTCCCAAAGAATATTTTTGAGCAAATTAAACAAATAAAACAAACACTAGTCAACAATAACTTTCCCAAATACTTCATTGATAAATAAATAAAATTCTTACAAAAAATACATGATTCCAATAATAAAACATCACAACATCAACATATATTACTTTTCTTTTTTTTTTTATAATCATCTCACCCCAAGCAAAGCATTTTACTGCCACTGTTGTGCAGAAGGTTACATAGGAGGAAAGTGATGAGAAAGAGTGACAGGTTATAGGGGGTAGGGGGTGTCTAGAAGTGGGTAAGACAAAAATGACTGACCATAAAGTGAGGGATCAGTTTAAATATTGATTGTAATGTAGAATTGATCCACCACTTTATATCCACATTATAATAGTATAGAATTTTTTTTTTTATAATCATCTCAACCCAAGCAACTGTTGCGCAGGGGGTTACATAGGCGAAAAGTGATGAGAAAGAGTGACAGGTTATGGGGGGGTATCAAGAAGTGGGTAAGAGAAGAATATCTGTGGCCATAAAGTGAGGGATCAGTTTAAATATTGATTGTAATGTAGAATTGATCCACCACTATACTAAATTACACTAAATTCTATACTAAATACACTACACTAAATTTATACTAAATGCACTACACTAAATTCTATACTAAATGCACTACACTAAATTCTATACTAAATGCACTACACTAAATTCTATAAAAATAAATGCACTACACCAAATTCTATACTAAATGCACTACACTAAATTCTATACTAAATGCACTACACTAAATTCTATACTAAATGCACTACACTAAATTCTATACTTCAAATGCACTACACTAAATTCTATACTAAATGCACTACACTAAATTCTATACTAAATGCACTACACTAAATTCTATACTAAATACACTACACTAAATTCTATACTAAATACACTACACTAAATTCTATACTAAATAAATTACACTAAATTTATACTAAATAAATTACAATTTTACCCTATACTAAATAAATTACACTAAATTCTACACTAAATAAATTACACTAAATTTATACCAAATAAATTTCATACTAAATTCTACACTAAATAAATTAATTAAATTCTACACTAAATAAATTAAACTAAATTCTACACTAAATAAATTACACTAAATTTTAAAAGTACTCAAAATAAATTACACTAAATTTTACACTAAATAAATTACACTAAATTTTACACTAAATTTTACACCTTTAAATAAATTACACTAAATTTTACACTAAATAAATTACACTAAATAAATTACACTAAATAAATTACACTAAATAAATTACACTAAATAAATTACACTAAATAAATTACACTAAATAAATTACACTAAATAAATTACACTAAATAAATTACACTAAATAAATTACACTAAATTTTATACTAAATAAATTACACTAAATTTTATACTAAATAAATTACACTAAATTTTATACTAAATAAATTACACTAAATTTTATACTAAATAAATTACACTAAATTTTATACTAAATAAATTAAGCACTAAATTTTATACTTTAAATAAATTACACTAAATTTTATACTAAATAAAATATACTAAATTTTATACTAAATAAATTACACTAAATTTTATACTAAATAAATTACACTAAATTTTATACTAAATAAATTACACTAAATTTTATACTAAATAAATTACACTAAATTTTATACTAAATAAATTACACTAAATTTTATACTAAATAAATTACACCAAATTTTATACTAAATAAATTACACTAAATTTTATACTAAATAAATTACACTAAATTTTATACTAAATAAATTACACTAAATTTTATACTAAATAAATTACACTAAATTTTATACTAAATAAATTACACTAAATTTTATACTAAATAAATTACACTAAATTTTATACCAAATAAATTACACTAAATTCTTATACTAAATAAATTACACTAAATTTTATACTAAATAAATTACACTAAATTTTATACTAAATAAATTACACTAAATTTTATACTAAATAAATTACACTAAATTTTATACTAAATAAATTACACTAAATTTTATACTAAATAAATTACACTAAATTTTATACTAAATAAATTACACTAAATTTTATACTAAATAAATTACACTAAATTTTATACTAAATAAATTACACTAAATTTTATACTAAATAAATTACACTAAATTTTATACTAAATAAATTACACTAAATTTTATACTAAATAAAATTACACTAAATTTTATACTAAATAAATTACACTAAATTTTATACTAAATAAATTACACTAAATTTTATACTAAATAAATTACACTAAATTTTACACTAAATAAATTACACTAAATTTTACACTAAATAAATTACACTAAATTTTATACTGGTACATTTATTCTATCACCAGAGTAGACTGTTCTAGTTCATGAGTCATGCCTCTTCCAGATGTCTCAGTATCAGTTATCTCACTTTAACTCAACTCTAAGTTCTTTGTTAATCTCTGCTCTGCTTGGGTTTGAACTCACAACTCTTTGGGTCAAGTCACTGGATACAATCAATGCTTTTATCCACTGGGCCATATGTCACTGAGTTGTGTTAAAGGGAGATAACTAATACTTGATTGGAAAAAAAAAAAGGCAAAACCTATTTGTTATCATTTGTGATATGGTTCAAAGTTTAAAAAAATGAACAACAAACATTGGAGTGGAGAAAATATGTTCCAATAGCTAAACAAAGTACTGAGAAACAGAAAAATTTTGTTATAAAAAAAGAAGAGAGTATTGGGTTGCTGTGTGATATCCATTCTCTTGAATAACTGTAAATGCTGGACAATCTCCCCATAGATGAGGAGAAAACTGCAAGCAACAGAAATGCTGTTCTACAGAAGGATACTAAGAATGCTATGAAACAAATAAGTGATGACAAAGAAAATAGCAACAAAAAGAATATTTAAACTCAGAATCAGGAAAAGAAAGCTGAAAGTTTTATGACTCATAACAAAGAAAGAATGCTTAGAAAACTTAACCCTCATAAGGCCATATTAAGTGGAAGAGAGATTAGGAAAATGCTGACAGTCAGTTAAGTGCCATACGTAATACTCTTTGGGTAATCATGTCTCTTTTGAGACATGATTGACTGGGCAGAAGATTATTCCACAATAGGTTAGCATTGCTTTCTGTGGTAGACTGGTTACCAGCCAAGGATTAGGTAGCTCCAGACCAGACAAGGCAACAATATTCCATTTCTGATTTAAGCTGACTCTTAAATATGGCACCTGATAGAAGGACTCTATCAAGGCTGAAAAGTGAGGATTGGATAGCTCAGACCAGACAGGGCAGCAATATTCCATGTTGGAGCTAGCCTAACACTTGTAAAGATTAAGTATGGTAAAACCAATCTGGTTTGTTTTTTTTTTTTGACTGAAAGCAGTTTTGAGGTTAATTATAAAATAATGCCTTCAAATTGCCATTGTAGCATCTAAAATAAAAACGCACCTCTGAATAGTACTGATAATGATATATATTAAATCAATGACTATCTTTAGGTGGGAACATGAAAAAGGTTTCAAGTAAAGGTATTTAAAAACAAAAACACTATTGATACGCTAATATATAACAATATTGATAATATAGCTGACTCAGATTGTCAAGAGAGGCATACATACAATATTCTTTGGAGTTAAGGTTTCCTGTAGTATCATCTGCAAATTAATAGGCAAGTATAAATAGAGGATAACTGGAGAAGTAAGAGGGAGAAAACCCTGTCATCACAAAGGACATGGAGAGCTGTGCTACAACTATTACTACGCACAAAGAAATGTGAAACAACAATGGCATCACCAATAGGATCCTTAAATTTGCTGAATGACCCAGAACACATAGAAACAGGGCTAAATACTTTTGCTACATTTACAAAAATAAAAAATTAAGAGACACAAAGACTAATTGAGGAGAAAACGAGATAACTGATTTATTTCTTGCTACAGTTAGGTGTGAAGCTGTTAGGAAAATTTTGACAATGTGTTACCCATGTGATTTAGAAGAAATGATATTTGAGAAAAATGTTAAAATTATGAAAAAGAACATAACTAAAAATGATTGGTAATTGCTGAAAGAACCAGGTTTTTAGAAACAAGACAAGCACCAAACGAGTCTATGTTACAATACTTCCATAGATTGAAAAAAAAAATGAGCCAAGTATTGTGAATTTGAAAAAATGGAAGCAGAAGAAATGACTACAGAAGATGAATTAATTTTTCTTAGGTTAATTGAAGGCTTGCAAGACCAAAACCAAAAATACTAGAATGTATGCATAGATGAATGATTTTCAAAGCTAGCGCTGAGTTTTTGCAACAGTCAGAGTTAATTTAATCAACCAAACAAAGAATTTGGTACGTACAGGATGAACAAGACAAAATCCATAATTAAATGTAGATATGTTGAAAAAAATCATGAGAGAAGCAAATATAAATGTCCAGTTCTAGAAAAGAAAAATGCTCAAATTGCAAAAAAAGATATTATTTTCAGGATGTATGCAAATATGAAAAGCAAATAAGAAAAAATCTTTTCAAACTCCCTCTGAAGAAGCAGAAATATTTACAATGAATTCACAAAAAAAGAGGTAGAGAAAAAATAAGGATAAATGGCCAAATATTTAATATGCAAGTTGATACAGGCAGTGAAATTACGTTGATACCAAAAAATTTATGGATAAAATCAGGACGACCTAAATTTAAAAAAGCAGCATACAATTTAAACAATTTGATGGAATGACCATAAAAACAATGGACATATTTCAAGGCAAATTTGAAACCGACAAGCATTTCGAAATAAATCCCATTATAGCAAAAAAGACCATGATTACTAAAGATTGATATATTAAAAGTAGATACAGTGAGACTAATCAATTCCATGGAAGCAGAAGATTATGAAATAGTATTATTGAAAGACTGTAAAGCAAACATTGAACTCAAGGAAAACTATCACTCAAATTATATGAAGTCAAGTAAAGTTCCAATTTATGTCTTACCTTTGGTAGTAGCCAAATTAAACGAAATGATACAAGGCATCCTAGAAAGGGTAACTCAAGGTGGTAGTAATTGGATGTCGCTAATATTAGCAATAAAGAAATCTGATGTAGATTTAAGGATATGTGGTGATTACAAGATCAGGGTAAATCACCAGATATGTTCAGACTCATTTCCTTTGCCAAATATCAAAACTGTGAGCCATGAGTCAGAAAAAAAATGGAGTACTTTGCAAAAATTGATCTCAAGTCAGCATACAATCAAATAGAAATTGACAAGAAATTCAAGCAAATAACCATGATAAGCACCTCCCTACAGGTTTATTAAGATGTACTTGACTATCATTTAAAGTAAAAACTTCCAGTCATATTTTTCAAAAAGCAAATGAAAGTGTTTTATTAGTAAAAGTAAAAAATATAATATACCAGGATGCTATAAGTGTAGAGGCAATAACTAAAGAAAAATTAAAATATAAAACAGAGCAAATTTTACTGAGATTAAAAAAGGCAAGCTTGACCATAAATAAAGATAAGTGTAATTTTGACCGTAAGAAGATATCATATTTAGACTATCAAATATGAAACAAAGGCATACCACCTGATGATAGACTAACAAAAAAAATAAGAGAAATAACTGCTCTAACAAATAAAAAAACTTAAAATGCTGGCAGTCAGTTAAGTGCCATACGTAATACTCTTTGGCTAATCATGTCTCTTTTGAGACATGATTGACTGGGCAGAAGATTTGAGGCTGATAAATTTTTATAGTAGGAATACAAGAAGATATGGCGACATAATAGAGCCATTTGCAAAATTAAGCAAAAAAAAAAAAAAAAAAAAAAAAAAAAAATTATATATATATATATATATATATATATATATATATATATATATATAAATTAAAAAAGGATTAATTCAATGATGTTGAATGACCATTTTGATATGAAGATCCCCCTATGGGGATATAGGGATCTTCATATCGAAATGGTCATTCAACATCATTGAATTAATCCTTTTTTAATTTATATTTGCTCTGTAATATTTTATTACATGGAGCTCTCTTCCTGTATCATTTTTTAATATTAAAAAAAATGTTTAATATTAATTAGGATCGGGTTTTTGGAATTTACCTTCCTGCTTTTTTCCCTTGGATTAAAGTATCTGAATTAAAATATATATATATATATATTTTTTTTTTTTAATCATATCACCCCAAGCAAGGCGATAACGCCACTGATGCGCAGGGGGCTACGTAAGGGTAAAAAGAATGGAAAAGAGAAAGCCAGAAACCGCATCCTAAACAGGAAACAAGGGATGAGCCTCTTCACCTGTTCAATAGATGTGGGTGGAGTGTGAACCGGGCAATAGTTTAGTCTATCTATTCCTATATATATATATATATATATATATATATATATATAACAATGAATGCGACTGGACGCAAAAGTAATCTGTCACTTTTGAAACAATGAAAAATATTCTGAGGAGAAAACTAATGATAAAAGTTTTCAATACGTACAGGAATATGTTAAGAGATGCCCAACATATATGTAAATAAAAAATTTCAGGTAAGCAAAAATTCACTCATGGCCTAAGAAGCAGACCCGTGAGTTAGGGTTCACATGGATCATGCACACATCAGAGATAGGGGATTATTCTTAGCATTAGTGGGCTCATATTCCAGATGGCCAGAAGTTGTTAGAGTAAAAGATATAAAAGGTAGCACAATAAACCAAACAATAAAAAAAAAATTAGAATCCTTTTTGGGGCTGATAAATTTTTATAGTAAATACACTCCCGATCAAAAATATAAGACCACTTAAAAATCTTTAAAAAGAAATTTTTTTTTACAGATAGATTTTAAACTCCTCCCACTTAAGGTTACCAATACTACAATCTAAAAGGTTATGGAAACAAAAAGCTACATTCCAAACATTTTATTTAGAAATTTACATTTGTATAAAATGAGGCGATTTACACATGATCAAAATTATAAGACCAGGGGTAGAAATTGTTAGATCTATAGCAATTCCAATGTTTTTAGTTCAGTTAGAGATTAGCAATCACTGCATAAAGGTGTTACCATGCCTAAAACAAGCAAACTTACCGAAGCTGAGTGTTCTCGAATTCTAGAATTTCATATGCAAGGTTTGTCACAGCGGGCGATCGCAGCTAAGGTAAATCGCAGTAAAACTGATTTGCAACTTTCTAAAGAACAGTGAGAATTATGGAAAAGCAAAATCCTCTGGTAGGCCCCAAAAAATTTCTCCTGCATTGAGTAGGAGAATAAGACGGGTTGTTATGAAAGACAGGGGACTTTCTTCTAGTCAAATTAAGGCAGTCACAGATGCTGATTGCAGTCCCGTAACCATCAGACAACACTTACGACAAAAAGGCACGGTTAATAAAAAGTGTAAACAAATTCCTCGGCTGCTTCCACGTCACAAGATGGACCACTAAAAGTTTGGTCATGAATACCAAACATGGGACGTTGAGAAGTGGAAGAAAGTTCTGTTTTCTGATGAGAAAAATTCAATCTAGATGGTCCTGATGGCTTCCAATGATACTGACATAATAAAACATGCCTCCTGAAATTTTCTCCACATGTCAGTGGTGGAGGGTCTCTAATGGTATGGGGTGCCTTTTCTTACAGAGGGACGATGGAGCTCCAGGTGGTGCAGGGTCGTCAGACAGCGGCTGGTTATGTTAGCATGCTACAAAAAGCATCATTGATGATGGAGGGCCATCGTTTGTGTGTGGATGGATGGTTATTCCAACAGAATAATGCTGCAATCCATGCTACAAGACGGACCTTGACCTTTCTACAAGAAAATGGTGTCCATCTCTTGGGATATCCTGCATGCTCACCAGATTTGAACCCAATTGAAAATGTTTGGGGATGGATGACAAGAGATGTTTATCAAAATGGCAAACAATATTCAACAAAAAATGAACTTCATAAAGCCATCTTCAGAAGCTGGAGCCACATCCCCGACACCTTAATGGAAACACTTATTTCTAGCATGACCGACAGAATTTTTGAAGTCATCAAAAACAGTGGAGGTAGAACTCATTAAATTTGGTTGTTGAATGTTTTCATATACTTTTCGTACACTTTTTGTACAATTTCATAGAATTTTTGTCTCTGGTCTTATAATTTTGATCATGTGTAAATCACCTCATTTTATACAAATGTAAATTTCTAAATAAAATGTTTGGAATGTAGCTTTTTGTTTCCATAACCTTTTAGAGTGTAGTATTGGTAACCTTAAGTGGGAGGAGTTTAAAATCTATCTGTAAAAAAAAAAATATTTTTAAAGATTTTTAAGTGGTCTTAAATTTTTGATCGGGAGTGTATATACCAGGATATTGTGACATAACAGAACCATTTGCAAAATTACATGGGAAAAAAAAAGAAAATGAATTTGAGTAAATACAGAAGCAAACCATCACTTTTGAAACACTTAAGAATATTCCGAGGAGCAAACCAATAATAAAAGTTTTTGATCCATGAAAAGAAATAATGTTAGCCACTGATGCAAGTGAAAAGGCGATTGCTGCTGTACTATCACAAGAACACCCAATCATGTTAATGTTAGCAAAAACTAACTACTCAAATATTGCAAAAAAAAAAAAAAAAAAGAAAAAGTATTAGTTTTTGCATAGAGCATGGAAAGGGCACAAAACTTTTGAATAGGAAAAAATTTCTTATTAAAATCAAACCACAAACCATTAGAATTTATATTTAACCCAAGAAAAGAATTGCCAAATCTCATATCACCAAGGATTTTAAGATGAGCAATAAAAATCATGGCGTTCGATTTTGACAGTGTACCTAAAGAAGAGCACTATTTCTCATGTAGACACATTATCAAGATTACAGTTCAAGAAAACAGAAGAAAAAAATCAAGAAAATACTGAAGATAAAATAATAGACTGGTTGGAAACGGATGTTCTTCCTCCAAAAAGTCTCAAAATAGAAACACAGCAAGACCCAATATATAAGCAGAATAGTAGAGAGAATAAAAAATAATATATGGAGCCATTGTTCAATGGCAGAGTGACCCTTTAAGAAAACAAAGCACAAACGAACCAGAGAAAACGGCATAGAATGCAATGGAAATGTAATAATAGCTCCTCAAATAGTGAGAAGAGACATATTAAAAGAAAAGATATGTAAAGAAAGAATAAAGAGGTGACTCCAGAAGAAGCAAATTTGTTGATACAAAAAAGGCACAACATGGCTATACTTGAGAAAAGGGACAACGTGTACTGGCACATATATTGGCATATCCATGCAGATCAGATCAAAAGCAAAAATGAGTGAGTTTTGTTTAATGGCATATCAACCACTGTGGGTCATTTAATACCAAAATGGTGGGTTTGGAAGTTATTTTTTTTAATGTTCAATTATAGTGAGAAGATTGTTTTAGTCAGATTTTGATGAAAAAAAAAAATTATTTATTTTAGAAAACTGAAGATATCTTCTAGTTTTGTATTCAAAAATGTATTGCTGGTAAGAATTTTTTCTATAAAAGTCTATTCTATGCATATATTTCTATAAAAGTCTTTATGCTTTCATAGTGTTTTGACCCCTGTTTGGGGGTTAAACTATTTACCCAAAGGTGCTACCACTTTGGGTCAGCGTGGACCTGGGATCAACAGCAATTAAGAGGTTGTTTCATGCTCCTCACAACCTCCCAATAAGAGGCCTTGCTGCCAGATGTAGTTTACTGTTATACCCAGAACCATAAGCAGAAACAAGCTGGATGATGTGGAAATGGAAGGTCAGGAACAAGGACAACTTATAATGGCACATGTAGATCAGTTCAAAAGCAGAAACAAGCTGGATGATATGGAAACAGAAATTCAGGAAAAAGCAGCAGCAGAAAGTTACAGAAGTGGACCAGAGCAGGAAATGGAAAAAAAAGTGAGAATGCAAAGACAGACAAATATGAAGAAAAAAATGAAGAGAAATCAAGATCACCATTAAAGAGAAAACAAGAGGAAGCACAATACAATACAAAAATAATCAGGAGTATTAAAAGAAAACACAAAGGTGTACGACCTCTCCAGTTCTGGGAGGTGCAGTATTGAATGCAAAATTAATAAGCAAGTATAAATAAAGAATAACTGGAGAGATAAGAGTGGGGAAAACCCTGTTGTCACAAAAGACATGGAGATCTCTGCTACTACTATCACTATGCGCAAAAAAATGCAAAACATAACATTTCCATAAAAGTCAAATATCTAAAGAAGGTTTTATGATAGACATTACTTCCTTTAGAAATTATACGAAGAGTTCAAAACATCTCCCTTAGTAATATCTGATATATATTTTTAAGATCCATTGGCTTGGTCCTTTTTTTTTTTATTCAGCATTAGGCCACTTTGTTTATTAAAGCCTTCATTAGTGTATTTTCCAGTCTTATTCTTTTAACTGAAGGCCTTCGAAGACTTAACACTGTTATATCCCGGAAAGGAATAACAGGGAAAAAGAATAGTTCAAGAATAATATTGAAGATAGATTAGAAGTGATTTATTATACACAGTACAATAAACCAATAGATGTACAAGAACAGTCAACGAATAGTAACAGGAATAACGAGCAAGTAGAAAATGTCTCCGCCTGTGACGTATGCTGACGTCTACCCCTAGTCACAGTCTTTTATAGACTGGACCATATCCATTACTGGGTAGGATAGGCTGTTCCTCTACAACACACTCACAGGGCATACTGGGGTCGAAAGAGACGAAGAAACCAGATTACCTACCTGACAAGAGTGTATGAACGGATGATAGAACAGGAAGTTGGAGGTTTGGCAAAGAGAGAAATATTGTCAAAAGTTACAATGGATAGGAAACCACCCATGTCTTCAAGGGACATGGCCCATAAAAAAAAATATAATAATAATCTAGTAGATTCATAGATAGTCTTAAAATGTGTACATGAAATAAACTTTGGCATAGATGTCCATAAAAAAGAAAAGCACTTTTGATATGTAATAATATTAATAATAGAGTAGTATCCGAGATTACCTTTAAATGTGTACATGAAATAAGTTTTGGAGTCAGACGGTCAGTTAACTGTCATACGTGATACACACTTTGATTGATCATGTCTCGAAAGAGATAACTGACTGGGCAGATTATCCAGCAGTAGGTTGCCATTGCTTTCTGCGGTAGACTGGTTGCCAGCCAAGAATATAGAACCCAATTTGTACTGTTATTTGACTCATAGCTAGAGGGAGAAGAGACGTATTAAATTATTAAGTAGTAATTAGTGGGGGATCAGTTTATTCCTTCATAACAATAGAAAACAGATCCCCCACTTTATGCCCAGTAGAAGCCTTAATCATGAGGTCAACTATTATATTCAGTCAGTCAGTTAAGTGCCATACGTGATCCATGCTTTGGGTGATCATGTCTCGAAAGAGACATGACTGACTGGGCAGAAGATTATCCTACAGTAGGTTACCATTGCTTTCTGTGATAGACTGGTTGCCAGCCATGGCTACAGAACCCAATCTGTCCTATTATTTAACCCATAATTGGAGGGAAGAGATGGATTAATACATTTCCCAAGGGTATTTATGTAAAGAATTCAACTGGAATTGACTGAAGTTTTGGAGTAAAGATCCATAAAAGATGAAAATACTTTTGATACTCTCCAATATATAATAATAGTAATAACAATAATAACATCATGAAGAAGAATATTACAAATGCAGTTGAGACATATTTTTGAGATGCATACAGGAGTTCTACTTTGGTGAAGTTATTTCTGAAAAACGCTAATAATATTAATAATAATAAAAAAACAAAAAAAAACATTTCATTTTCATTCTCTTAAAAGAGAGCAATGAAGCCTTTTGTCTCAGACAACTCTTGCTTATTTTCATAGAACAACAAAAGTCTGTTATGAGAATAGCACAAAAAGAGGAAAAGCAAACGTGAAATAAGTGCATCTTTGTAGTGGAAGAACTGAGGTAATTTGTGGCCATGAGAAAGTAAGAAAATGATGTGTGTTCTCTTTTGAAGAAATATGTTACTGTCTTTGGTAGATTTTTTTTAAACCTTGGCAGCCACAATAACTACTTTCACTTAATTTATCATGCACCAAACCAGCATTTAATCAACAGGTTTATCAATAGCTTAAAAAAAAAATTTAAAAGAAAAAAAGTCTACAAAAGCCATAATGACTAATATACCTCTAGTAATAAATATTAACTCTATACAATCGATTCATTCAATATACAATCAACCAAAAAAAAAAAAAAAAAAAAAAAAAAAAAAAAAAAAAAAAATATATATATATATATATATATATATATATAGTTATCTGCAGACAGATATGTTTCGCAGTGAATCAGTACGGCTAGACATCTGATTGCTTTTTAACCCGGGATTGAAGCCCAACCGAATTAGCATCAGTCGGCGATTCTACCTCTGAGCTATGGGTGCTCGGTAGAATAAAATTTATTTTATTATTCATTATATATATATATATTATTCATCCATATACAAGCTGGTTCCGCTGTATCACAACTCATCAGTGTGGCTAGATACATCCATTTGTTTCTGGCCAGGATCAAAACTTGACTGATTTGGTGTCCGTTGGGGTTGCTACCTACTAAACCATAAGCACATGGAGTCAGAGAAGGGAAATTTTAACATGTTGCATATAAGCAGTGTATACACACGCCAGTCACCAAAAGAAGTCAATTCATTTCTGAAGAGTAAAGCATATATCACAGAAGTAGCCACTGTTTTTAAATTTTTTATCTCTAGAGAGCTCAATCATAATGAGAGCATAAGTCATCCACATACAAGCCTGTATTGCTTGAAGTCACCACATGGTAGAAACCTAGGTCACATAACTTGTTTACAAATGTAAAATATTCAAAAGTTCTACAATTGTATTGTGAATACATTTTAATACAAATGTGCACTGTTCTAATTTTATTATGACCAATAACTAAATAATTTTAAAAAACCTATATATATATATATATATACACACACACACACGTATATACATATACAAACACACATATATATATATATATACACACACACACGTATATACATATACAAACACACATATATATATACACACACACACGTATATACATATACAAACACACATATATATATACACACACACACGTATATACATATACAAACACACACATATATATATATATATATATACACACACACGTATATACATATACAAACACACACATATATATACACACACACACACGTATATACATATACAAACATATATATATACACACACATATACACACATATACACACACACATATATATATACACACACACACACATATATACACACACATATATATACACACACATATACACACACATATACACACACATATATACACACACACACATATATATACGTGTGTGTGTGTATATATATATATATATATATATACATACACAAAAGTAAGAAACATACACAAAGCAAATAAACAGACAAATCAATTTAATAAACTTATACCTAAAGCAAATAAAACCTGATAGCCAGAGTAAGTACTTGAACACAATTTATCATGAAGTGACTAAGCATTTAATTAACAGGTTTGTCAATAGGGAAAAAGAAAGTAAGTCTAAAAGAGTAAATAAAACATAACAAATATATCTACAATACAGTGTTATAAATATCAACTCTATACAATCAATGCATTTCTGATACAATGCATTGAATAAATCATCTGTCTATATTTCTGAGATGAGGTATCACAGCTATTTATACATCAACTGAAGAAGGCTGGAGTGTACAACAGTCGAAACATTGTGAATATGGCAATAAAGATGAGGTCAGCAGTGAAAATAATTTATATACAAAAAAATAAACTATGGACATTCACTTTGTCTTCCCACTGAAACCTGATGTGACAAGGTCGAGTTTATTGTGGAGGAACCCAAAAGAACTCAAGCCAAGGCCAGGATCAAAACCCACTCAGGCCTCACAGTGATAACAACTGATCCATCCCTCAAGTGCAATAGGGTGGTTCAGCCTCAGGCATCTGTTCCATGGGAAAAGGGACACATCACAGTATTTATTCTTCTCAGAAGTGTATCTGTCCTCGGACATAGTCATGACTAAGCCACATTCTGTCCAAAGACAAAGACTCAACGGGGAGATTGTTTTGTTTGTTTTATGGCGTATCAACCCATCTTGGGTTATTTAATGCCGATAATCAACTGGAAGATAATGATCCATACTTAGCAGCCAGGTAAATATATCTAATCTAAACTTATTTATAAACAGAACTTTGTCTCTGCGTGTGTCTGTATATGTGTCCATTACCTATAGACTCCAAAACTGCTAAACCGATTTTCTTGAAAATTTACACAGTAGTACTATAAGCATCTGCAAATGTTCTTAGCTAAGTTTTGTGTTGAGATACCCCCGATAATTATTGAAAATCGATAATCAAAAAAAAAAAAAAAAAAAAAAATCGAGTTATATCAAATTTGATACACTCATAGACAAAGACATAAGAAACAATATTCAGAAGATTCAAGGTTGCAGTTCTTACAATAGTGCAGAAATTCGATTATATATATATATATATATATATATATAAAATAAAAGGCAAGATGTTTGTGTGTGTCTGTTTATCTGTCTGTATGTCCTTTATACAAATCCACAATTTTTATCCAATTCCCACCAAACTTCACAAATATTCTTTAGGCTGAGTCTGAGCTCCAGGACCATGGATTAGTTTTAAAGCTTTCATTACATCCGAGCAACACCGGGCTATACTGCTAGTACTACATATAACTACAGACAAAAATATATTATATACAAAACTAATGTAATATGACATACATAAAGCAAACAAACATAGAAAAATCAACTTAATAATCTCATACATTAGGCAATATAACAAAGTAATACAAAAGATAGCATTTATAGATCTTAGTAGAAGCTATAATTTACAGTTGGTCATATATCTATGTCTCCAGTTAGAAAAATGAAAATATAAAAAAGCTATTGTAAGGTCAGCTTAATAATAACTAGTAAAATCCAATGCTTTTGACAAAAGATGATATGAATAGAAAAAAATTTAATCTGAAGTTCTTGGATGCAGTGATTAGATTTCTGGAAAAATAAGAAAAATCAACAAATACAAATGATGCCAGATCAGTGTAGTATCTGTGCAGTTGTTTTTAGTCAAATATGTCTTTGCACAGTACCACAAATCTGAATAGTTATACTAATCAAATATCTTACTTTAGTCTAAGACTATAGGTGTTACATTCGTGACCTTCCCTTAGAGATAATTGTATAGAGCCTGAAGACTAGCACCCATATATATATATATATATATATATATATATATATATATATACACACACACACTAGCAGTATAGCCCAGCATTGCTTGGGTGTAATGAAAGCTTTAAAATAATCTATGATCCTGGAGATCAGTCTCTTTGGCCGTTGGCACGAAAGACTAAAAAGCAATAGTTGTTTCCAGCTAAAGTGAAACTGTAGACTGAAAGAAAAATGAATGGATGTAAGTCAAAGTTTGATTTCCTGGCATCGATATCAAATAAGTTTTTTTCGTCGTAAACTGAATTTTGAAGGCTAATACACACAAACATCTTGCCTTATATATATATATATATATATAAAAATCGATTTTCTGCACTACTGTAAGAACTGCAACCTTGAAACTTCTGAATATCATTTATGTCTTTGTCTATGAGTGCATCAAATTTGATTAAAAATCAGACTACTCCTATAACCCGATTTTTTTGATTGATATTTATCGATTGTACCAAGACACAAAACCTAGCTAAGAACACTCACAGACGCTTATAGTACAACTGTGTAAATTTTCAAGAAAATCGGTTCAGCCATTTTGGAGTCTATAGGTAATGGACACACAAAGTTCCATTTATAAATAAGTTTAGGTGTATATATATATATATATATATATATACACACACACACACACACACACACACACCCCCTTCAGTTTTAAATGAGTTACTACACGACCGAGGTTTCTACCATGTGTGGTGCCTTCAGGCGATTTGCAATTACTGATTTTACCATTTATGGCTTTTTTTTTTTTTTTTAAGAACACTCATGTAACGTAATCAATAAATATACACATGGCTGTACATGCAAATATATAAATAGTTTCCTGGTGTTAATAAAACAGTGCTCGATGTAATATAACAGAGCTGTAAACAATATATTAATGAACATTACAGAAATAATATTGTACATTTTTTTTCTCATTATAAATGTCCTTTTTTGCCTCTGAAATAAAAACAAGTAATACACATTGACCTAGAAACAAAAAATTAAAATTTTATTTTAACTTATAAGATTTTACTTTTCAATTTCATGATCAACTTTTAGTTGAAATCAAATTATATGATTAAAAAAATATCATCTGATGATTGCAGAATGAGTTTCATGCATTCCGCAATCATCATATTTGTGCTATAGACTATATATATATATATATATATAAAGTATATTTATGCAGCAAGTATTGATCGAAAACAGTCAGATGAAAAAGAACCAACAAGGTCTGTCTATTTTTCAAATTTTTATTGTGTTTTGGGATCAAAATTGTAGATAAACAGTTCATGTTTTGGATGATTTTTGTTCAAGTACTTTCAATGCAGTTATTTTCAAGAACCAATGTGATGCCTGTTTTTTTAGGCAAAATACTTTTGTCTACATCCTTGTATTTTTTTAGAAAGCTGAAAGTTTAAAATACTCTACGTTGACATCATCTGTAATGGTTATTGAGAGTAATGTTGCACAAGAAAGGATGAGTTTTACGTATATATATATATTACATCAGCCAGAAAGTCCTAACATTTAAGAAGCAGAAAAAAAACAATAAAATTTATTCTTCAGAATAAAGTCTATCATTATTGATGATCTTCTAGCGATCAGCCAGCATCAAATCTGTCCCAGATACCAGTCCACTAGCTTTGAAAGGAAAAAAAAAAAATTTAAACAAGCTTCCTTCAATTCAGCAAAAGTGTTGAATCACTATTTGTGGAGGAACTGTGCCATTGTGTAAAATAGGCCATTGTCAATTGGAGCATCATCAGGACTAAATGGTGAATGTGGAACAATCTCAACAATGTCCATCTGTTTGAATGTCTCCATCAATCTAGCAGTGTGTGGCTTTGCATTGTTTTGCTGAAACAAAGCCTAACATTGATTGACCAAAATAAGATATTTCCTTAGTTTGTCATACACACGTCCTTGCTTCTGGCAGTGTAGTTTAGTATTGATAATGCTAATATAGAACAAGCCTGAAATAGTAGGACTCCTTGGAAATTCCACCAGGCAGAGATCTTTCAACTTCCTAAATGAGTCAACAATTTCTGGACAACCTTGTGTGCATGGGGGTGTGTCTGTGTATATATCTAAATCTATCTAATCTAAACTTTTTTATAAATGGAAATTTGTCTGTATGCATGTGTGTCCATTACCTATAGACTCAGAAACGGCTGAACCAATTTTCTTGAAAATTTACACAGTTGTACTATAAGCATCTGCGAGTGTTCTTAGCTAGGTTTTGTGTCTTGGTACCCTCAATAAATATCAAAAATCGATAATCAAAAATTGGGTTATAGAAGAAGTGGTCCGATTTTAATCAAATTTGATACACTCATAGACAAAGACAAACGATTTTCAGAAGAAAATTTGATATTGATACTAAGAAATCAAGATTTGACTTACATCTATTTATTTTTCAACATGCAAAGAGTCTGAACTCCAGGACCATGGATTAGTTTTAAAGCTTTCATTATACCCGAACAATGCTGGGCTTATACTGCTAGTATATAAAGTAGAATCCTTGAAATTTGTAGAATCCTTAGATAGCAACAGCCAGTAATCAGTTAAAGTTGAAACTGACAGATTCAAGCTACCCAGCAAATTGGTAGGTGGTTCATATGACAACCTGGGAGATTCCACTCTGCCATGTAGACAAGTCTATTTTGTAGTTTCTGATTGGCTGATGATTCCAGTGTGGATATTGTGCTCATTAAATATCAGCACAATATCCACTCAATAGGTGAGAGGAGAAAGGGACATGTATTGAGTTATAATGCTGTTTATTTTTGTCTGCCAACTGGACACTAGTTGGAAACATCCTTGAAGCTGAGTCTCATACTCTTAATTGTTCAGTAAAATAAATTCCAATAGAGAAACTCCAAAGAGAACTCAATGTTGAAATTTATTGTTAAATTTAACAGAGTATTATAATCAGGAAACAAAAGTTAGATATTTTTACAAATCTATTGGTAATAATATATTTTGTGGCTGGCTCTATCACTCAGACCTAATTCAAAAGACAATGAATGTTTCAAATTTATCCAGACAAAGTTAAGTGAAATATAAAAGAAAAATATTAAAAATAAGAGAAAAGAAGAATAAGGGAAAAGGAGAAAAGAAGAATAAGGGAAAAGGAGAAAAGAAGAATAAGGGAAAAGGAGAAAAGGAGAATAAGGGAAAAGGAGAAAAGGAGAATAAGGGAAAAGGGGAAAAGGAGAATAAGGGAAAAGGAGAATAAGGGAAAAGGAGAATAAGGGAAAAGGAGAATAAGGGAAAAGGAGAATAAGGGAAAAGGAGAATAAGGGAAAAGGAGAATAAGGGAAAAGGAGAATAAGGGAAAAGGAGAATAAGGGAAAAGGAGAATAAGGGAAAAGGAGAATAAGGGAAAAGGAGAATAAGGGAAAAGGAGAATAAGGGAAAAGGAGAATAAGGGAAAAGGAGAATAAGGGAAAAGGAGAATAAGGGAAAAGGAGAATAAGGGAAAAGGAGAATAAGGGAAAAGGAGAATAAGGGAAAAGGAGAATAAGGGAAAAGGAGAAAAGAAGAATAAGGGAAAAGGAGAAAAGAAGAATAAGGGAAAAGGAGAAAAGAAGAATAAGGGAAAAGGAGAAAAGAAGAATAAGGGAAAAGGAGAAAAGAAGAATAAGGGAAAAGGAGAAAAGAAGAATAAGGGAAAAGGAGAAAAGAAGAATAAGGGAAAAGGAGAAAAGAAGAATAAGGGAAAAGGAGAAAAGAAGAATAAGGGAAAAGGAGAAAAGAAGAATAAGGGAAAAGGAGAAAAGAAGAATAAGGGAAAAGGAGAAAAGGAGAATAAGGGAAAAGGAGAAAAGGAGAATAAGGGAAAAGGAGAAAAGAAGAATAAGGGAAAAGGAGAAAAGAAGAATAAGGGAAAAGGAGAAAAGAAGAATGGGAAAAGGAGAAAAGAAGAATAAGGGAAAAGGAGAAAAGAAGAATAAGGGAAAAGGAGAAAAGAAGAATAAGGGAAAAGGAGAAAAGGAGAATAAGGGAAAAGGAGAAAAGGAGAATAAGGGAAAAGGAGAAAAGGAGAATAAGAGAAAAGGAGAATAAGGGAAAAGGAGAATAAGGGAAAAGGAGAAAAGGAGAATGGGAAAAGGAAGGAAAAGAAGAAGGGAAAAGGAGAAAAGAAGGGAAGGAAAAGGAAAAGAAAAGAAGAATAAGGGAAAAGGAGAAAAGAAGAATAAGGGAAAAGGAGAAAAGAAGAATAAGGGAAAAGGAGGTTTAACTTGATGTATTAGATATTAGCTTCATGCAGCATCTTTGATCTAGATTCACTAAAGACTTTTGTTAGTGAAAAAAATGAACTTTGACCTGAATTGCCAGTGTCTGTTTCAGTTGTATGACACTGAATTTTAAAATTATGGGTTGGATTTATGCTCAAAGAATTGTTAGTTTTTTCAATTGAATTTTAATCTTAATAATGATAATAATAATAATAATAGTATTATATTATTATATTTGTTGTAATAATAATGTGGTAAAAAAGAAGTTAAAATCTAGAAACCTAAAATTAATAATAATTTGTTGCAGTGAAATATTCTGTCCTACCCAGGAATGGGTATGGCCTGGGTTATAAAAGACCGGGATAAGAACGAACTACAGAGTGATCGAGAGTCTTCGTCATTATACAAGAGTGATCAAGAGTGTTCGTGATTATACGAGAGTCATCGACTTTAGGTGAGAGCCATCAGCCTTAGATGAGAGAGAGACGTCACTAGACGGAAGCCTTCTTCTCAAGACGGATGCATACGTCCTATACAGAGACATTGCCTTCTTGATTGTTATTCGTGTTAGCTGTTCGTTGGGTGTACATGTATTTGGTTTATTGTACTGAGGTATAATAAATCTCGATTTATATATTCTCAGTGTTAAGAATTATTTCTTGCACTATTCTTTCTCTGTTTATCCCTTCCCAGGATATAACGTAATTAAAAAATGAAAATATTGAAAAAGTTAAAAAATAATAATTAAAAATAACAAAAATAATAAAAAATTAATAATAATAAAGATGAAAATACTAAAAATTATAATAATGAAGATAACATACGAAGATAAGTGAATATAAATTAATAATAGTTATTTATAATATAGAAACTGATTTAAAAAAATAAAATATATAGATAAGTATATATGTGAAAAGTGTATGTATATAACTATAAATATCAATATATATATGCAATTTGTTATATATATTACATCATTTATGCACACCTATCTATATGAATATATATATATATATATATATATATATATGTATATATTAAATTTATTTAAATATAAGTATATATAACTACTCTTAATAAAAGTGAAAATAATAATAATCATAATAACATAGTAGTAGAGTACCTATGATAGCAATAATGATATAAAAATTTTTTTGAGGGTATAAAGTCTTAAACGGGACATTCTAGACTATTTTCAAAAACAAACTTTTAGGTTTAATTTTGATCTGTTAAGTGGTCTTATATCTATTTTTATGTCCACATTTAAAAATCAATTCATTTCTCTGGTTCAAAAGTTCATTTGGATCTCTATATTTGATAGTAGCTATTTTCTCCTCCAAGCATAGATTACATCTGTCCCTGAAGTTGTTCGGAGTATGGGCATATTTAATGATCCTCCACTTAACCTGCAGGATGAGTCCTCTGTTCTTCAATTGCCAGTAGTATTTTGATAGGGCAGTTTGGTGTTTGAAGTAGGTTTTAATTCTTATATATGAATGAAAGAACTAAGAACACTCAGAGATGCTTATAGTACAACTGTATAAATTTTCAAGAAAATCGGTTCAGCCGTTTTGGAGTCTATAGGTAACGGATACACACACAAAGTTCCATTGATAAAAAAGTTTATATATATATATATCATAGCAGATTCATGCCAACTTCAAAGTTTTATGAGGACACCATTATTTATCCTGAAAACAGCCTTGACAAGTGAAAACATCTTAATGGTGTTCTCACGAAATTTTTAAGCTGGCATAAATCTACTCTATTAAAGAGATAATCTATATATGTGCATTGTAGTGCATTGGCTATAGGCTCGGAACGAGAACTCGGGGAGCCGAGTTAAAAATTCCAACTGAATTCAATGCATTCACTTACACGCAAATACCCTCGGGAAAAGCATTAATCCATCTATTCCTTCCAATTATGGGTTAAATAACAGGACAGATTGGGTTCTGTAGCCTTGGTCGGTAACTAGTCTACCACAGAAAGTAATGGCAACCTACTGCAAGATAATCTTCTGCCCAGTCAGTCATGTCTATTTCTAGACATGATTGCCCAAGTGTGTATCACGTATGGCACTTAAATGACTGAATCTATATATATGTGTGTGTGTGTGTGTGTGTGTGTGATAATATATAATTTTTTTTATATAACAATAACAACTATGGTGTGACTACATATGCATATGAAAGGAATTTTAATTTTTTTAAATTTTTTTTTTTTTTTTCTGTCATTTGGGCAGATGTAACCTTCAGATTCTTCTTGTTTCCATCACTTTTGTTATTAGAAATTCCATGCTGTGATAAAAGAAGATCTGCAAGGATTTAGGAAATGTTCTAAGAACCATGACATAAATTTACTGCGGCTGATCTAGTAATCAAGGCAATCATTACACATTTTCATCTTCATGAACTGTTTTCTTCTTTGATTAGAGTTGCATCCTTTATATCAAAACTGTGGCCAGTCTCATTATTGTAGATAATGCATTTAATGTGTTCTTCTATAAAATGTCCCTTTTATGTTCATATAGTCTTTTATTTCAAATGTATTTCTTCTAGGAATCATTGCAGATTATAGAGTAAATTCCTCCTTCAAGTTTTAGCTTATTGTTTTGTTTTGACTAATTCTTTTATTGCTTTGTTTTGTATTGGTTAATTCTTTTACTGTTTTAGATGTAGTGGAAACAAATTTTATATATTTTGATGATCTGATAAAATCCAAAGAAAAATCAGCAATATTATTGGTCCTGAGTTGGCATCTCAGCTTTAGTCACTTGCCCACTGCTGTAAAGTTGCTTTGCTGTGTCTTTTCTTTAAATGCTTTAATAGTAATTTTTTCTGATGTGCTCATTGCTATGGTACATTTAGGGCAGTACTGGAATGGATGCACGTTATGGTGCAATGGATATAGACTCGGAACGATGAATCTGAGAGCCAAGTTCGAATTCAAGTTAAATTCCTTGCATTCATTTACGCACAAATACCCTTGGGAAAGGTATTAATCCAACTCTTCCCTCCATTTATGGGTTAAATAATAAGGACAAATTGGGTTCTATAGCCGTAGCTGGCAACTAATCTACCACAGAAAGCAATGGCAACCTACTGCGAGATAATCTTCTGCCCAGTCAGTCATGTCTCTTTCAAGACATAATTGCCCGAAGCGTGTATCACGTATGGCACTTGACTGACTGACTAGATCTGAAAAGGTCTCACAAATTTACAGTTGAGTTGAGTTGAGTTGGCTAAATGGAACAGAAATTTCACACTTGTGGAACTCTTCTGGTTACATACTTTTCAGCCAAATTTAATCTATGGAAAACTAATGCAATGTCGATCATTACTGTTTTTTTTTTCTTTACTACTCTTCTGTTGTTCTGCTTTTTTAATAATGTTTTGGTTTTCTAATTTTTTCACATCCCTTTGTGTCTTAGTGGCTTGCTTGGAATGAATTCAGTTAAAAAAAAAAGCAACAAAAACCCAATACTCAATTTTATTGCTCTATTATTTTAAATTCTAATAATATATATATGTATATATATTTCATTATAAAATGACAGACAAGGGGTTGTGGTTATTTTAATATTTTTTCATGTGATCATATTTTTTCTTTTCTGTACATAAACTATATAAGAATTGTTCGAATGTATTATTTGTTGTTCTTTTTTAAACTCTCATAAAAGAGGGATTTTTGACTAAATAGATTATATATATATATATATATATATGAGAGAGAAAGAATAAATCAAAGTAAGAGCCAACAGACCTACCTAGGCTTCACCCTACAGCTCGTCAAGGTAAGATTTATTCTTTCTTTGTTGCTCTACTATTCTATTGAGCGCTTTAGTGTGAGGGTTCTCATCTCGGGGTTTTTTTCTTTCCTATGAGTATTTTGACGCATGTTCAAGTACTTCATTGTTTTCTCTTTTTACTTCCTTTTTTCCTCTACGAGTTTGTTCTCGGTGGGTTTTTCAAGACGAACTGAAATATATTATAACAATTATTAGTATTAGCATTACTATCATTGTTATTATATATATATATATATATATATATATTCAATTTAGTGGAAGTAAGGGAATGCAAAATTTGTTCATATTGTCCATTTTTCCCAAGTGTTTTCAGCCATTTATTTTGCTATTTTCAAAGTACATCTTAAACAGTCAAAGACAAAAATAAATTAACAAAAAATAAACCAAACCCTCTTGCTGAAGAAGTGGTCAAGAGAACTTCAAATAATGAACAATATAGACAACTTTTGCACTCTCTTACTCCCACCAAACAGATAAATGTAAGAATGTTCGATAAATTTGTGTGTATATATATATGTGTGTGTGTGTGTGTATATATATATATATATATATATATGTGTGTGTGCGTGTGTGTATTTACACTTACTTTTAATGTTTCTATAGGTAAATATTTTTACATTAAGTTTTGCCTGGGACTAATATATGATACACCAATGTATACTTCAGTTTACAACAAATGTTACATATTTAGACTGTTTTTTTGTTTTTTGCCACTAAAACAGATAAGAACACAAGTCCCGACATAAGATTTGAAGAAGTAAGTCCTATTTTCACATAAGTTAAATCTATCATAAACTTCCTCATGTCTTTCAAGAGGTGGGTGGAGTCATTCACCCTTCAGAAATGAAAAAGACCTCAGAGAGCGGTAGAGAAAAAGAGATAAAACATTGAAAAATGTCTTTTTTTTATAAACATGATTGATTTATCAGGAAAATGCAGAGAACTCCACCTTATTCATAAGTGATAAAATTTTTAAAAAAATAGAGTGGGCATATGATCAGTAACTAACCAATCATATTTGAGGTCTGTTAAAGATCTTGAAGCTGATTGGTCAGTGACAAAAAAGACACAGGCACATCTGCAGTTATAAAGACATATTCATAAGTACAAAATGAATGCCTGTGCATATGGTTGATTGTTAATATATACATACACACATGACTGTCTCGACATTTGTGCACACAAAGTGAATATTATACTTAAAAGAAATACTTGAGTGTATCTATATATGCAAGCATAAATATGCTTATGATGTGACACCATTTAGTAGCTTGATGAAAAAAACGCAACAAATAAACAGACACAAAAATATCTACCTGAAAAAAGACATTTTGATATGTTTTCTTTCTAAATTTTGTTGTTAGATATTTTATTTATTTTTTACTGATGGACACTTAATTCAAGTCCAAAGAGCCACACAAGTTTGAAAGAAAATGTATGGTGTTATATTAGCATAAGAAAGGGGGCAACAAGTGGTGTTCTTAGGGCTATACAGGAAAGATAACAGTTAAACCTAG
This sequence comes from Ascarosepion bandense, assembly GCA_037127315.1. Lineage (NCBI taxonomy): Eukaryota > Metazoa > Mollusca > Cephalopoda > Sepiida > Sepiidae > Ascarosepion > Ascarosepion bandense. Next base: position 247,992 of record JBBBDQ010001453.1, on the reverse strand, counting down.
ACTTGAATAGGTCAATATGTAATTAGTGAATTAAATTTCACAGTTCAGTCAGAGACATTAGAAATATAATGTAAAAACATATTTTAGAAGGAACCAGAAACCCAAACAGGAAACAAGAGAAACCCCTTCTGTTGATATATACATTAATTTCATATTCATTCTCTTGTATATGAGTACACTGTTTTAAATACTTTTAAAAAATCTTTTTAATACACATAATGGGAATGTGCATCATGGGGCAGTGGATATCGGCTCGGAACAAGAAATCGGGAAGCTGAGTTTGAATTCCAGTTGAATTCATTGCATTCACTTACACGCAAATACCCTTGGGAAAGGTATTAATCTGTCTATTCCTTCCAGTTATGGGTTAAATAACAGGACAGATTGGGTTCTATAGCCTTGGTCAGCAACCAGTCTACTGCAGAAAGTAATGGCAACTTACTGCGGGATTATCTTCTGCCAAGTCAGTCATGTCTCTTTCGAGACATGATCACCCAAGCATGTTTCACGTATGGCACTTAACTGACTGGCTGAATATAATAGTTGAAAACATGATTAAGGTTTCTACTGGGTATAAAGTGGGGGATCAGTTTATTACTTCGTAACAATATAAAATTGATCCTCCACTTATTACTACTTAATAATATAATACATCTCTTCTACCTCTAGCTATGAGTCAAATAACAGGACAGATTGGGTTCTATAGCCATGGTCGGCAACCAGTCTACTGCAGAAAGTAATGGCAACCTACTGCGGGATAATCTTCTGCCTAGTCAGTCATGTCTCTTTCGAGACATGATCGCCCAAGCGTGTTTCACGTATGGCACTTAACTGACTGAATGGGGAAAATGCGATATATTTGCAATTTTTAAAGAATTAATGAATTTATTTTTAATCCTCCATTTTTATTACTTTAAAATTATTCTTTCGTGGATAACAGTGTTCGAAATAGATGTCACGTTTTTATTTTAAACAGTGTGTATTGGCCAAAGGTTACATTTTCTTTAAGATTTCTTAGCACACAGGTCTGATAGATATAATACACACTGTTATAAATAGCTGAATCTACTGTTAGAAAGGTTGGATCACCGGAAAGTTTTTCCCATCAGACTCCATTTTGCACATTGTTATTCTAACTTTATTAAAAATAAACCCCAGATTTTAGAAGTACTTTATATAATGAGTCAGTACATTCAAAAATTGTAGAAATCGATGCCAATAAGATAAAAGAGTTTTATTTCAACATGCAAGCATCTAAGTAGATTGTATATCTTATAAATTGTGTATACTCCCCCTCATGAATCATGTGATATCATAGACACCACCGAAATTAAGGTCAGTGATCTGCTTTTGCCTGCAAGAAGTCACATGCTAAAACCTTTGCAGAAAAAGTTTTGATGAGCAAAATTATTTTTAATTCAGAATTCAAACTGAACGGATGGTTAGCTGTAATCTTGATTTTGCTATGGATTTAAATGCATAACCGCCATAGAAATCTAATGAGATTTTGAAATTAAGAATTTGATTCAAAGGAATCAACTTTAGTAAACTGACAGTTATAATCACAGTGAGATAAAAAAAACATCATCTAGAAAACCAAAAAGAAATAAGATCCAAAGACTAAACTATCGCCCGGTTCACACTACCCACGTCTATTGTACAGGTGTAGAGGCTCATCCCTTGTTCCTTGTTTAGGATGTGGTTTCTGGCTTTCTCTTTTCCAATCTTTTCACTTTTCTTTTTCGTTTCTTTTTTTGTTTCAATTGGAGTAGATACACTAAACTATCGCCTGGTTCACACTTCACCCACGTCTATTGAACAGGTGAAGAGGCTCATCCCCTGTTCTCTGTTTAGGATGTGGTTTCTGGCTTTCTCTTTTCCAAATCTTTTCACTCTCACGTAGCCCCCAGCACATCAGTGGCGTTACTGCCTTGCTCGGGGGTGATATGATTAAAAAAAAACTCAACCCCTAAGCAAGACGGAAAGAAAAGAAAATTAACATGTGATCTATATCAACAATACAACTTTCCACTCAACAAAGAGAAAAGGAAAAGAAAATCTTGTTAATGGAGGAAAACAGATTCCGATAGTATCTCTTAGTCTCTGCACCAACACACCAAATCCGAATTATCCAACTGCTGAGATTGCTTGTGGCCAAAATTTGCTTATGTTACATGTTCATAACTTATAAATTACACCCACCAAGTCACTCGTGCTCTTATTGTTGACTTCTGACACTCTGCATGCAAAACACATTCGCGCTCATTTTGGACTTGAAGGTAAGCCATTATTAATCAGTTAACATTTTTTTTTTTCCTTGTTCGACCAGCATTTCATCTAGCCAGGGACGGTTGTCACATTTGCGTAAGCGTCCGCTTGCATATCACACATGCCAATTGTTGCCTCTTTGAACTGTAGAACCCACAGACTGCTGCCTTTCGGTTCTGCTACAGAAAAATACAAATGAAAAATCTGACTGATAAAATTTTCCACCCAGTGAGGAACAAGGAAAATTGAAGAAATGAGATACACACAAAAACACAAAAAAAAAAAAAAAAAAAAAAAAAGAGAAAAATGAGAATCTTTTGTGAACCCCAAATGTGTCCATATTTCTGACTTGTTTAAGTAGGATTTGTTTTGATTCTCATTTGAAATGCATGTCAGTTTATTTTGTGTTACTTGTCAAGTACTTTTCACTTTTTGATAGAAAATTCCCCCTTTTTCTCTCGTATTGAAATCTTCATCTTATCACCATTGCTCATACCATTTTCTTTATTCTGAATTACCTAAAACAGATTTTCTTTTCACTGTTTGTACAAACATAAAATACAATATTTATCTAATCTTCTCATCATTTATCCATCACACCCAATGGTGCATAAGGCAGCAACTTTTTGTTGCTGTTTCTCTAACAAACTGTTTTTTTACAGGGCAAGGTTGTTAGCCCTGCACCCAACCCCCAAACCTGAAGGACCAGTGAACCATTCTTGGTCCTTATGTTTACAGCACCTGGTATTCCCAAATGGTTACCCATTTAAATACTGACCAGGCTTGATGTTGCTTAACTTCGGTGATTGGACGGGAACATCTAATCTTCTACATTACCACATTTGTCAATTGTTTTCCATTACAGTATGACCCGAATATAAGAGAGATTTTCTCTGGTCCCAAATTAGAGCCTGTGGTAATATATATATAAAAATGACCAAACCCGGATATAAGAGAACTTTTTTCTGGTCCTGACAACTCTTTTATATCAGGGTTACACTGATCCACTTGTGAATCAATTCCTTGTTCATCGTGTCTAGCCGAGTTGGAAAGAGACCCGGATTTTTCTTTTTTTTATATGTTATGTACCTCTATGTGTTGCTCTATTAGCAATATAGGCAGGTAACAACATTTATAAATCTACCATTTGTCTGTGCATTGACTACTGTTGCTATATCTGGTCAGGTGCTTCTACTATTCATCTCAAGGTTCTCGACAAAATCCAAAGAAAGATTTTCAATGTAATCTATCATGACTTGGCATCTTAACTTTAATCACTTTCTGACAGATGTGATGTGGCTTCCCTCTGTCTTTTCTACAAATATTTTCATGGCAACTGCTCCAATAAGCTTTTTTCTCTGGTGCCCCAACAAAATGAATTTAAGCACGCTACTAGATAGGCATCAAAGTTCCACCATTGAAAATAGTTAAATGTAACCACCATTTTTACTCTAACAGCGTCTTTTCTTCCACTTTCTACCTGTGGGGCTCCCTTCTGTTTACTTGCTTCCCTGATTCCTACAATATCCAATAATTCAAATGCAATGTCAATTGCCATCTTATATCTTGTTGAATCCCATCCATTTGTTATCCTTTGTTCAATACTCACTGTACCCAGTCTTCTCTCTCACTGTAACCTCCTGTGCATTGGTGGCAGTCCTGCCTTATTTGGGGTGAAATGGTTAAAAAACAAAACATTTATTTTGAGCACTGGTATTCACTAAAAATAACTTAGAAGTAATGAGAGAGAGAGAGAGAGAGAGAGACTTTTCAGTCCATTTTGAGACATTAGGGCTTAACAGTTCAATTCAGAATTTAGCCATAACCCATGCCAGTGACTGGATTAGAATGCTAAAGACTTGTGTACTTTTGGAAGATTTAATAGCAGAAATAATGCACAGCAAGCAACAAAGTTTCCAAATAAACCTCCTTAGGTTTAAATTCAAAGTTTTCCTTCTCCTATATAGGCTGTCATCTACCCTGCTATCTAATCCATAAATGGAGGAAGATAGTCACACTTTTCAAAGGATATTAGTCTGATGTGAACAAAAGAGACTTAAAGTGGAATTGAACTTAACCTGGCATTTTAACTTATAACATAACCAATATATTATCCCCACATATATACACATTTCTCAAAGAACAAGTAAACCCTACTTTGATTGAAATTTCTAATTAAGATTGAAACTTGATGTTATAATTATATTATAATTATGTTATTATAATTATTATTATTATATAATTATGTTATTATAATTATTATATAATTATTATTATTATTATATAATTATTATTATTATTATTATTATATAATTATTATTATTATTATTATTATATAATTATTATTATTATTATTATATAATTATTATTATTATTATTATTATTATAATTATTATTATTATAATTATTATTATATAATTATTATTATTATATAATATAATTATGTTATTATAATTATTATTATATTATAATTATTATAATTATTATTATATAATTATTATTATTATATAATATAATTATGTTATTATAATTATTATTATATTATAATTATTTTCTTTGTGCATCTCATATGAAAATTAAGTTACAAATTGTAACATTGTACAGATACTACACTAACCTAAACTTGAACATGACACGTTCACCCAAAGCAGACAATACAGATTACACTAATTCCTAACAGAATTGCTAATCCATATATAAACATTCTTTTCACCTTTTATGGTTAGTATATTAGTATACTCTGTTTTATGTTAAACAACATTTAATTCGTGAGCTTAAGAATTACAAAATATAGGAAGTTGTTGAGAGCCATGATCACCTCCGTTCTGATGGGATACAGCACATAAGGAATTAAAACATTTCAAACTGAAAATCTCATAATGTATTTATCATATGAATACAAATATATCTATAAGCAAATAAAATATGCCTGACTAAGGCTCACATATGTAATTTAAAACTATTAAAACAGAATTTATCCACAACATAGTCCTTCAGTCATACATAGTCCTTTACATCGTTCCCTATGCACTACCTTGGTAAGCTCTTTGAAACAGATCATATTTCATACAACTCCTCACACCTTAACATCACCCCATGTTCTCTGGGAATGTCTGAGAATTCACAGAGCCTCTAAACGGAAAACTCAGCAGCCAAGGAGAGAGGAAAGATATATATTTACCATATAAAGAAAGACATTCCAATAGGAAGATAAAATGGAGTGTGAGTTGAACGAACAACAGTCACAGAATTTGTTATAATTATTAGCATGAAATCAGTTTTCGTGCTTGTGGCAAAAAACTTTAAAAATCTGTATAAACTAAAATTTGATAAAGTAATTTTTTTCTTTAGTATTTGTCTATAATTCTGAGATGTGGTAGTATCTACATTATTCGGATTAATGTCCTCATCTTTGTTGCTATTTGTATGATGTTTCGGCTGTTGTACACTCCAGCCTTCTTCAGGTGCTAGGAATTTCAAACCGAACCTTTTATTACAGTCACTGGGGTATGTGACTTTCATTCCTTGCATAGTAGTGCCTTTTTTGGTAGTCATGAGTTATCTCCCTCATTACTTGTTCACCACTGCTGTAGCCTGGTATTGAACTCAAAACTCTTTTGGGTCAAGTCACAGGAACTAACCAATGTCTATATTCACTGAGCCATGTGTCCTTAAGGATATAGATGTTGGTGAGTTCCTGTAACTTGACCCAAAAGCATTTTGAGTTCAATACTAGGCTACGGCAGTGGTGAACAAGTAACTTACAGGGTTAGAGAGAGACAGCTCATGACTACCAAAAGAGGCACTACTATGCAAGGAATGAAGACCATATATCCCAGTGATTGTAATAAAGGGTTCAGTTTAAAATTCCTAGCACCTGAAGAAGGCTGAAACATCATACAAATGGCAACAAAGATGAGGACATTAGTCCGGATAATATAATACTGTAATTTTTTTTTTTATCATTGCACCTCCAAGCAAGACAATAAAGCCACTAAGATGCAAGGGGTTACTGAATATGAAAGAACACGAGAAAAAAAAAACAGGAATTAAGAAGACAGGAAAAAACTTTCGACATAGCATTTAAATTTCTGAAGATAAAACTTGACTGGAAAGCAAGAACCCAGAAGAGATTTCCACAAATGAGAAGTGCTGGAGAAGAAACTGTTAACGTAGAACTTTTGGTTACATCTAGCCCAGTGGTTCTCAACCACTGTGCCGCAGCACATTAATGTGCTGCGGAATGGTTACTAGTGTGCCACAAAGAGATAATAGGTGGAAGACATTTATTTTGTTTTATGAAGACATTTAATTTCTTAATCAAGATGACAGCGCACAATTTAAAATTGCTGAATTTCAGGAATCTAAACGATTTATGCATAAGCGTTATGCTTTATATCATCTATATATCTCATTTACAATATTAACAGATTCTTTGTAGATATTTCTTATTTAATATTTAGGTGTTGTAAATTAAGGTTCTAGTAGGACAAATGAAAAAAAACATGATTAAATATGATAGAAATTCTCTTAGATCTATTTTTTCAATTTTAGATTTAATTCACCCTTAATTATGGACAAGTTTCTCAAAAGAAAAGGTGATGGTGACAAGAATAATTCTACAGCTTCATTTAAGAAAATAAAAGTTCATCAGTTGTATATAATGATGATTACTTGAAATTTGGGTTTCACTGGACTGGAGATATACAGATTCCTTCTCTGCTGTGTGTTGTGTGCGGCCAAATGCTGTCTAATGAAGCAATGGTTCGAAGTAAGATGAAAAGACATGTTACTACAAAACATCCTAACCTTCAAACTAAAAATGTCAATCATTTCCAACGGTTGTTAGGAAGAAAAAAAAAAGAAGCTTTATGAGTAGAAAATATTCATTTTTTGTGATAGGTGTGCCACGAAAAGTTAAAGAGCTCAATGGTGTGCCATAATGTAAAAAAATGTTGGGAACCATTGATCTAGCAATTTCAACTGTAAAATGATGAGACCTTGTTACCAATCTAGTCAGTCAATTAAGTGCCATAAATGATACACAATTGGGTGATCATGTCTCAAAAGAGATATGACTGACTGAGCAGAAGATTATCCCACAGTAGGTTGCCATTACTTTCTGCAGTAGACTAATTGCCAGCCAAGGCTAGAGAACCCAATCTGTTCTGTTATTTAACCCATAACTGGAGGGAAGAGATGGATTAATACCCTGATTTCTCATTCCGAGCCGATATCCCCAGCACCACAACGCACATCCCTGAGATCAGATACTTTAACTATTTACACTATTTACATTGTTTGGACTGTTTTCCTTATCTTTATTGCCATATTTAAAATATTTAAAATGTTGTATGCTCTGCCTTTATTCATGATCTGTCTTTTCTGAGATGACATATTTTAATTATTTATACTATTTACATTGCTTATAGAGCTGTCCTCATCTTTATTGCCATACTCATGATGTTTTAACTGCTGTACACTTCAGCCTTCTTCAGGATCTGTTTATATTTCTGAGATGAGGTATTGTACTTATTTACATTGTTCGGACTGTTGTCTGCATCTCTACTGCCATATTCACAACATTTCAGCCATTGTATGCTCCCACCTTCTTCAGGTGACATATGTTGGGATTTCGAACTGAATTCTTTATTTAGCCCATGGGATTGTTTCAATTCCATGTGCCAAGTCTTTTCTGGATATCTCAACAAAGTAGGATAGAAAGAAAAAGAAAAAAAAAAGGAAGAAAAGCAAAAACATAAGAAAGATTCTCCAATTAATTTTAACATCTAAGGGTCCAACAGTTCTATATTATGTTAGAATAACCTATAAACAAAGAAGAGAGTACTGGATTGCTATGTGTTGTCAGTTCTTCAATATGGCAGTGAATGCTGAATAATATCAAAGATGAAGGAAAAACTTGAAGCAACTGAAATGTGATTCTACAGAAGAATACTGTGAATATCATGGATCGAGCAATGATGAGTTTTTGGAAATGATGGAAACGAAAAGAAAATTAATATTGAGCATCAGGAAGAGACAGCTGAAGTTCCTGAGATATACAATGAGGAAAGCAGGCTTGGAGAACCTGATACTAACAGGCTAGATAGAGAGAAAAAGAGACGGGGAAAGCAGCAGATAACATAGTTGAAGGACCTAATCAGGTGGATGATGGAACAAGGGTTGCATGGTGTAACAGGAGAAGGTGTGCTAAGTGCCACCAGGAATAGGGAGACGTGGAAAGCCATGATTGCCTACGTCCTGAAAGGACAGGGCACGTAGAAGAAGAAGATAACTTGTTTAAAAGAATGACGGTTTGTGGAGGTTTATCCACCATTTGTGAGAGACTGATAACAGAAAAATGATGCCCATTATGTCATAACTTCACTTCAGGCCTGCATTTATAAACAGGGAGCTAGAACATCTAAAATCATTCATCCTTGTACCACTTTGACCAGCCACATCACATCTGTGTCCAACTAAAGACAGTTGCAGTGAAATTAAGCTGGCTCATCTCACAGAGGTTTCCATCTCTAGTTCTGGATTGATTGCACAAGAGTACCCATCTTCTTTACACAAGTTGCCTACCCAGTGAGACAGAAAACTCCCATACCGTGTGATTTTTTTATTATTACTACTCCTCTAAGGTGGGACTGGGGTTGCAGTGTGCAGGCACATATAACCCTGTTGGTTGTCAGCTGTTGAAGGGTCAAATAACAGAGCCGGCAGTACATGTTCTGCCATATACATTTACAAAAGTAATATATAAGAGTTTTTCCAGAAATTTCCTCTCAAGGGGATTGGTAGACAGGCTTTACAAAATTTCTCTTTTCTTTTCTCAGTGCTAAATTTAGGGTATGTGGCCTTTATACCAGTTCATCTTAGATGCTACAAAATATTGTCTAAATATAATTTAAAATTTGCTATATTTATAAGCCAAGAGTGCTCAATATCAAAAAAGTTATTTAAAAGATATTTTACTCTGAATGTAACTATATCTATAATAATAAAAACAGAGCATCTACTCAAACATGAGTATCCATTAAAAATAATGTCTAAACAAATAAATTAAAAATATGTTAAAGTTAATTCTTTTCATAACAGATTTTATAAAATTTTGTAAAATTCATAAAATTCTATGAAAAATTAAAAAAATATTTTGTGTTTAATCTAATTAAATTTTAAAGAATCAAAGTGAGGTTTATGTCAAGACTAGCAGTATAGCCTGTCGTTGTTTGGGTCTAATGAAAGATTTAAAACTAATCCATGGTCCTGGAGCTCAGACTAAAGAATATTTGAGTGAAGTTTGGTGAGAATCAGATAAAAATTGTGGATTTATATAAAGGACATACAGACAGATAAAGAGACACATACACACAAACATCTTGCCTTTTATCTATCTATCTATATATATATATATATATACATATATATTATCAATTTTCTGCACTATTGTAAGAACTGCAACCTTGAAACTTCTGAATATCGTTTATGTCTTTGTCTATGAGTGTATCAAATTTGATTAAAATCAGACCACTCCTTCTATAACCAGATTTTTTCGGTTATCGATTTTTGATAGTTATCAGGGGTACATCGACACAAAACCTAGCTAAGAATGCTCGCAGACGCTTATAGTACAACTGTGTAAATTTTCAAGAAAATCAGTTCAGCCGTTTCAGAGTCTATAGGTAATGGATACACACACAGATACACAGACAAAGTTCCATTTATCAATAAGTTTAGATATCATTACCATATACCTTTCTATTTGAACTAGTGTACTACTCTGAGACAAGAAAATAAAAAGAGTGAGATGAAAGAACTAAGTATCGATTGTAACAAGATAGCTATGAATTCAAGATGTCAAAAATCACACAAGTATGGAAATTTAATTAGAAAAGTGTTTCTGATGCAAAATGTGGCACTAAAATTCAAGAAGCACCAAAGAAAAGAAAACAGGAAAAATAAAAATTTCATTAGAAACAAAGAAAAGAGTACTAAATTGCCATGTAATATCAGTCCTTCTGTATGGCAGCAGTGAATGCTGGACTATCTCCTCAAATATGAAGAAGAGACTTGAAGTAACAGAAACAATGAAAAGAGTCCTGAACTGTTATATAATATCAGTCCTCCTATATGGCAGTGAATGCTAGACAATCTTCTCACAGACAAAGAGACTTGAAGCAACAGGACTGTGATTCTACAGAAGGATGCTGAGGATACCATTAACTGAACATTTAAACAACAGGGAAGTTTTAAGGAAAATGGAAACAAAATAGACACTAATACTTAGAATCAGAAAGAGATAGGTGCTCTAAGCTTAGGTGTACTGGTGGTGGAATTGATAATTGGAGAGTTCCAAACCTAGTTGGGTTCATTACATTAACTTACATGCCCTTGAGAATGGTATGAATCCACCTCTTCTAACACCAGCTATGGATTAATTAGTAAGACTTGTATCACTAAACTGTTTTTACCTTCATGTCCCCAACTTCTTGCAACCTAAAAATATTTTCTGGCTTTAAAAAAAACCCTGCAAAGAGCTGATAAGCCATAGAAAATGAACAAAAGTATCCATGAAATATTGATTAGCTCTAGAAACATGTTATTTAGATTTATTTACATTCTCTGGAATATAAATGTATAGAAATCTACCATGGCCACAAAGTGAGGGAACATTTTATATATTGATTGTAATATAGAACTGATCCCCCACTTTATATACAAATAATTTCTTGTCTATTGTTAAGCCATAAAAAATTCAGTCAATCAATGAAATACTGATTAGCTCCACAGGTATGTCATATCTACATTCTCTGAAATATGAATGTATAGAATCTACCATGGCCACAAAGTGAGGGAACATTTTATGTATTGATTGTAATATAGAATTGATTCCCTGTTTTATATACACATACTTTCTTGTCTGCTGATAAGCCATAGAAGATGAATCAATGAAATATTGATTAGCTATAGAAGCATGTCTTTTTGATTTATTTACATTTACTGGAATATAAATGGATAGAATCTAACCTAGCTACTAAATGAGAAATCAGTTTATATATCAAGTGTAGCATAAAATTAACTTAATCTAAATCTACATTTATTTATAAATGGAACTTTGTGTGTGTCCGCTACCTATAGACTCCAAAATGGCTGAACCGATTTTCTTGAAAATTTACACAGTTGTACTATAAGCATCTGCAAATGTTCTCAGATAAATATCGAAAATCGATAATCGAAAAAATCGTTTGTAGAAGGATTGGTCCGATTTTAATCAAATCTGATTCATTCATAGACAAAGATATAAGAAATAATATTCAGAAATTTCAAGGTTGCAGTTCTTACAGTAGTGCAGAAAATCGATAATATATATATATATATATATATATATCTATTTGAAAAACTACTAAAAAGTTGTAAGTTTAAAAATGTATTTTTTTGACAGTATTTATTTATTTCTATTATTATATTTCAGACCATCCTTGGCCCTTCATCAGAAACAAATGATTTTAAAATTTAAATTAGAAACATTTACGTGATGAGCGTTCGTCCGAGAGATTGTTTACATCACGTGACGCAGAAAGCGATAGATTTTTTTTAATATTTGTAAATGCAAACCCATCCCTAACAATAACAACCAAATTACAGATTTATGCCAATTAATAAATTTCATTTTAACACATAATGATTTTCAATTCAACAACAAACACTATCGATTAGTGGCACAGCAATGGGCACGAAAATAGCACCTAGTTACGCCAATATCTTTATGCACATTCTAGAAAGAAAAATACTAAACAATTCAGAATATAAACCATCACATTATTTTAGATACATTGATGACATTTTCTTATTATGGACTCATGGATTAGAAAAATTAATAAACTTTTTTACTTTCTGCAACAACTTCCACAATACAATTAAATTTACCATGGAGTACTCATACACATCCATCCCTTTCTTAGACGTCATGATAAAATTAAACAAACATACCCTTTCCACTAGTCTATACAACAAACCCACAAACCAACATAAATTCCTACACTTTAACAGCTGTCATCCCCTTAAATTAAAAAAATTTATCGTATACAGCTCATTTCTAAGAATCAAACGCATATGCTCAGACCATCCAGATTTTCTATACAACATTAACAACCTAACAAAGCAATTTCTAAAATGTAAATACCCAATAAAAATAATAAAAGAAGCACTAAATCAACATAGATTGTAACACACTTCTCACATACAAGAAAAGAAAAAACAACAACCGAATTCCCATGTTTTTTAACCACAATCAATATTCCCACATACTTATCCAAAATTTTAAAAAATGATTACAAGAACCTCCAATCAAACAACAAAAAAAAAAAAAAAAAAAAAAAAAAAAATCAAGGACTTTTTCGATAAACCACCCATAAATGCAATGAAACAAACACCCATCCTATCAGCTATCCTCACTTCTACCAAATATCTAAAAAATACAAACCTATCTGGGAATTTCCAATGTAAGAAATCTCATTGTCTAGTATGCAAACATTTAGTAAATGATACAGTATTTTCTCTACCCAACACCAACATCAAATTACACTCACCACACCTCACCTGTGACAGCCAAAACATAATATACTTTCTCTTCTGTTCAATGTGTCCAAATAGTGGATATATTGGTGAATCTGGAAATAGCTTTAGATTCCATTTCAATAATCATAAACTTAGCATATGCCAAAACAACCTGTATTCCCCCATAGCAGGACACTTCAATCAACCGGGACACACATTAGAAAACTGCAAATGTTTACTAATAGATTCTGATTTTAGTTCTACATACTCACACAAAAAGAAAGAAAAATACTGGATTTTAAAATTAAATACATAAAGGCTAGGGTTAAATAGAGACTTAGGTGTTTTGAATCTTTATAAATATTTCAATAGTTAAACATTTTTTAGATACACTTAAAAACTTTTCTTTAAAACAACATTTGTAGGTATTGTTAGGGATGGGTTTGCGCTTACAAATATTAAAAAAATCTGTCGCTTTCTAAGTCACGTGATGTAAACAATCTCTCAGACGAACGCTCATCACATAAACGTTTCTAACTTAAATTTTAAAATGAAAGGCCAAGGATGGTCTGAAATATCAAATATAATAATATAAATAAATACTGTCAGAAAAATATATTTTTAAACTTACAACTCTTTAGTAGTTTTTCCTGTACATATTAAGACAGTATATGTGGATCATCACTATGTTATTATATATATATAGATAGATAGATAGATAAAAGGCAAGATGTTTGTACATGTGTGTCTGTTTATCTGTCTGTATGTCCTTTATATAAATCCACAATTTTTATCTGACTCTCACCAAACTTCACACAAATATTCTTTAGGCTGAGTCTGAACTCCAGGACCATGGATTAGTTTTAAAGCTTTCATTACACCCGAGCAACACCAGGCTATACTGCTAGTATACACATATATTGTGTTTGTTTATGACCTTCTGATTAAATATAAATCTACCTCTTCTCCAGATTAGTTATTGGTGAATTAGTAAGACTTCACTAAATCATAATATCGAAAAAAAAAAAAAAAAAATTACAATCTAAAAATATTTTCTGATTTTAAATAACCTGGAAAGGGTTGATAAGCTGTAAAAAAAACAAATCAATCAATCACTCAATGAAATACTGATTAGCTAGGGAAGCATGTCTTTTATAATTATTTACATTCTCTGGAATTTAAATGTATAGAAACCACTACCATGGTCACAAAATGAAGGATCAGTTTATATATTGTTTGTAATATAGAATTTATCCCCCACTTTGTATACACATTATAAAGTCTTGTTTATTGATAAGCCTTAGAATATGAATGAATCAAGCAGTCAATGAAATACTGATCAGCTCCACAGGTGGGTCTTTTAGATTTATTTACATTCTTTGGAATTTAAATGTGAAGAAACTACCGTAGTCACAAAGTGAGGGAACAGTTTATATAGTGATTGTAATATAGAATTGATCCCCCACTTTATGTACACATCATAAAATCTTGTTTATTGATAAGCCTTAGAATATGAATGAATCAATCAATCAATGAATGAAATACTGATTAGCTCCCCAGGCGTGTCTTTTAGATTTACTTACATTCTTTGGAATATAAATATATAAAAACTACCATGATCACAAAGTGAGAGATCAATTTATATATTGTTTGTAACATAGAATTGATCCCCCACACTTTATATACATATCATAAATGATCTTTAAATAACCTGCAAAGAGCTGATAAGCTGTAGAAAACGAAACAATCAAAATACTTTGGAAATTGAAAGATCCCCCCAACTACCAACATGATTATTTCATGCCTCCTCATTTATTCGAGAGAAAAAGAGTACCTTATTAATGACTGAGGTAGAAGCTTATCTTCATACAAACAAACAAAAATATTACAGATATTTCACTGGGCAGCATGACAAAAACCAAGAAAGTATTTAAAAATATTTCTGTCAATCAGAAATGAGAGTCTATATTAGAGCCAATGTTCCATTTACTAGGCACGCTGCAAGGTTGTAGTAAGAAAGCAGTAGGATTCAATATGGCGGCTATTTATTGTCAACTTATTAAATCATTTTTTAATGCGATAAATGAATTAGATTTTCTAAACTTATTCCTTAAACTAAAAAATACCTCATAGCATTATTTGCCAACCTTATTCTTTGTTTACTTGACCCTATGGTTTATAAACTGTATGGCCCTATGGTTTATAAACTGTATGGCCCTATGGTTTATAATCTGTATGGCCCTATGGTTTATAATCTGTATGGCCCTATGGTTTATAAACTGTATGGCCCTATGGTTTATAAACTGTATGGCCCTATGGTTTATAAACTGTATGGCCCTATGGTTTATAAACTGTATGACCCTATGGTTTATAAACTGTATGACCCTATGGTTTATAAACTGTATGACCCTATGGTTTATAAACTGTGCCTGGTTTCATTACTGGTGGCCACGACCTCAACAACATAAGATATGCAGATGACCCAGTGTTGATAGCAGACACACAAAGAAAACTACAAAAAAAAAAAAAAAAAAAAAAAAAACCCTACAGAGTGTAGTGAAGAAAAGCATGAATAAAGGACTAAACATAAACTGTAAGACAACAGAATGTCTGGTTGTTAGCAAAAGGATGAGCCCAAAGTTCAAATCAAGTATATCAAAACCAAACAAATACAAAAATTTAAATATATGGGAAATGTTTTAACAGAGGATAAAAAGTGTGTCACTGAAATCCAAAAGCACATTGGGATAAGCAAAGATGCATTTCAAAACCTAAGCAGAGTATTAAGAAAATAATACTTTGATAGAAACAAGGAAAAAAGTCGTAAATTGTTACATGATTTTTCTTCTTCTGTATGGATGTGAGTGCTTGGCACTCTCCTCACAGATGAAGAGAGTTAAAACAACAAAAAAATGGTTCTACAGAAGGATGCTGAGAATACCATGGACCGATTATGTGAGCAACAGTGTTTTAGAGAAAATGGAAACAAAACAAAAACATACTTAACATCAGGAACGTAATGAGGAAAGAGGGCTAGGAAAATCTGGTCCTTGCAGAACAGATTGAAGGCAAGAGGCAAAGAAGGAAACTATGCATAACAATGAGCTTAAGATTCAGCAAAAAGATAACACAACAGAGTTTAAAAGAAATCACAGAAAGGCAAAATTTATTAAGAGCTACAAGAAACAGGAAATTGTGGAGAGCAATGATCACCTATGTCCTGATGGTACACAGCACATTTAAAAGAAGAACACAGATTTCATTATTCATAAAAGCCTTTCAAATTTATTACATTTTTTAATTTTTGTAAAAAATCTAGCAAGGCATGATAAATAGTTGCCATCTTGAATCTTACTACTTTCCTATTGCCACCTTGCAGTGTGCCCAGTAAACCGAACACTGGTTCTAATATTTCCTTAAGCAGTGTTTATAATTCTTAACTCATCTTCTGTCTTGTTATGCAATCGTAACTTTTTTATAAATGGAACTTTGTGTGTGTGTGCGTGTGTGTGTGTGTGTGTGTGTGTGTGTGTATCTGTTACCTATAGACTCCGAAACGGCTGAGCTGATTTTCTTGAAAATTTACACAGTTGTACTATAAGCATCAGCGAGTGTTCTTAGCTAGGTTTTGTGTTGAGGTACTCCTGATAAATATCAAAAATCGATAATCGAAAAAATTGGGTTATAGAAGGAGTGGTCCGATTTTAATCAAATTTGATACACTCATAGACAAACGATATTCAGAAGTTTCAAGATTGCAGTTCTTACAATAGTGCAGAATATTGATAATATATATATATATATATATATATATATATATAGATAGATAGATGTTTGTGTGTGTGTCTGTTTATCTGCCTGTATCTGTATTTTTTTCAGCCCTTTTATTTTAGGTTTGGCTCTACGTAAGTATAATTGTAGTTCTTAGTCTCAGCCATGATACCATTTACTCAGAGGACTTATTTAGCCTTCAAAATTCAGTTTAAAATGAAAAAAATCTTATTTGATATCGATACCAGGAAATCAAAATTTGACTTACATCAGTGTAGTATCTGTATACTCTCCGAAAATTGATTGTATTTTCTTGCAATTCTATGCTAAAAGGATGTAACACAAAGTCAGTTTAATAACGTGTGAATCCCAAGCACGTGCAGCCAGGTCAGATTAAAAAATCTGCCCATCCTCCACAGGTCACTCCCCTTTAGTGCAATGAGGGCAGCCATTTCTTGAGACTGGGCATCTCTTAATAATAATAATAATAATACCCATAATTTCCGCATCAACTGTCTATGTTCACTTCTATAAGTGTGAAGTGAAAATGTACGAAGTAACTATGAAAGCTAGAGAAAAAAGAAAAAAAAAAAAGGAGATGAAAAGTAAAAAAAATGATCTCTTGCCTTGCAACAATCTTTTATCCCTATTTTGGTCTAAAGTGGTTTGACCTTTCAAATTTTTTCTTCAGGAGATACAGAGTACATAAGCAGACAGCAATATTGAAATGATTTTCCCCAATATTCTTCAAAAGGTAGCCCCCAGGAAACTTTGTAGTCTAATAAAACTTTTCTTAGAAACTCTGGAAATGACTTTTAGTACATTTAAAGTGTGGACCAAAGATTTCTCTACTGAACCTATCTCCAAAAACTAGTTCAACATTTCATATTGTTTTTTCAGGAGATACAGAATACATAGGCAGTCAGTAATATATAAATAATTTTCACCAATATTATACAAAGGCATCCCCCAGGAAAATTTGTACACCCTGATAACACTCTTCTCAAGAAGCCACTGACTGTGACTTTTAGTTCATTTATAAGTGGGGACATAAACTGAACCCATCTCCAAAAACTAGTGATGTTTGGCCATTGATATATTGATTTAAAGAAATTGGTTGGGCTAAGGTTTCAGCATTTTTTCATGTATCAGCAAAGATTTCTAAATATGAATATCTCCAGTTCAATTCTGAATGATCTTTACAAACGTTTTTAAAGGAAACTAGAAAGGTTGGGTCTCTGTGTCAGGCCAGAAAGCTTTTCTTGTCAGAATCCAACTTGCATGTTTATAAATCTACCATTCATCAATGCATTGAATACTGTTGCCCTATCTGGTTGAGTGCTCCTGCTATTCATCTCGAGAAGTATCTGCAATGTAATTGATCCTGACTTGGCATCTCGACTTCAGTCACTCTTACTGCTGTGACATGGCTTCCCTCTGTCTTTTCTACAAATATTTTCATGGTAACTGCTCTGATGATGTTTTTCTCAATGATGCCCAATCCATGTGAATTTAAGTGTGCTACTAAGTTAGCATCTGGGTCCCACTCATTTCCTGTTGAAATAGTGAAATGTAACCTCCTCTTCTATTCCAACAGTTTCTTTTCTCACACTTCCTGCTTGTACAACTCCCTTCTGTTTACTTGATTCCCTGATATCTACAATCCACAAAAATTTAAATGCTATGTCAATTGTCATCTTCTAGAATCCCATTCATCTTTTATCCTTTTTTTCAATACCCCATGTACCTAGTCTTTTTTCTCAATGTAACCACCTGTACACTACAAGCAGTCCTTCCTTGCTTGGGGTGAAATGATTAAAAAAAAAAAAAGAAAAAAAAAGAAAACTAAGAGGACAAAACAATAATTGTTACAAGTAACATAGATTTTTGGCTTTAAATAAACAAATAAAAAGTTCAACACAATTTGACTCCTTGAAAGAAAACTGTTATAAAGCCTCATTTATAATGTTATCTTGGACATTTTTGGCAGCCCTTTTCTGCAGAGCTTTAAAAAAAAAGATAAAGTTGTCTTCTCTGGACAATTTATCTAAAGTAATAAGATAAGATTAGGCAAGGAATTTACTGCTGCTTTTTCTTTAGAAGAATGAGGAAACAGAAAGCAAGTTTTAAATTTCATTATTAAATGAATTTTTATGGCATCATCAGCAATATTATCTTTATATATTCATTTTTTACTTGTATAGATTTCATTTTAACCCATAACCTACAGATGTTAGTTTAAACTGATGTCTCCCCCTGACAAGTCAATTTTTTCTTTTTCAGTTTTTTTTTTTAATCATTTAACCCCAAGAAAGGTCATAAATTCAGTAAAATGCAAGAGGTTACTGAGTATGAGAAAAATAAAAATATTATTTTGAGAGAACAATAAACGAAAAGGAATTAAGACAAAAGATTGAAATTGTATTTAAATTTTTGAAACAACTGGAAAGCAAGAAGCCAGGAAAGAATTCTACAAGTGACAATTGTGAAAGAACTCACTTCTTTATTCTTGCTTTCCTGACGGCTACAACCTCCAGAAATTTAAATGCAAGGTCAGTACTCATCTCTTAACTACTTGACCTTAATTCTTTCCACACCGCCCTGTATATCCTTTCCTTTCTCCCCACCTTTGCAACTGTCATCACACCTGTTTTCCCATCCTTCTCTTGTTCCTTTTTAACTGGTTCTTCCTTCTCTTCAATCTCCTAATCTTTTTCTCTTATGTAGCCCCCTGCACATCAGTGGCATTACCACCTTGCTCGGGGTGATATGATTAAAAAAACAAAAAGAAACTATTAGTAGAGAACTTATGGTTACACTGAGCCATTTCAATTGTAAAAGGATGAGACTTAGTTGCCTATATAGGTTTCAAAAGAAAAAAAGAATAAAGCTCAGTTAAACATTATACAATGGATAAATTGTTGCTATTTTATACAGAGTGACCATAAATTTTGTGCTCACTTTAAAAAAAATCACAAATACTAATAAAGGTTTAAATTTTTTTAAAGTGCACACGGACTTTATGGACACCTTGTATTTTTAATTTCATGTAAATGCAATGTTTGTTTTTGATTTTGTTGACTGCATAGTATAGTAGGGTCAGATGGGAACCATCTGTGAAAAAAAAAAAAAAAAAAAAAAAAAGAAGCACCATGACACAATTCACTTTGCCAGAAACTTAGAAACAGCACGCTGTACAGCCTGGCAATCATGCCAAAAGCTTCAATACAAACTTTTTAGAGTATCCGGGTGCCAAATCTGAGGACAGTGCAGAGGATTTGAAAAGGATCGAATGAGTCTAATGGAGATTATGAAGATGCAACAGAAAAGAACTCAAATTTGTGAGAGCCTCAGATTCAACACAGAGGCTTACATCAAGTGCTTTGAGGAGGTATTGCTGCCCTGGGTCAAGAGGGTGAGTGCTGGAAGATTCCATGTCTGACAACAGGACTGCACTATGTCACAAAAGCAAAAGAACCCAGTCATGCCTGTCAGGCAGTTCCTACAACCACATCACCCTTTACCCCTGGCCACCTAACTCGCTAGACTGCAAAACCCCTTTGATTATTATGTGTAGGGCAAAGTTGAGGGAGAGACCAACAAAACATCTTGTAACAACAAATGTGAATTGAAAGCAAGGATTATTTAAGCATTAACCAATTTAAACATGGAAACCATCCAGAAGGGTTGCAAGAGATGCTGATGTCTCTGGAGGCTGTGATTGAAGACAATGGTGATTTTATTAAATAAATTTACTTTTTAGTATTTCAAGATATTTTGTGTAATTTTTGTTAATATCTGTTAAAATGAGATGTCAGTACTATTTCAATTTTTACATAACTTAGGCAATTTATCCATCGTGCATCTGTGTGTGTGTATATATATATATATATATATATATATATATATATAGTCATCCGCAGACAGATCTGTTTCACTGTATCACAACTCATCAGTACGGTTAGACTCCAATTGATTGAAACCCAACCGAAGTGGATACACAGACACACACACAGAGATGCATGATAAATAAAAATGCTCTATCCTTACCTTGATATCAAGCACTTTATGATAAACTACTTGCTTAAAATGCCTTTCCATTAATATACTCTTGGAAAAAAAAAAAAAAAAAAAAGCAGCAATTTTGGCACTAAACACAATTACAATTTAACACTTCTCTCTCTCTCTCTCTCTATATATATATATATATATGTGTGTGTGTGTGTGTGTGTGTGTGTGTGTGTGTCTGTTTGAAGCAATTTGTAAAGAATTAATGAATATTTTTTTAATCCTACATTTTTATTTCAAATATTTTTAGTAGATACCAATATTTGAAATAGACACAGTTTTTATTTTAACCAGTATATATCACAGCTGGCCTACAGTGTGTACTCAGTGGAGGCTGACAGTGTCAATACATACTGTTTAAAATAAAAATGGTTCATCTATTTCAGATACAAAGACTACCCACTATAACTTTTGAAGTAATAATATATTTCTCTCTCACCAAGCAAGAACAATGAATTTGCCACAGTATAAAGAGAAAAGCCAACTTTCAATGAACATTGTCTTTTTTTTTTCTTGCCACACAAAAGAAATTTAAATCAGTCATCCACAACAAAGTATCACCCATTGTTACTTAATCAAAGCCAACAACCATATTGGTCTTTTGTCACAGTGACCAGGAGATTGAGTTTTTTTTTTTCTCTCTCCTCAGTGAATATGCCTTCTGTTTGGCCAATATATGTGCTGCAGTATAACCCAGGGGCAAGTTGACACCCAGCAAGGTTTTATGAATCAAACAGGGGTATATGATTAAAACATTTTTGTCTATAAAATAAACATTCAAAATTAGTTATTAGAGGACATCTTGCAGCTTAAATGAAACATATTAAAAAGAAAAAAAAATCTAGAGGATTAAATACTTCCCTTAGAAATAATTGAATAGTATATTCATACTGTCCCTCAAAAAAGTAATTTTTTTTTTTACTCTAAACACGGCCATTAGGATGCAAGAGGGTTACTGAGTATAAGAGAACATGTTAAGGAGAACATGTTAAGGAGAACATTAAAAGAAGAAGAATTAAGAAGTCTGTAGATAATGATTGATATTGTATTTGAATTTATGAAAATCAAACTTGACTGGAAAGCAAGAAGCCAAAAGTCAGTTTCACAAGCGAGAGAAGGAACTGTTAGCATAGGACTTATAATAATATGAGAAGACAAAAACATAATTAAGTCAAGGGAACAATAAAATAAGAATTTAGGAGACAGAAGATAACAGTTGATGCTGCATTTAAATTTTTGAAGATCAAAGTTGACTGAGAAGCAAGAATCCAGAAGAAAAAAAAAGAAACTGTTAGCATAGGACTTATAATAATATGAGAAGAAGAAAACATAATTAAGGCGAGAGAGCAATAAAAAAAAGAACAGGAATTAAGACAGAAGATAGTGATTGACATTGCAATTAAATTTTTTAAGATTAAAGTTGACTGGGATTCACAAAGCTTGAAGAGAGATCCACAAGTGTGAACTGCGATAGAAAAAACTACTAGCATAGAACTTAGTTAGATCTAGCCATATTTTTTTTAATCATATCACCCCTAGCAAGGTGGTAACGCCACTGATGCGCAGGGGGCTACATAAGAGTGAAAAGATTGGAAAAGAGAAAGCCGGAAACCACATCCTAAACAGGGACAAGGGATAAGCCTCTTCACCTGTTCAATAGATGTGGGTGGAGTGTGAACTGGGTGATTAGTTGAGTGAAAAGATTGGAAAAGAGAAAGTCAGAAACCACACTCTAATTGGGAACTTGCCACTAATCTAATACTGTATTTATATTCATAAAATCTAGGCACCACAGAGGAAAGTTCATCAGAACAATGACCATGAAAAGGCACAGAGAAGCTATATTGTAGAAAAATTGACTGAAGCTGTGATGTCAGGTCAGGACTTATAATGTTGCTGATTCTTCTTTGGGATTTTATCAATATTATGGGGAAACACACCTATTCCTCCGATAATGAACTCTCCCTCTTATATTAACAATAGTTAACAGGAAGTTCTTGGGAAGTTCATAGGAGATCTTTAGAGTTCTATTGGAGTTCAGTAGAACTACTAGGTAGTTGATATTAGTCGGCAGTTAGCTGAATACTAAGAAGTCAGCTTTCAGTTGAAGATCACCAAGTTCCTAACATTTTGGGCGTGTTAAATCGATTAGCAACCGACATAGCACAATTATAACCTTTGGTGCAAAAACTACTCAACAATTAAGGATCTCTAAATATATAGCAGTGGCAATAGTATTCAAATGAAGAACAAATGGTAGACTTATAAATATGTAAGATAGATGCCAGCATATCACAAGAAACTAAAATTGATTCAGTAGGTGAAGAGGCTCATCCCTTGTTTCCTGTTTAGGACGCGGTTTCCAGTTTTCTCTTTTCTAATCTTCTCACTTTGTTTTTTTTTTTCAATTGGAGTAGATAGACTAAACTATCGCTCGGTTCACACTCCACCTGCATCTATTGAACAGGTGAAGAGGCTCATCCCTTGTATCCTGTTTAGGATGCAGTTTCTGGTTTTCTCTTTTCCAATCTCTTCACTCTTATGTAGCCCCCTGCACATCAGTGGCATTACCACCTTGCTCGGGGTGATATGATTAAAAAAAAAAAAAATATCTATATATATATATATATATATATATATATATATCTCTTGGTTAACCCTTTTTGGTTAGTTTTGTATCGAGCACTTTTCTTTCTTTGTGGTTCGTTCCGTTTGAGGGTTTTTTTTTCTTTGCTGTGAAGTACTGTATGTATTGTCGGTGCTCTGCAGTTTTCTTTTTTTTTCCCCTCATTGTCCAAAGCTTTATAGCGGCGGACAATAACGGACTTAGATTCTGCCGGTTATTCGTGGTCCTAAAGGATTACTTGTGTAAGATTTTAAGATTTGGATACGTACAGAGTCGATTTTATTATTATATATATATATATATATATATATATATATATATATATATATTTATTCTTTCCACTTCTTGTCAGTGGAATATATTAAGCTGTAGTGGGGTACAGCCTTATTTCCCACTTATTTAAATTTTATAGCTTAGATGAATAACAATGAACAAAAATGAACAAAGAAAATTCGGGATTTTTGTAATTACAAAACAAATGTATTCATAACATGTTGAAAATATGTGCTGAGAGAATGAGTATAGAAAATAATTATGATTTTAAAATTAATTTTTCAAGAACTCATGTAAGAATAAATTCTCTTTATGTTCAGTAAAAAAACAAGTATACAAAACAGTTTGTTGAAAAAAGATTGCTTGAAAGTGAGTTCAAAGGTGTGTCTAGAAAATGTTGAATGATTGTCCCTTTGAGAAAATTAATATAAATGTGTGAGTGAATGCATTTTAATTTTGATATTGTGTTGAGTTACTTAACTTGGCAAAATTCAACAAGTTGTAATTGCATGGATTTCAGTGGTACACAACTGTCGTTTGAATTCTCACCGAGGATTTGGTCATAGGTTTCATCCTTTCATGCAAATCAGATGGATCAAACCGAAGGTTGGAATTTTTGCCACAGAATTCATCTAAAAACGTTCTTGCACATGTTCTCACATGCCTTCAGCTTATTAGCCAATCAGTGAAGACTAACACAAGCTTCCAACTTTATGATTTTCAATCTGCTGTCAGTGCTAAACAAATATGAGTTATTGTTCTCAAGTAAGTTTTGAGCTAATGTAAATCTTTTTTTTATCTGGACTCATGACAAGTGCAATATGTAAATTGTTGCACCTGCTTTTTTAATTCAACTTTGCAAGATGGATTCCATAAATCCAAGAATGCACAATGAAACACTCACCTGAAAGTTAGCATGAAAATATTTTTGTGGTACAGTGGATAGCGGCTCAAAACGAGAAGCCGGGGAGACGAGTTCGAATTCCAGTTGAATCCATTGTATTCACTTACACGCAAATACCCTTGGGAAAGGTATTAATCTGTCTCTTCCTTCCAGTTATGGGTTAAATAACAGAACAGATTGGGTTCTATAGCCTTTGCTGGCAACCAGCCTACTGCAGAAAGCAATGGCAACCTACTATGGGATAATCTTCTGCCCAGTCAGTCATGTTTCTTTCGAGACATGATCGCCCAAGCGTGTATCACGTATGGCACTTAACTGACTGACTGTGTTGTAATTATATCTTAATCTAAATTTATTTATAAATGGAACTTTGTGTGTGTGTCCGTTACCTATAGAATCCGAAACGGCTGAACTGATTTTCTTGAAAATTTACAGTTTTACTATAAGTTTCTGCGAGTGTTCTTAGTGAGATAAATATCGAAAATCGATAATAAAAAAAAATTGGGTTGTAGAAGGAGTGGTCCAATATTAATCAAATTTGATGCACTCGTAGACAAAGACATAAGAAACGATATTCAGAAATTTCAAGGTTGCAGTTCTTGCAATAGTGCAGAAAATCGATTATATATATATATATTGTCATCCGCAGACAGATCTGTTTCACAGCTCATCAGTACGGTTAGACTCCGATTGCTACCTAACCCAGGCTCGAAACCCAACCGAATTGGCGTCAGTTGGCGACTACCCCTGGGCCACAGGTCATTTGGTGGAAGAAGGCAGTCTTTTTTAGTGCATATCATAAAAGGCAAGATGTTTGTATGTGTGTGTTTATCTGTTTGTATGTCCTTTATACAAATCCACAATTTTTATCTGATTCTCACCAAACTTCCCACAAATATTTTTTAGGCTGAGTCTGAGCTCCAGGACCATGGATTAGTTTTAAAGCTTTCATTACACCCGAGCAACGCCAGACTACACTGCTAGTATATATATGTTAAAAAGATATATATTGTCCTACATTGATGCCACAACTGAGTTTCATGCTTTATACAATCATCAGGTGCATATTTCAAACTCAGTTTAATAGATTTGAATTTAAGTTCACTAAATCAACTTAAAAACTAGAAGTGATTTAATGACCATATGCCATCATAGAAAGAAAATACTTAGGTTCTTAAACCCAGATTGATATAGATTCCTCTTTATATTTGCCTATTTCTTTCTGACTTTCTTTCTTCCCTCTGCAAATATTACTTTTAATAATTATGAATGAGGCTGTGGTGATATCGAGCAAAAGCAATGAACTGGATGTTAGCACTTTCACGACCAAAAAGCAAATGACCAAAAGTCGTCTGTGCGCTGCTGGCTCCGCGCAGATGTTCCGGTTGAAAACTAAAAATTAATTAAATATTAAATTTCCAGTTTGCAAGCCTACGCAAATTTTATTTATCAGCTAATAGAAAGCCCAGAATCAAATACAAGTGTGAAATCTCAAATGAGCTGCTGTGATTCAAAAAGATATAAAAAGCGGATACATAAAGTATTGACAGGCAGACTGACTCAAGGAGAAGAGAGTAACTAGTATCTCCCTTGACCTAAGTCAAGCAGCTACTATGCTCGCCTCCCCTCACCTCTCTTTCCTTCTTCCCTGCCTCAAAAACTACTTACTAACCTAAGGAGCAAATACATCAAAGACATTCCTTACTTACACTCTCCCAAATTCCTAAGCATTAATCCTCTCTCAGAGCATTATATTGCCATAAACACATTTTAAAGTCCGTTGTACCCATATTCAAAGACTGTTTCCTTACATACTACTTTAAGTATCAAATTCTCCTTGTCAGCCTTCTATTGCCACTATAAGGCGACTTTAATTTTTGCTCCTTGCATTGTTTATTTTTAACTTTTAATTTACTTTTAAATCTTTATTAAAATTAATTTTTATCTACATGTAGTATTAGAATATTTAAATTTTTACATTTTATGATTAACACCCCCTTTCATTTCTTCTCCCTGCATTTTAATCTTATTTTTTATTTTAAATTTTAATTCTTATCTACATGTAATCTTAGAATATTTAAATTTTTAATCTTGCTATTAAAAAAGCAGTAACTTTACTTTATATGATTTAATTCCCATGAACATTGAGTATACTTAAATTCAACTCTATTCAACAGTCAGTTTGAAATATGCGCCTAATGATTGCATAGGGCATGAAATTCCGAGTTGTGCCATAGACATAGGACGATATATATATATATATATATATATATAAATAACTGCAAATTTGTCATTGAACACATCTCGAAGAATCCACCAAGTACAAATGCGGAGGGGGAAAAAATGGTAACAAAGAAAGAAACAAACTAAGCACATGAACATTAGTCAAAGTACTAGTTGAAAGAAAAAAAAAGCTCGAGACGAGTAACCTAACACGTAAAGCACTCAATACACAAGTAGAGCCATCAAAGTAAGAAGCTAACCTAGAGACCAACGAACCTACCGAGGTTTCACCAAATTGGATCTTCAGGGAGATTGACCAACTTTCCCTGAAGATCCAATCTGGTGAAACCTTAGTAGGTTCATTGGCTCTCTAGGTTAGCTACTTACTATATATATATATATATATATATATATATATAGCTTTTTTTAAAATTTTTTTTTTTTATCTTCTCAGGAATATCAGAAGAAAACCAATCTTTTCTTTGATTCATGCCTGCTTATAGCCCACAGGAATCACTTTTCCAGCTTTACAAGTGTATCTCTAAGTCTGCTCATAATAATTGTAAATGTATCCTAAAAGAGGCTAATTTTTTATTTGCTAATAGAATAAGGTACCATATAGCCTGTAACAAGATTGGTTCTCATGATTACTCGGCGCTCTGTAACAATCTGTTAAATAAAACTAAACTTTCTATTCCTTCTATCTTCACTCAATTTAAGGTGTTAACATCTTCTGCTGATAAAGCAGTATATTGCTCTTAAATTCTCTTCAAATTCTACTCTTGATTCATCTGAAGTATCTTTACCTAACTTTCTAGTCAAAACCAAATCACTGTTGAGTGATATACTTAGAACTCTGTCTATGGTTTCTGTTATCATCTCTAAACAGGACATTATAGTATCTCTTCAATAGTCCTTAAGAAATATGATCCTGAACTGGCTCCTGTTCTCTCTAAACTCTACAATAAATGCCTTGCTGCTTCTTACTTTCCTGCTTGTTGGAAGTCTTCTTCTGCAGTTCCAGCTAAACTGTCTGATCTTTTAAACTATTGGGCTATTAGCCTTTCACCTCTTTTTAGCAAAATGCTATAGGCTCTAATGGGCATGTGGCTGAGTGGATAGAATGTTTGCTTTCTGACTATGAGGACCAGGTTCAAATCTCACCATGGTCAATTTGTCAAGAAGGTGACGTTTTGATGTTATTGGTCTGCAGGAGAAAATCCCAGAGTGCGCATGTTTGAAAAGTGACTGAAAACCATACCACAAGTTGACCCAAGCCTTGTGAGTGAAACTAGATAGACAGGATCCTTTGGAAGTCATCAGTGCATGGGCTTGCAAAAGTCACAAGTCATCATGACCAAGGGTTTAAACATTCTGGCCTTGTTCAGACTATTGTTCATGTTAGATAATGCGCTTTCTCCCAGAAAGTGTAACTAAGGTCCACTCAGCATAGTTGGGCTCTGTGTCTGAGCAGGCATCTGCAACGAAGATTAGTAGACAGGCATCCTTGAATGAGTAGTCAGCCATATATATATATATATATATATATATATATAACATACTGATGATCCACGTATACTGTCTTAATATGTATAGGAAAGAATATTAAGTTTTGAATTTAAAAATGTATTTTTGGACAGTATTTGTTTATTTTTATTATTGTATTTTATATTTCAGACCGTCCTCGGTCCTTCATCAGAAACAAGTGATTTTTAAATTTGAATTAGAAACGTATTTCGTGATAGCGTCTGCGAATTTTCTGTTTACAACACGTGATGCGTTTGTTTACACCATGTGACGGGTCTGTTGACAGAGTTTGTTTTACACCAAGTTACGCTGAAAGCGACAGATTTTATTAAAAAAAATATATTAGTAAATGTAAATCTTTCTTTAATAATACTTATAAATTTGTTTTAAATAAAAAAATTTTTGGAATGTCTGAAGAAATTTTTTAGCTATTGAAATATTTGTAAAGAATCAAAACACCTAAGTCCCTATTTAACCCTAGCTTGTGTGTATTTAATTTTAAAATCTAGTATTTTTCTTTCTTTCTGCATGTGTGTGTAGAACTAAAATTGGAGTCTATTAATAAACATTTGCCACGTGGTGTAAACAAATGCATCACATGTTGTAAACAGAAAATTCACAGACGCTCTCACGAAATACGTTTCTAATTCAAATTTAAAAATCACTTGTTTCCGATGAAGGACCGAGGGCGGTCTGAAATATAAAATACAATAATATAAATAAACAAATACTGTCCAAAAATACATTTTTAAATTCAAAACTTTTTAATATTCTTTCCTATATATATATATATATATATATATATATATATATATATAGATATACACACACACAAATGGCCAGCCATATATACTAGCTCTAATTAACTCTGAATTGGTTAAGCATCTCGCCTCACAGGGTCGCCTTCTTTCAGATAAGTAATGTGGCTTTCGCTTCTCTAGGTCAACTGCTGATGTATTAATAATTATTGTTAAAAGAGTCTGTCAAGCTTTACATAAGAATGGTGAAACTCAGACTGCTGCTTTGAATATCGCAACGGCATCTGACAGGATTTGGCATGCTAGGCATCTTTACAAGTTGAAGAATTATGGTATTTATGAACAATTTATTTAACAGATTCAATCTTCTCAAATTGTGAAATGAAAGTTATCTTGAATAGTCACTGTTCTTGATCCTTTTGCATTAATGTGAGTTTTCTCCAGGGCTCTCTCTCTCTCCTCAGATCTAGATTGTTCCTAATTTTCATCCAGGTCATCAGTTCTCAACTCAGAATCTATGGTGATTATACAAATATTTACTCCTGTCATAAAAGTAAATCTGGTCAGTTGGATAAGGTCAAATTGGCAGCTGAATGACCTACAATCTTGTTAACTGGGGTAAAGAATGACTTGTTAATTTTAATTTAATCCAAAATGAAACTGCTCTCTTAATCATCTGTGAGAACCCTTTTTAACTATGATAAGAATGACTGATGCTAACCTCCAGGACAGTGATTTCTTAGGCTAATGTCTTCCACTGACATGATGGGGAAAGATTATATTGAATCAATTGCTAGATCTGGTACAAGGAAAGTTGGTTCACTTGATCACACAAGGCAATTTTTCTCTGCCAGAATCTATATTAAATATTTATAAGTCAACCATTCATCCATCCAATGAATATTGCTGCCACATTATCTGGTTCAGTGCTTTTGCTATGTACTTCAGAGATTGCAGATTCTTTGTATTTATCTACAATATTATTGGTCCTGACATGGCATCTTGACTCTAGCTACTATTTCAGTGCCATAATGTAGCTTCCCTGTGTCTTTTCTATAAATACTTTTAAGGTAATTCTCTTGATGAGCTTTCTGCTTTGGTAACGAAACTATGTATTTTAGTGTAGTACTAAATTGGATGTGCACTGTGATGCAATGAATATTGTCTTGGAATCAGAAATCAAAGACCCAAGTTTGACTACAACGCACATATATATATATATATATATATATATATATATATATATATGATTGTTTAATACTTAGTTTTTGGTCCTAATAGGGTTAGACCAGTACACATTTGCATTAAAAAGTGTTCGATACAATTCTTTTGTAGAACTTTTAAATATTTTCCATTTTTAAACGAGTTATTTCGCTACCCAGGTTTCTACCATGAGTGCCATGAGTGTTGTCTTCAGGTGATTTTTAGTCACTGATTTTACCTTTTACTGTTTTTCTTTTTAAGAATGCTCTTGTAACAGTGTTTTATTTGAACACTAACATAAATCAAATAAAACATTGTTACAAGAGCGTTCTTAAAAAGAAAAACAGTAAAAGGTAAAATCAGTTATTAAAAATCGCCTGAAGACACCACTCATGGTAGAAACCTGGGTAGCGAAATAACTTGTTTAAAAATGGAATATATATATATATGAAAGACTAAAGGAAACTTAGCTGACATTTCATTCTCTGATGAACTATAAAAGGCAAATATAAGGATTTTATTTTCCTACAAATATTTATAACAAAAGTAAAAATATTAGTTTACCAAACTTAAATTTGAGAGACACTCAAATATTCATCAATGGCTAGATTTAGCTGTAAGTTCTATGCTAACAGTTTCTTCTTTTGGATTTCTCATTTATGGAAATTTGATCTTTAAAATTGAGGATGTGCATTGTGGTACAGTGGATATCAATTCGGGATGTCGAGTTCGAATTCCGGTTGAATTCCTTGCATTCAATTACGTGCAAATACTGTTGGGTAAGGTATTAATCCCACCAGTTATAGGTTAAATAATAGGACAGATTGGCAACCAGTCTACTGCAAAAAGTAATTGCAACCTACTGCGGGATTATCTTCTGCCCAGTCAGTCATGTCTCTAAAAAGATATGATCACCCAAGCATGTATCACATATGGCACTTGACTGATCTTTAAAAATTTAAATTTTATTGTCTTCTCTTCTTAGTAGCATTTTCTTTTTCTCTCTTCAGCTGTTCTTTAACATTCTTATTACTTACAGTATTTCTTTCTCTTTGCATTCAATTATATATCCCTGCCAGAGGCTTAATGCTCATTCCTGACCTTGAACCAAAAGTAGCTGGCCACTTCCAAAAAGCCGAGTTGCTGGATTTGCCAGCTATTGCCCAGAGCAAGATTTCCCTTTTCATTTCCTGTCTCAGATTGTAAGCATCCATGTTAATGCTCTCAATATGTCTGAAAGAGAAATGGTAATGGCAGAATTTGGCACGTGCTTTGTAAGATTATATTAAGTTGTCTTTCATTTCTGGCCAAATAAATGTGTCTTCTCAAATACTTGGCAGACCCTCTCACAATCACATTATATATATATATATATATATATATATATATATATGGCCATATCTTACTACCGGGAATGGGTCCGGGCCGATCCGTGCAATCATAGTGAAAATCCGGGCAAGGAAAAATGTCTTCGTCAGAAATCAAACTAAACAATTCACAAAGAAAGGAAGAAAGATAAATGAAGAAAACATCCGAATGAACGCAGTAAAAATCTGTTTGTTTATTTATTAATTTTGGGAGAAAAGACTGGTTATACTAAAAAAATCTGAACCCGATTCCCTGCTTTCGTTCACGTCCTGTGCCTAATTTCTATTGTAATAGGCGAAAAAATCTACAAAAATCATAGTTTCTGGAAACGGATGACACTGATGACGTCATCACATTGTCAACTAATAAATCCAGGCAATTTTCTGTGCCTGGTGGTTTTTTAGCATCAGCTATGGCCCTGTGTGTGTGTGTGTGTGTGTGTATATATATATAGTTATGAATTAATTGTAATGTACAATTAATTCATAAGTATATGATTATATTAAGCTCTATAATATTTATTATATTGAGCACTGTGCATAAAATAAATGCCAGGGCACTTAAAATAGTAAAACCTTGAGTCCTCTTCACTGGGATTTTTATATATATTTGTTTGAACATTATTTTTGATTGATACTCATATTTAAGTAGATATTCTATTTTTAATAAAACAGTATTATATATTTAATATCTACTGGCCTGATTATTTACGATAAATTTTTATTATGAAAATGTATGTCACTCGGTAGGATCTGAACCTGCGACCCCTATCCACATAGGGGAAGCTACCATTTGATCTGGCAATGTCTTAGACCTCTCGACCACGAATGATCTCCAGTCTAAACGAGGTTTTAATCAAGCCTATATAACCAGGCCAGTAAATATAAATATATAATACTGTTCAATTAAAAACAAAGTATCTACTTAAAGATGAGTATCAATCAAAATAATCTTCAAACAAATCATTTCAAATCGTCGGTTGTTTATAACCACATTTCATTAATCTTCGTTAAAAGTAAATAAAGGGTTTATAAAGGGAAACTCAACACGTCATATCATATTAGTTATAAACTATAGTTCATTTCAATGAGCTGAACTAGCTCATATCATCAGACTCTTTTACAATATTTCCTCCATCTGGCATAAAATTTCTGCAGGAATGAAGAGGGAACATCATAGAAATAATAATAATAAACATAAGATTACAAACAAATAAATAAATGACAACAAATCTAAGGGGAAGGGGGAAAGAAAGAGAGATAGAGTCCAGTTCCAAATATGGGTAGTATCTGTTTGAAGTTATTTTGACCTCTTAGATGGCATGACCTCTGAAAAAAAAAAAAAAAAAAAAAAAAGAAATTCCCCTGACTAAGCATCTATTTGACCCCATCAGGTCAACCCACTTGCTTATACTAACTTTTATCCACATCTACCTAGGTGTACATTCCCACATGTATTTACCCTTTGATTTTATTTAAGTTTACATATCCACTGATTTCATTTTTTTTTTTTTATCTTTTTAGGTCTTAGCGTTTTCATACTCACACATATATACCCTTCATAGGCATAGGGCTTCCGTGCACCTACATAGTGCGGTGTATATACGCACTTCCATATAACGTTAAATAAACTGTCGTATTCTCAATCTTGCATATATTTATATACACGATATATATGAGATAATTAGTTACATATACCCAAACACAATTTTATATATATATATGTATGTGCATATGTACACAACCAAGACAGCATATGCACATACACACCCATATACATAACTTATACAAGTGCACTGGTAGTCTACTATGTCCCTTTGTATAAGGACCCTGTATAAACGACCCAGTGTGTTAGTGTACATTTAATTTCTGAAAGAATTGGTAATTTCCTTTTTTTCTTTTTAATTTGTAATATATTATTACTTGTTAATATCTATTTATACCATTTTACTTCATTTGGGTGTTGATTTATTCATATATTGGTAGAAATACATCACACTAGGGAAGTTACAGTTCGAGCCTTGATAATTGATTTTATCTAAAGTGAACATATTTCGCCTCTAATTAGGTGTTCCCACCTGATGGAAAAGATATATATTTTACCTAATTAAGTTAGTTCCTACCTGTAGAGTACACATCTTTTTAGGTGCCTATTTTTCGTACATTAATGCCTCCGATAATACACAATACATAAAACATGATACATAAACATGTGATACATAAAACATAATGCATATGAATTTTCACAAGTTTTAGGGGCATGCATAAGTTTAAGTGGATCCCGTTTTTTTTTTTTTTTTTTTTTTTTAAATGGTAGGATATTTCCTTCACATATATGTATACTAATCATAATATAAGGTTATTTTTTGTCTGGATGGGTATGTCCTATTGAATGGTGGGTTCGTAACTTCTTTACAATTGGTCTGCACATTTTTCCAATGAATGATTCATCAGTTTAGAAGGGTTGGTAAGGGTGTCGGAAGGTGGTGATTCCGGGATTTTATGTGTCGGATAGTTTAAGTTTATTTCTATGACGGCACTTGTAAATCATATCGTTTCTCTGAGTTAATTGGCTAGATTCTCTGAACTTGATAATTCTAATCTTTTCATCTAAGCATAAGTTGCATCTACCTCTAAAGCTATTGGATGTTTGGAATTTCCCTATAATTTTCCATTCGATCTGAGGGGAAAAATGTTTGCTTTTTAATTCCCAGAAATATTTAGAGGGTGGCTTGATATTTTAAATGGGGTTTAGAGAAAGATTGGGTGTGATCATATAGGCGCTGTTTCCATGGACCAGCGGAAATTCCTATAAACGTTTTTTTGTGGTTTTTGTCGACATTAGGATAGATGGTGGCTTGGTATTTTACTTTTTCTGATTTACATATACCTCCTACTGGGCATTTATTTTTTATTCTACAGTTACAGAGGTTGCACTTTCTCTATTACCGTTGCTATGAAATTTCTTTAATATATTATTATTGTGGGAATTAATGATGTTATTAACATTGTTGGTACAAGAATAACTAATTTTTAATGTCATTCTATTGCTCTGGTTAACACCCTTCAAGCTCTCTATATGGATTTACCTATTAATAATTTATATTAAGGAAACCTTGTTGGATTATCCTCGCCATTTACGGACTGACAACTATATATATATATATATATATATATATATTAGTTTATAAAGGAAAACTCAACATGTCATATTAGTTATAAACTATAGTTCATTTCAATGAGCTTAACTAGCTCATATCATCAGACTCTTTTACAATATTTCCTCCATGATATGAGCTAGTTAAGCTCATTGAAATGAACTATAGTTTATAACTCATATGACATGTTGAGTTTTCCTTTATAAACTTCATATGGCTCTGGTTAATATCCATCAAGCTCTCTATATGGATTTACCTATTAATAATTTATATTAAGGAAACCTTGTTGGATTATCCTCACTGTTTACGGGCTGACAACTATATATATATATATATATATATATATATATATGAGAGAAAAATAGGTGCAGTGGATAGATGTTATCTAAATTACTCAAAAGATAAAAATAACACTTACATCTCATTTTAACATATATTTACCAAAATTACACAAAAATATTTTGAAATACCAAAGAGTAAATTTATTAAATAAAAAGCACCATTGGTTTCAACAATGGTCTCCAGACAACTTTGAAATCTCCTGCAACTCTTCTGGGCGGTCTCCTTGTTTAAGTTGGTAAATGCTGCCATAATCCTTGTCTTCAGTTCAATTTTGGTGTTAGAAGAAATTTTGCTGTTCTCTTGCTCAACTGCACTCCACACATAATCAAATGAATTGCAGTCTGGGGCGTTAGATGGCGAGATGTAAGGCGGTGGGGGGGGGGATGTGGTCACAGAAATTGTCTGGCAGCCATGATTGGATTTTTCTTCTTGTGTGTAATGATGTAGAGTCCTGCTACCAGATATAGGGTCTTCCAGCAGCCACACTTTATGGCAGCACTACCCACTCAAGGTACTTGGAGGGCCTTTGTGTTGAGTCTGAGGCAAGATGTATGAAGGCATAACCTCTCCATCACTAGTGATCACCCTAAACACCTTCGGAATCACCAGTAGACTCATCCAACTCTTTCCAAATCCTCTGCATTGTCCTTAGATTGATATCCAAACGCTTGAGAATTTTTAAATTTGAGCTTCTGTACTTCAGCATGACATTTCCAAATTTCTGTTGGAGTTAATTGTGACATGGTCATTTTCTTACAGATGCTGCCCAAGTGACCCTACTATAATTTACAGCTGGCAAAAATCAAAAACAACACACATGCACAAAATGAATATAAAATGGTGACAATTTAACCATCACACAGTGTATGTGTGCGTGTGTATATATACTGACTTACACTGTAGGCCAAATGATTAGGGCTACCCTCTGGATTTACTAATTATTAAGCATTGTATCTTCTTTGGTTTAAAGTTATTCCGACTAAGCTAGGATACTAAAAACTATTTAACAAATGCTATTCAATTTTATTTTTAAAGAGGGTGTTGCCTAAAATTTCAAATCTGCCAATCCTAAGATTACCATTAGCCAGCAAGAGCTAAAATTTTTAAGAAATCTGATGATGTAATGATTTAATGTCATTATGACTGAATATCTGAAATCGTTCCAAAAGACATTCTCCTGAAGCGAGGTAGTAAATGAGTTTTGAAAAAGGCATGTAATCTTCAAATTTTAGGTGATTCCTTGAAATCCAGAGATTGTCCTAAAACTTTTCTTCTATAGTGTTATAGTGCTTATGTGTGTGTGTGTGTGTTTGTCTATGCACACACACACACACATATATATATATATATATATTGTTTATAACCAAATTTCGTCAATCTTCATTAATTTCCGTAACGTTTACATTTGTTGACATTATGATACATTTCACAGCAGATATGGTTATTGCGATAAATTGAAAACTGTGTTATATAGGCTTGATTAAAACCTCGTTTAGACTAATGGTCATTCGTGGTCAAGAGGTATAAGACGTGCCAGATCACATGGTAACTTTCCCTATGTGAAAAGGAGTCGCAGGTTCAAATCCTGCCAAATGACACACATTTTCATAATAAAAATTTAGCATAAATAATCAGGCCAGTAGATATAAATATACAATACTGTTTAATTAAAAAAACAGAATATCTACTTAAATACGAGTATCAATAAAAAAATGTTCAAACAAATCATTTCATATATATATATATATATATATATATATAAAAACAAGTTGGATAAAGTGATTATAAAATTGGATAAAACAGCAAATTTTCATAACAGCAGAGGATTGAAATACTTTAAGAAAAATTTAACAAAAACTATAAAAAAGCAAGTAACAAGAGAAAATTTGTTTCAAAGTATAAATACAGCTAGTAATAAAAAAATTCACTGATGAACTCAAAATAAGTGATAGAGTTGGAAAACTCAGCACAAAAGAGTATTATATCACCATTAAGGAACCATAAAACTCTGATACAAATCCTACCACTAGAGTCATAAATCCTACCACTAGAGTCATAAATCCTACCACTAGAGTCATAAATCCTACCACTAGAGTCATAAATCCTACCACTAGAGTCATAAATCCTACCACTAGAGTCATAAATCCTACCACTAGAGTCATAAATCCTACCACTAGAGTCATAAATCCTACCACTAGAGTCATAAATCCTACCACTAGAGTCATAAATCCTACCACTAGAGTCATAAATCCTACCACTAGAGTCATAAATCCTAAACCACTAGTCATAAATCCTACCACTAGAGTCATAAATCCTACCACTAGAGTCATAAATCCTACCACTAGTCATAAATCCTACCACTAGTCATAAATCCTACCACTAGAGTCATAAATCCTACCACTAGAGTCATAAATCCTACCACTAGAGTCCATAAATCCTACCACTAGAGCCATAAATCCTACCACTAGAGCCATAAATCCTACCACTAGGATGGAGATTGAAAGAATAAGTAAAAAATATACTCAAAATTAAATAAACATTAAGGAGTGCCTTGGATTAAAGCTATGGATCAATACCAATGTAACAAATTGGTTCTGTAATATAAAGAAAAAAACCAAATGTTCTCTAATCCAATTTGATATAAAAAAAATATTACCTATCAATAGCAAGAGTTCATGACTACATTAGAATTTGCCACTGTTTACTCAGACCTATCGAAGGAGGAATATAACATTATTATGGATGCAAAAAAACAAAAAAACAAAAACAAAGAAACAAATCAGTTCTCATTGATAATAAAGAACAGTGGATGAAAAATAACAAGGGAAAACTTTGATATTCCAATGAGATCACTAGACTCCACTAAGTTCTCCAATTTTGTTGGATTATTTATTTTATATAATTTTACGGCTCATAATGATATAAATACAGAAGATATTGGATTATACGGGGATGATGGTCTTTTGGTTGTGAGGAATTCCACAAATTTTAAAATGGATTAATTTAGAAATTGTTGTGGAATACAACATAGAAGATAGTGCGTTGAATGTAAGTACAAATGTCGGTCCCTCAGGTTCAATGTACTGGTGGGAACTTTGTATTATCACGTAGTAACACAGAATAACTTGTCAGGTCGATGACTCGTATTTTCTCTCTGACTAATTGCTACACTGTTACTTATATTAGAAGGGAGCATACCCTATACCTAGACAGGTGAGTTCACCATAACAGAAATATACAGAGAGTTTAAAAACCTAAATTTAAAAGTTACTATTAATACAAACAAAAAAAACATAATAAAAAATTCCTTAACTTAAGGAATATCAATGCCTAAAATAATATTTTTTTCTCCAGTGATTTTAGTATCCTATTCCATTTTGGGGTTTTGGTATAAACCTGACTAAATTATACATTTAATAAATAAAAATATCTGCACACCTGATTTACAATTTATAGCCACCTTAACTTAAGGAATACTAATACTTAAAATTATTCAAACTGAAAAATGGCCAGTTCATAATATGCACCTGATGATTGCATAATGCATGAAACTTCAAGTCATGCTTAAATCATAAGATTATATATATATTTATTAGTTATCTACATACAAGCCTGTTTCACTGTATCACCGCTCATCAGTGTGGCTAGACACATCCACTTGCTTCTGGTCAGGATCGAAACTCGACCAATTTGGTGTCAGTTGGAGTTGCTACTTCCAAACCCGAAGCAGTGTATACACACACCAGTCACCGAAAGAACTCAATTCATTTTTGAAGAGTCACGCCTATAGCAGAAGTGGAAACTGTTTTTTTTTTAATTTTCTTCTCCAGAGAGCTCAATTGTAATGAGAGCATAATATATATATATATATATATATATATATATATATATATACGTGTGTATGTATGTATCATGATTTTGTTAATGTTTCTCCAGTCGCTACATTCAACAGATGTAATGTTAACCTTACTTCCTCTGCAACTTAAGACAGCAACTTTATAACACCCAGAAAAAAAAAAAAAAAAAAAATTTGTGTCATTCTACTTAACTTCCTGTTTTTTTTTTTAATGTTCTGATAAAATTAAATCATTTGAAATTTACAAACCTATGAGATGGGTACCAAAACTTACCTTTCGAAATAAATTACAGTTTATAACTGCCCAAGTTTTTCCTTTATGTATATTGACCTGCATAGTACCACCCATTGAGCTCTATGTGTGGATCTATCTCTTTAATAATTTACATTAAACAGATCTATTTGGATTATCCTCTATTCAATGATTTCACCTCATTACACATAAGCACACACAGATATATATATATATATATATATATATATAAGCAGTATAGCCCAGCACTGTTCAGGTGTAATGAAAGTTTTAAAACTAATCCATGGCCCTGGAGCTCGGACTCTTTGGAAGTTGACACGAAAGACTAAAATGCAATAGTTGTTTCCAGTTAAAGCAAAACCATAGACAAAGAAAAATGAATGGATGTAAGTCAAATTTTGAAGTTTGGTGAGAACTAGGAAAAAAATTGTGGATTTGTATAAAGAACATACAGACAGATAAACAGACACACACAAACATCTCGCCTTTTATATATATATATATATATATATATATATATAAAATTGATTTTCTGCACTATTTTAAGAACTGCAACCTTGAAACTTCTGAATATCGTTTCTTATGTCTTTGTCTATGAGTGTATCAAATTTGATTAAAATCAGACCACTCCTATAATTTGATTTTTTCAATTATCGATATTTATCAGGGGTACCTTGACACAAAACCTAGCTAAGAACACTCTCAGATGCTTATTGTACAACTGTGTAAATTTTCAAGAAAATCAGTTCAGCCATTTCAGAGTCTATAGGTAATGGATACAGACACACAAAGTTCCGTTTATAAATACATTTATTATGTATATAACACATACACTACTGGCCATCATTATTAGGCCACCCCAGTTTTTTTTAAAAGAAATGATGTATTTCATACTATTTTTAATAGTTATTGCTAAGTGAATAATTCTAAATGAAAACAGAATGGTTCTTTTGTTATCATTACTTTGCTTCCTTGCCTTGTAAAATTTTGCAAAGATAAACTTGTCCAAATCACCCTAAATTTTCTTTATTCTTTCATTGATGAAACTGCAATATGCATAATTATTAAATATTTATAAATTCATTGATGCACATGTTATTGCACAGTTTTAACAAAGGAACCATTCTATTTTTATTTACAATTATTCATTTGTCAGTACTAAAAAATAGTATGAAATAAATCATTTTTTAAAACACTGGGGTGGCCTAATAATTATGGCTGGTAATGTGTGTGTGTGTGTGTGTATATATATATATATATATATATATATATATATATATATACACACAAACAAACAAACAAAATTTTACAAAATCCTTGAAATGTATTAACTCACACATATTTTTCAATTTTTTTTAAACATTAATTGATACTTGTATTTGA
The DNA here is from genome assembly GCA_037127315.1 of Ascarosepion bandense. Taxonomy (NCBI): domain Eukaryota; kingdom Metazoa; phylum Mollusca; class Cephalopoda; order Sepiida; family Sepiidae; genus Ascarosepion; species Ascarosepion bandense. Next base: position 207,449 of record JBBBDQ010001453.1, on the reverse strand, counting down.
GTAGATACTCTGCTTTTTTTTATATTTAAACAGTACATTTATTTATATCTACTAGCCTGAATAATTGAGAAATCTTGTTAAAAAGGATTTGAACCTATGTCTCCTAGGGAAAACATGTCTTAGACCACTCAACCATGTCAGACTTGCAGTTTGACAAAATCCAAAACGTTTTTTGTAATATTCATGTCTGCTCTGTTTTAATGTAAACAAAGACAATTTATTTAACAAAATCCATTATGAAATGGATTAACTCCAACATATTTTTAAATTATTTGCATATTTTTCTAACAAGATATCTCGATTATTCAGGCTGGAAGATACAAATAAATATACTGTTTAATTATAAAAAAACAAACAGTATCTTCTTAAATATGAATATCCATTAAAAATAACATTTAAATAAATAATTTAAATGTATATAAATGTTCACATACAGAGTTATTCAAAAAGACAGAGCAGATTTCGAAACTTTAATAAAAACAAATGCTTAAGAGACAGAAACACATGAATGGCCTTGTCAAATTCTCTTGGACTTTAATTTCTACCACCCTTCAGCAAGTGCTATGCACAAATGGAACAGGATTGGTTAGCTGGAGGTGCTTAGTCTGTGCCTACACATTACCCCTGTAACCTGTGTCACTGCTTTCAGGAGAGCCCAATTTACCCAGCCACATCCATCACCCAGACTCCTTTGAAACTCCTGCTCACAACTCTTCAGGAGTAGGCTGGGCCTTTGCAGCCATCTCCATCACCACCAGCAGAGAGAAAACAAGGAATAGGAAGAGAGGTGGATGATTCTGATGCTTGGATCCAAGTGGGTGCCACCACCACGAACGATATGATAGAAAAAGTTCCAAATTTTTAAAAATCCAAGTTATTAAAAGAAATTAACTATTTTTGTAGTCTTGCTTAAATGACTCTTTGTTGTTGTTTTTTCAGATTTTGTATAAACTTAAATTGTTATAATTTATGTCAATGATCACACCAAAAGAAAAGTCATTTCATATGTTACTACTGGAAACTTTTTCTTATCCAGTTGACAATATTAGATCTTACTTCATATATATATATATATATATATTCAAAATAATAACTAACCAGACTCTGTAAGTATCTAAATCCTAACTTTATACAAAGATAAACTTCAAGAAAAACGAATAACCGACAGAATCTAATTCCGTTAACATCCGTCGCACTAAGGCGTTGGATAAGAGGGGGGGAAAAAAAGAAATCCGTGGAATAAAGACAAGACATATGATACTCCGCAGTAAAGAAAAAAAAACCCAAACGGAACCAACCACAAAAAAAGAAGAAAAAGTGCTCGATACAAATACAAACAAATGCAAAAGTACAAATGAAAAGCAAAAGTAGAGCAAAGACACATAAAGAATCACAAGATAGCCAAAACCTACCGCGGTTTCACACAACGGCTCGTTTTATATATATATATATATATATATAGAGAAAGAGAGAGAGAGAGAGATAAGAAATAATGACAAATCTGTTAAAACAAAGAGGATAATCAATAAGAATTATCTAATGTAGAATATTAAATAAAAAAAAAACAGAGCGGAATGGATATTATCCAGAGCAATATGATATAAAAAAAGAAAAAAGGTGAGTTTTCTCATTATGATTGAGTTTTCTAGAGAAGAAAGTTTTAAAAACCGTTTCCACTTCTGCCATATATGCATTACTCTTCAGGAATGAATTGAGTTCTTTTGGTAACTGGCTTGTGCATACACTGCTTATATACCATACGTTAAAATTTCTCTTCTTTGATTCCATGCGCCTATGGCTTAGTGGGTAGTGACTCCGACTGACACCAAATCAGTTTAGTTTTGATCTCAGCCAGAAGCAAGTGGATGTCTCTAGCAACACTGATAAGCTGTGATGCAGCAAAACAGGCCTGTATGTGGATGACTAATATATTATGCTCTCATTACGACTGAGCTCTCTAGAGAAGAAAATTTTAAAAGCAGTTTCCACTTCTACAATGTATGCATTACTCTTCAGGATTGAATTGAATTCTTTTGATGACTGACGTGTATATACACTGCTTATATACAACATGTTGAAATTTCCCTGCTCTGATTCCATGCGCCTATGTCTTAAGTGATAGAGACTCCAACTGACACCAAATCGGTCAAGTTTCGATCCCAGCCAGAAGCAAGTGGATGTATCTCGCCACACTGATGAGCTGTGATAGAGTGAAAAAGGCTTGTATTTGGATGACACAAACACATATACACACACATATATACACAAACACACATATATATATACACAAAAACACACATATGTGTGTGTATATATATATATGTGTGTATATACACACACACACACACATGTATGTATATATACACATATACACACACATATGTATATACACACACACACATATATACACTACACACATGTACACATACACATGTATATATACACACATATGTATATATACGCATACACACACATATATACACATACACACACATGTGTATATACACACACACATATACACATACACACACATGTGTATATATACACACACACGTATACACATACACGTATGTATATACACATACACACATGTATATATACACACACACACACACACACATATATATGTATATACATATAGATACATATATATATACACATACACACACATACATACATATAGATACATATAGATATACATATATATATATATATATATACACATACACACACACACATCGCTCATTAAGTAATGAATGAGAGCATTCTGGCTATTGGGCATGTATAATGATAATATACACACTAAAAAGTCCGCCTTCTTTTACCAAGCGCCCATAGCCCAGAGGTAGAATCACCGACTGACACCAATTCAGTTGGGTTTCAATCTTGGGTTAAAAGCAATTGGAGTCTAACCGTACTGATGAGCTGTGATATAGAGAAACAGACATGTCTGCAGATGACATATGTATGGGATTATTCAAAAAGCAAGAGCAGATTTAAAAATTTAGTAAAAAATGCTAAGAACAGGAACACATTCAACACATTACTAGATAGGAAAAGGTTCAAAGTTATAATAAATTAAATTTATTTTTCAATTTTGTTTGAATGCTTCTTTTTGTTGTTTTTTTTTTCAGATTGTGTATAAATTTAAATTGTTATTCTTTGTTTGAAAAGAAAATCTTGTTCATCGTCTGTGACTCCCCCAAGTTACCAGATCTTACCCCATGTAATTTTTTATCTGTGGGGGTATATAAAAGAAAGAATATTTGTTCCGCTTATGCCTGCTACTCTTGAAGATTCGAGATGTTGAATTGTTGAAGCTGTGAAATCAATATCCATAGATCAATTGATTCAAGTGCAGCATTTTAAGGTTTGTTGTGCAATACATAGTGCTCATTATAAGTGCAGACACGTTGAGCAACCGTAAAATAATAAACTTTGAACATTTCCTATTTAGTAATGTGTTTCTGTAGCTTAGCATTTGTTTTTAATTTTTAAAATCTGCTTTTTATATATATATATATGTGTGTGTGTGTGTGTGTGTGTGTGTGTGTGTGGTAAAAGTCTGCCTCCTTCTACCAAACGCCCATAGCTCAGAGGTAGAATCACCAACTGACGCCAATTCGGTTGGGTTTCAATTCTGGGTAAAAGCAATCAGACGTCTAACCGTACTGTTGAACAGCGAAACAGAACTGTCTGTGGATGACTATATTTCCAGTTTACAATTCTCCACAGTTTTTGAAACAGGAGTAGAAGTTTATCTCATCTCTTGGTTCTGATTAGGTTTGCAGCTCTTTTTAATTATATTCTTGCACTCTATTTTTAGCATCTCTAACTGAATTCTGAAATTCAATTCATTGATTAGATTTTAAACTCCAAGTCTAGAGTCAACCATTATATTCTCTGTATAACTCCAAGAACTTCAATTCCTGCCTTTTTTTATACTCATAAAATACCACACAGTAACCCCTTTCCTTGAGTGGCTCTTGGGCTTTATATTGGGAGAACATTATATACACACACACACACACACACACACACACACTAACAGATATATCTAAATGTAAAAACTGTATCATGTTATAGTGAGCAATTTGTTCATTTGAATAGTTGTGCAGAACTACATTATTTTATATTTCTGAGATGAGGCAATTATTTACACTACTTACATTGTTCAGACTCTTGTTCTCATCTTCATTGCCAGATTCACCTTTAACATCTGTTTATATTTCTAAGATGAGATATTGCAATTATTTACACTACTTACATTGTTAAGACTGTTATCCTCATCTTTACTGTTACATTCAAGTCGTTTCAGCCACTGTATGCTCCAGCCTTCTTTAAATGATATTCGATCTGTTTGAATTTCAAACTAAATCCAAAATAGTCAATCTGTGTGTTGGCTTTTCTTGGGATTGGTTCAATGATGTTTGTGTAGATGATCTTCTCATACTTATTACCTGAAAAGGGCTGACATAACTTTCACATTCCTGGTCGACTTTACTGACCCAATGTAAATAGCACAAAGAACTTGATGATAACAAATAAAAATCCATCTCTTCCTTAGAAATTGCATTGTTTACATTATGATATGAAACTGAGCAGGTATATTTCAAGAGTCTGAGAAAGATTTTCACTATTTAACTTTGCTTGATCATGAACACACATTGTGGCCAAAATGCTCTAAAGGATGTTGGAACTAACAATCATTTCCCCTTCACAAGGAGATGCATGTTTGAATTGTGCATATTTTATTTTAATTAGAATTTTTGAACATTCAGGCAGGTAGATGAAAAAAAAAAAAAAAATACTGCTTAAGAAATTTATTTCTTAAGCAGTATTTTTTTTTTTTTTCCATCTACCTGCCTGAATGTTCAAAAATTCTAATTAAAATAAAATATGCACTCTGCAGCAGAATTCAAACATGCATCTCCTTGTGAAGGGGAAACGATTGTTAGTTCCATCTACTCAAATATGAATATCCACTAAAAATATAAAGGTAATAAAATCTGTTGGATTAATAAATAAAAGTAATATATATATATATATATATATATATATATATATATATATATATAGTCATCCGCAGACAGATCTGTTTCGTTGTATCACAGTTCATCAGTACGGTTAGACTCCAATTGCTTTTAACCCAGGATTGAAACCCTATCGAATTGACATCAGTCGGCGATTCTACCTCTGGGCTATGGGCACTCAGTAAAAGAAGGCAGACTTTTTAGCATATACATCATTATACATGCCCAATAGCCAGAGTGCTCTAATTCATTACGGAATGAGCGATGCATATATATATATATATATATATATACACATACACACATTAATTGTAACTTTGTATAATATTTATTCATCACACCCTACTCTTTATTTGGTAAAAATTTCATTGCTAATAATGCCTAATTTTTTAATTAATACACATATTTATGTCTTTGGTGTTTCTGTTCCTTATATTATGGCCGCTACTATAAAAATATATTCTATACTATTATAATGTGGATGTAAAGTGGGAGATCAATTCTACATTACAATCAATATATAAACTGGTCTCTCACTTTATGGCCACAGTCAGCCTTCTCATAACTTTCCTCCTATGCAACCCCCTGTGCAACAGTGGCAGTAGAATGCCTTGCTTGGTGTGAGATGATTATATATTATATAATCTCCAAACAGAAAGTGACATGTAGGTAAAATTCCAAGAAAAATCCTACTAATATTAATCTTATCAATATTAAAACTGATCCAGCCAGAGGGCTGGATGTAAATAAAATTATCTATTTACAAATTGAAATATGTATATTTTTTTTCAAATTAAACTTTGATAATTACGTGTCATATGATAATTTCTGCAAAGTATATTCACTTAGTCAACGACCGTTTCTCACATAAGAATTCCAAAGTTTTCCATAATAAATGTTTATGCATTACACCCTAATCTTTATTGGGTAAAGATTTCACTGCTAATCATACATTACTTTTTAAGTAATACGCATATTTATGACTTTGTTGTTTCGGTTCCTTATAATATGGCCGCTACCATATATATATATATATATACACACACACACACACAGAAGTCAACTGAGACCAACCAAGAGCGACAACATTATTCAGGCTTGAAGATTGTGCTCAAGCATGAAACAGAGTGTCACCGTTCAGTGTTGTCATCATTGTCTACTTTATATATCTCATGCATATATATATGTGTGTATATATCAGACACCAAAATATTTTTTTAATTTAAGAAACAATATTCAGAAGTTTCAAGGTTGCAGTTCTTACAATTGTGCAGAAAATCAATTTTTCTGCATATAAAAAAGGTAAGCTGTTTGTGTGTGTGTGTGTGTGTGTGTGTGTCTAATTATCTGCCTGTATGTTTGTAATTTTTTTAGCCCTTTTATTTTAGTTTTTGCATCAGGTTTTGCTCTAAGTAGGTATAATTGTAATTCTTAGTCTCAGCCATGATACCATTTACTCAGAGGACTTATTTAGCCTTCAAAATTCAGTTTACAATGAAAAAAAAACTTATTTGATATTGATACCAGGAAATCAAAATTTGACTTACATCCATTCATTTTCTTTCAGTCTATGGTTTCGTTTTAACTGGAAACAACTATTGCTTTTTAGTCTTTCGTGCCAATGTCCAAAGAGTCTGAGCTCCAGGACCATGGATCAGTTTTAAAGGTTTCATTACACCTGAGCATCACTGGGCTATACTGCTAGTATATAATATGCCTGCACACACAAAAATTACATGTATTTGAGTGATTTTTTTATTTATTTATGCAAACTCAGTTGGAGACCAATAATAGTACTTTAAGAATTTTTTTTAATTCAATTTTTTTTTTTATCATCAAATGCCTTCTGAGGACAGCCTTTTTTTTTCCGTAATTTTCAAGTGTCATGTACTGGTGGGTGTCATATCAGTTTTTGTCAAGTATGTTTTAAATCATTGGTATATATCATTGTATCATTTTCTTTATTTGTTATTGGTATTTATTAATCAAGCTTACAAAAACCAAAAATACTCTGAAGAAGACCTATTCAAAAATTCTTCCCAGAAACTATAAAAATGGTCTGAGCTGCGAAAGAATAAAGAATAAATACATGTTCGACCAAAATTGGATGAATATAAGAGAGAGAGAAAGAGAGAGATGGATATGTATTTCAAAGTGATGGTAATAGTGATGATGTTAAAATTACCAGTTAGAATACGACTACTGATGAAGATGGTGTTTATGATGATGAAGATGGTAGCAATAAACTTATTGAATAAAAAAACCAGCTTCTTTCAGAACTTATATAACTTTTGTTTGAAATATCAGTTAGTAACATACATCATGTGAAAACTTTTCAGGAAAAGTTCAATTTCATAAACAAAAATTCAACTTTTTTCCTGCTTCACTGTTTTCTAAGCTCAAAAGACTAAAGATTGATTTATCATTTTTCCAGGGTGGAAGGTCTGTTCACACCCATCATTTAGCAAATTCATAGAATTGGGGGGGGGGTCCTGAGATGATTTAAAATTTGCTTGGGGGATGAATGGACACACACACTGCCAATCCTTCCGAGTTACTTCCTACATCCCCAAACCACTTGAAACCTGCAACTGCCCATTTCAATTGTGTTGCTTATGTAAAAAACAAAAAAAGCTCCATAGTAACCAGGATGAGCCAATCAGGATGCAGGAAGGGTGGAAATCTTGGGATAATGGCTTAAAACTTCCATTTTGCATGAGGTGGTGCTGGGTAGTCAAGGAAAGCTGTTGACAGATGTCAGCAAGACAAAGGGAAATTAGGAAGTGGAGACAGGCTGGTGGGCAGGGTCATCTGCACCAGAGTCAATGGCAAAAAGTAGATAACTTAGATGAGTCAGATTATTTAACCCTTTGTCATGGCAAATGGCCAACTCATTCAAAATATTCAAGTCTGGAAAAACCTTTGTCCAAATAAAACTACCTCATGTTGAAAAACTAATGCTCTTGATCCTGATATACAATATTTTATTCAAAAACTGGAATAATACAATAGAAAATTAGACTGGCAGATCTTGTTGGTTGAGTATAACAAAACTTATTTGGTAGATGTGTGTGTGTGTCTGTGTGTGTGTGTGTGTGTGTGTGTGTGTAAATATTCTCAGATGAAGTGTATCTGTAATGTAACCAAAAAGTCACGAAATTGTTTCAATATTTGAAATCTCATTTTTTGTTTACAAATTGTAATATTTAACTAAGTTATAGAAAAGGATCTAAAATTTATTTTCTCTCGGTGTGAAAGATGACATCTTTTAAATGGCATCAATTTTCCAATTTGCATAAATGTGCTTTTTCTAAAATGTTTTCCATAACAGCCCTTAACGTTTATGGTTCAAGTGATCTAATTTTTGTCTTAATGTTAGTTTTAAGTTCTGCAGTTGTTTGGGGCTTGTTGACAAACTTTCTCCTTAAGATAGTTCCATGAAAAAAAATATCTGCATTCAAATCTGGAGAACGAGATAATGAATTTATCTCTGAAAATCAAGAAATTAATTTTCTATTAAATATTTCACAATATGTGTTTGCTATTCAGTGTATTTTGTGAATCTTAAATTTCAGGGTCTTTTTTTATATAAATCTGAAATAAAAAAATTAAATAATTACTAATAAAGTTATTAAATATTGATTTCTGGCAGAGTGAATTGTGTCAAGGGGCTCTTTTTCTCACAGATGGTGCCCAACTGATCCTACTATATTGTGCAGTCGACACAAACAACGCGCATGCTGAAAATTAAAAATATAAAATGTTGAAAATTTACCTATCTCACCCTGTGAGCATGGTGTGTGTGTGTGTGTATATATATATATATATATATATATATATATACATACATACATACACACACATTGTTATTACAATGGTTTATAAAACATTTTATCACTACACAAAACATTTCATGTTTCAGAACACTTGATTTTCTTCGGATGATATTTTAAAATAACACCTGAAAAACAACAGTGTGCTGAAACTTGAAATTTTCGTGTAGAGATAAAATGCTTTATAAACCATTGTAATAACAATATTAAGCTCTATTTAGTATTGAGCAATTCTTTTATAAAAGTAAATGCAACAAAAGGAATTTTTTTTAAATCTGTTCTTTTACTTTCTTATGATAATTATTAACAAGTTATTGGTCAGAATTTGACCAGTACACATTTGTATTAACAAGTGCTCAATACATATATAACAGAGCTTTTAAGTATTTTCATTCAGAATTCAGCTGATTATGCAACCTTGGTTTTAACCTTTCAGTATCTTCAGGCATTTTATTTTCAAGCACCTGAAAATACTGAAGGACTGAAAACCAATGCTGTGTAATCAGCTGAACTCTGAATGAAAAAAAGAAATATATATATATATGTATATATATATATATATCCTCTAAATTCACAATATTTCTTAATGAACATAAAAAATAAAAATGTCTACAAAACAATGTTGTCTATGAATTTGCTTGCCAACTTGGTTTATATTTCCCTCATAATTCAACCACCACATACATTGGTTACACAAACAGAACTATCACATCAATAAACATACCCTTTTTCTAATAATAGTTTAATCAAATTATTCATGACCAGTGAAAACACAAGAAATCTGACAAACCTTTATCAATAACACAAAAAACTAATAAAAAAAAAACAAACAACCAACCAATCAAACATCAATAAAATTATATCAAACTTAGAAACAAATTAAATATATTTCATATATCAATATATTGTCTTAAATGTAAAATACTAGAAGTATTAAATATAAAAAATAAACAACCCAACATCAATAAAATCTGAGCAAATTTTGGAACAAACTGTGTTTCAAGGATAAAAAAAAATTTTTTTTTAAAAATTGACACTATAACAAACTTATGTGAAGATGCTATATTTGAAAATGATGAAACTGACATCACAAACAAAAACTTTTGATAACGTCTCAAGAAAACTAGAAGAACTCACACATTGCACATTTTATATTTAAATATCTACTTGTGAACCATAATCTTAACTTCATGTGCCTTGTCCCTTCAGGATGTAGGCAATCATGGACTTCCACTTGGCCAAAACCACACACCACCATCCATTTGCTCAAGCCTATCAAGTATGTCTCATGCTGCTTTCCCCTGTCTCTCTTTCCTTCTATCCATCCTGTGAGTATTAAATTCTCCAGGCCCTCCTTCCTCATAAGTTCCATGAATATCTATCACTTCCTGATGTTTAGCATGAGTTTTCTTCTGGTTTGCATCCTTTCCAACACCCCATCATTGGTTACAGGCTCAGTCCATGGTATCCTCAGCATCCTTCTGTAAAACCACATTTTTGCTGCCTCAAACCTCTCCTTCATCCTTGATGAGATCATCCAACATTTACTTCCGTACAGAAGGACAGATATCACATAGCAATCCAGTACTCTTTTCTTTGTTTCCATCGAGATTTTCCAGTTTCTTAGTACTCTGGTTAGCTTTTGAAACGCACTCTTAGCCATGCCAATGCATCTTTGGATTTCCATGTCGCACTTTTCATTCTGTCAGAACACTTCCTAAGTATTTAAAGTTTTTTTTACTTGTTTTATTTTAGTTACTCCAACCTGTAGTAGGCATGTTTTGAGGTCTTTTTACTGATGACCATGCATTCAATTTTCTTGAAGTTTATGCTTAGTCCTTTCTTTTTGCTTTCTTTTACTACCTTCGGTAAAAGATCCAGCATTTTGCTTTCCATGTCTGCTATCAGCACCATGTCATCTGCATATCTTATATTGTTGAGAATGTGACCGCCAATGACAAATCCCAGCAAGGCTTTTATTTCTTTCATAATTGCTTCACTCTACAGGTTGAATAAACCTGGTGAGAAAATATATCCTTATCTTACACCCATTTCTATATTTGTATACCTGCTGAGTTCAATTCCTATCCGTACACAATCAGTTTGCTGACAATATAGATTCTTGATAATCCTAACATCTTTTTTGAAAAATGTCAAGGCTGTTGAGTATCTCTATCAAGTCTTTGTGTTGTACTTTATCAAATGCCTTTGGGTAGTTTATAAATCACAGATAAAGGTCCTTTTGCATTTGTATTGCTCGTTCAGATAGCAATCTGAGCATAAATATCAAATTCCTTGTTCAGGTATCTTTAATGAAGCCACACTGTCCTTGTCTTATCTCTGGGTAGAATCTGCTGCACACACTGTTCATCAGAATCTGAATGAGAAGTTTTTTTATGTGGCTCATTAAGCTGATTGTTCTGTGGAGTTCACATTCCTTTGCACCTGGCTTCTTAGGTAGTGTTAACAAAATTGATCTGCTTAGGTACTCTGGTATATTGCTACTGTTGTAGATTTCATTATTTCTGTGAGCCTGTACATACCAAAGCCTTTTAAGGACATCAACATCTCTATTATAATCCTATCAGGTCTTGCTGCTTTGTTTCTCTTCAATTTGGCCATTGCAGATTCCACTTCAGCTTTTAAAAATTTCTGGTCCACCCGTATTTTTGTGCATTATTGATTGCTCTATGTCATGGATGAGATCTCCAATGTAGTCATCCCATTTGTGAAGTATTTTTTCTTTTTCTAATATGAGTGTACCGTCCTTTGCTTTTATGCATCCTGTTGATAAGCAGGCCTTTTGTCCTGTAAGTTCCTTTATTTTTTATGCATATCACCATTATTTGTTGTGCTCAGTTTCTCTACTTTAGTGCATTTGTCACTGACCCATCTTTCTTTAGCCTGTCTACATTTGCTCCTTATTTCCTTGTGTAGTTTCTTGTATTCTGTTCCATATCTTGGCATTGCTTTCTGTCTCTTTTGTATCATGTCAAGAATCTGTTCAGTGATGAACTTTTTCTTCCGACATGATTTTTCCTTTAGGGTGATGTCATTTGCAGAGATACTCTTAGTGCATACCATTTTGAGCTTACATTTTCAATTTGTTGTTCATATTTTATTTTCATGCTTTCTGTATAGATTTCCTGCAGGTTCAGGTTATTCACGAGTTTATTGTACTGCAGTCTTAGGGCTGTGTTAGGTTTTTTTTCAATCTCTTTAGTTTTATCCTTAGTTTGCATATAACTGGTAAGTGGTCACTTCTAGAGTCAGCACTTGGGTAGGCTCTGAACTGAAGCACTGCATTTCTGAGTCTCTTGTTTATAGTAATATAAACAATTTGTGTTTTAATTTCCCCTCCTGGACTTCTCCATGTCCATAGACTTCTTGAGTGCTCTTGGAACAAGGTGTTTGTTATTATCTGGTCATTCACTGTGCACCATTGGACCCATTTCTCGCCATGGTCATTGCGGTGTCCTAGTCCGAAATAAACGACTGTTTCACCTTCTTTCCTTTGACCAACTTTGGCATTCACATCTTCCATGATAATTCTGATTTCTTGTGATTTGCACGGTGCCTTGGCATAATCTAGCATAAAGTAGAATTATTTTTCTGTACTTTGTGTTGTTGGTGCATATACTACTACTACCAATAAATTAAGAGCCCCCCACCCTTCAGATATCGTGAATCATAAACATAGTCCAAAATACAGAAAAAATAAAAAATATCATTAACAAACATATTTCATCAGTTATTAACCCAACTTGGATAAATATATATAGAAGATATGTAGATAATCTATTTGGGTCTCCCCCGCATGAATTCAAATCTTATCACCACTGTCGTAATGTTGTGTTTGTTCAAAACAGCAAAGAATTAGAAAGTCATAGTTAGAAAGAGTATCAAAGGAACATAAGACTGAGTAGGGCTAAAAAAAGAAACAGATTATCACATACTAATACTAGCAGTATAGCCCAGCGTTGCTCGGGTGTAATGAAAGCTTTAAAACTAATCCATGGTCCTGGAGCTCATACTCAGCCTAAAGAATATTTGAAATCAAAATAATTGCGACAATTTACCAATCGCACCTTATATATATATATATATATATATATATATATATATATATATATATATATATACTAGCAGTATAGCCCAGCGTTGCTCGGGTGTAATGAAAGCTTTAAAACTAATCCATGGTTCTGGAGCTCAGACTCTTTGGACGTTGGCACGAAAGACTAAAAAGCAATAGTTGTTTCCAGTTAAAATGAAACCATAGACTAAAAGAAAAATGAATGGATGTAAGTTAAATTTTGATTTCCTGGTATCGATATCAAATAAGTTTTTTTTGTCGTAAACTGAATTTTGAAGGCTAAATAAGTTCTCTGAGTAAATGGTATCATGGCTGAGACTAAGAACTACAATTATACCTACTTAGAGCCAAACACGAAGAATAAAACTAAAATAAAAGGGCTGGAAAAAAAAAAATACAAACATACAGGAAGATAAACAGACACATACACACAAACATCTTGCCTTTTATATATATATATATATATATTATTGATTTTCTGCACTATTGTAAGAACTGCAACCTTGAAACTTCTGAATATCATTTCTTATGTCTTTGTCTATAAGTGTATCAAATTTGATTAAAATCGGACCACTCCTGCTATAACCTGATTTTTTTGATTATCAATATTTATCAGGGGTACCTCGATACATAATCTAGCTAACACTCGCAGACGCTTATAGTACAACTGTATAAATTTTCAAGAAAATCGGTTCAGCCGTTTCAGAGTCTATAGGTAATGGACACACACAAAGTTCCATTTATAAATAAGTTTAGATATAGAATGGAAAATAGTCAGCAAAAATCCAGGAAGGCCTTGTTGCAAGCTTACAAAGAAATGAAAGTGTTGTAATGTTGTTTGTTCAAAATAGCCAAGACTTAAGGCCGTAGTTAGAAAGAGTATCGAAGGAACAGAAGACTAGGTTGGGAAAAACAAAGAAAGAGAGGCTTATCAAATATCACACGCTCGTATATATGACAGACTAACTACTACTCAAATCCTACTCTAATATGGCTACTTGGCATATTTATAAGTAAGAGCAGTCCATTGTTATACGAGTACGGAAGTGTAAGAAGTATGCAGAGTCCAACTCTATAACAGATAAAAGAAATTATAAGTACACAAAATCCATACATTTTTCTTTTTCCTAATGTTTACCTATACAAAGCCAAAGAGCCACTCAAAGTAGATGCTTATTGATGACGGTTGTTGTATGAGCATTAAGAATTGCTGTCTATGAGGATATGTGGGAAAGACAACAGTTAACCCCAGATTTTAATAAGTTAAGATTGTAGCTGTTCGGGATCTTCTTGTATGATGACATATGCATGATCAGGGAAAGTGTGAAAGGTCTTAGGAAAACATCATTCATTATGTATAGATTAATTTGCACAAGGGTATATTACTTTTTTCATATCTATCCATCGCAGCCTGCCCATATCCATCTATCTATGGATATCTCAGCCTGCCCATATCTATCTATCTCAGCCTGTTTTTGTGTAAATATGTGACAATGGATGAAACATGGATTCACCACTTCAGGCTGGAGTCAAATCGGTAGTTAGCCGAGTTGACAGCAGCAGGTGAAAGTCGTCCAAAGATGCAAACATCAGCAGGCAAGGTTTTGGCCTTTGTATTTTGGGATATGCGAGGTATTTTGTTCATCAATTACCTTGAGAAGGGAAGAACCATCAATAGCGAATATTATATGGCATTTTCAGTGCGTATGAAGGAAGCAATCGCAAAAAGCAGCCACAAATGAAGAAGAAAAATATAATCTTTCACCAAAACAACACACTGTGTGACAAGTCGATCACAACTATGGCAAAACTATATCAATTGCACTTCGAATTGCTTCTGCATCCACCCTACTCTCTAAATCTGGCCCCCAACAACTACTGGCTGTTTGCAGGTCTCAAAAAAATGCTCCAAGGAAAGAGATTTGGCTCCAATGAAGAAGTGATATCAGAAACTAAGGTGTATTTTGAGGTCAAAGACCAATCATTCTACAAAAAAGGCATCAAATTGTTAGAGAAGTGTTGAAATCAGTGAATCACCCTAGAAGGAGACTATGTTGATGAATGAAGTTGAATTTTGCCTTAAAGTTGTTGTTTTATTAATTAGGCCTGGGATTTATTGATGTGTTATGTGTGTGTGTGTGTGTGTGTGTGTGTGTGTGCACATATATCAGTCAACTTTTCACTTAACAATAAAAATCTTTCTTTCAACCGAGCTGAAACATTTAGTGGAATTATTATTTCTGTACAAACCATTATCTTCATACTTACCTTGTTCTCAGGTGTGCAATTAGATAATGTGATTCAAATTTTAGGTTTAATTGCAGCTTATGTCAAGTCTTAAAATCATTTAAAAAAAATGAATAATCGTTTTTCTAACTAAATCAATTACTTGGTAAGAGCAATATTAATCATTGCTCTCCCCAACTTCCTATCCTTTACTTGCTATATTTCCCAATCCCGGGTCTATGATCCATTAGCATGAGTCCATTAAGTAGGCTATTCACTACTTTCTTCTACCCTTACATCCTACAAGTATCAAATTGTCTAAACTTTTTTTCCTCATTTTGTGTTTAAGAAATCTCAGTTGTCTCTTTCTGATTCTCAGTATACATGTCCTTTTTGTTTTTTTTCCTTAAAACTTCCTCATTACACGCATGTTCAGTCCATGGTATTCCTAGCCTTCTTTTGTAGAACATCGTTGATGCTTGTTTCTTTCTTATTTTAAGTATACATGACCTTTTGCTTCTATTATCTTTAAAACTTCCTCATTACACGCATGTTCAGTCCATGGTATTCCCAGCTTTCTTTTGTAGAACCACATCTTTGATGCTTGTTTCTTTCTTATTTTAAGTATACGTGATTTTTTGCTTCCATTATCCTTAAAACTTCATTATACGCAAGTCCACAGTATTCTCAGCATCAGAATCAGTGCAGTTATTTTGAAGGAAATATCAAGTGCAATGACTTAATTCTGTACTCAAGATAAAATATTAATTCCCCGAATAGAATTTTTTTTACTTCATTGTTCATTTCTTTCTCTTACAAATAACACAAAATAAACGACCTTAAAAGAATATGTTTGCATTTAATTGTAAATTATAGTTATTTTAACAAGTTATCCATTATTCATGACTAATTAAAAAAAATTCAGTCCAATTTCAGAGTTTATACATAAATGAGTTTGAATCAAACAATAGCTGAACATATCTACTCCTCTTAAAAAAAATAAAAATAAATATATTTTTAAAAAATAAGTAAAAGATAAAATACCTGAAATAGCTAATAAAATTTCAGAATGCCGATGTTAGAAGTGTGTTAAACTAAACGCATAACAAGTAAGAAACCTGTCGTGGCGGACAGACATAATCTCGCTGCTGACCTTGAACGGGATCTACACTCTGTGGTGAATTGGGGCAAGAAGTGGCTTGTCAACTTCAATTCGTCTAAGACCAAGCTGTTGTCTGTCAACCAACACAGGCAACTTCTCCTGCCTCCCATAAGCATGGACCAAGCGATTCTCCCTGAGAGTAACACATTACGCCTCCTAGGCCTTACCCTCTCCTCAGACCTCAAAATGGAACCACTATATTGAATCCATAGCAAAATCTACTGCTAAGAAGGTTGGGTCACTATGTCGATCCAGGATGTTTTTTCCGCCTGAATCCATCTGCATATATACAAGTCAACCATCCGTCCGTGCATGGAGTACTGCTGCCATTTATGGTCAGGCGCCCCTGCCGTTCTCAGTGTTCTCGACAGGCTCCAAAGGAGAGTCTGTAATGTGATAGGTACTGATCTGGCAGCTCGACTGCAGCCACTTCTCCACCGTCGAAATGTGACCTCCCTTTGTCTGTTCCATAAATACTTTCATGTCTTCTGCTCGGACAAACTTAAGTCACTGGAGCCTCCTCAACAGGTGTTTACTTGTGTAACCAGACTGGCAACTGGGTCCCACCCATTCACAGTCAGGTTAGCCAAATGCAGACGACAATTCTACTCCTGCAGCTTCTTCTCTCGCACTTCCCGCCTGTGGAACTCGCTCCCATATTCTTGCTTTCCTCCAGAAATTTAAATGCAATGTCAATACTTATCTATTAACCACTGGACTCTAGCTCTCTCCTCACCCCCGTATATCCTTCCTTTTCTTTCCACCCATGTATCTGTCATCGCACCTGCATTCTCAGCTTTCTATTGCTCCTTTCTAACTAGTTTGTACTCCTCATTCTTTTCTAATTAATCTTTTTACAGTAATGTAGCCCCCTGCTCATCAGTGGCATTTCTGCCTTGCTCGGGGTAAAATGATTTTTTAAAAAAAAATAAATAAATGATTCAGAAATGCTCCTTCCTGATTCCCATCAGCACGTTTGGCACTAACCTCCATGAGAGTCAGTCACTGTGCCTTCTTGGTAAAATATTCTCAGCTGATATAAAGTGGAAAGACTATACTAAATCCATTACTAGATCTGCTGTTAAGAAAGTTGGCTCATAATTGGCATTGTGATTTTATCAAGTACCTTCAGAAAAAGGGTTTAACCCTAAAGAACATTCATCCTGACATGGTGGATACATTAGAGCAGGGGTTTTCAAACTGTGGTCCGCAGACCACAGGGGGTTCACAAGGATAAGATAGGTTCATGGATTAACTCATCACGTGAAATTCTAAGTAATTTAAATTTAATTTTGTTACATTTTGCATCAACATGCAGTATTAATTTATTTTATTTGAACACTTATGTCTACAGTAAGCTTAAAACCAGTTTTTACTACGTTAATGCAGAACTATATTCTATTTTTAGTAAAAATCTATATATAAATTTCATAAGCGTTTATAGTGGAAACATAAAGGGGTCTGTAAGTCAAAAAGTTTGAAAATCCCTGCATTAGAGGATGACTCAACAATTTTATCTACAGTGCAAATGTGATTTTAGGATAGGAAGGGTGACTTAAATATAGGAAGGAAGAGGGAGTCTTGAAGATGACCCATGCTCTGGACATCCTGTAACAGTGCATTAAATTGCCAGCATGTATGATTCAGAAAGACCCCTTCCTGCTTCCCATCAGCATAACTGACACTAACCTCCATGAAAGTGACTTCTTGTACCTTCTCATGAAGATATTCTCACCTGATATAAAGTGGAAAAACTATACTAAATATTTGACTAGGTTTGCTGCTAAAAAAAGTTGTTTCATTGTATCATGCTATACAATTTTTCATTCCAAAATCTGTCTTACATATTTATTAGTCGACAATTCACTCATGCTTTGAATAGTGCTCCCACTGTATATTTAGACTCGATCACCGAAGTTAAGCAACGTTGAGCCTGGTCAGTACTTAGATGGGTGACTGCTTGGGAATACCAGTTGCTGTAAGCGTTTAGTGATGAATGTGCGTTGTGGTGCAGTGGATATCGGCTCAGAAAGAGAAATCGGTGAGCCGAGTTTGAATTCCAGTTGAATACCCTGCATTCACTTAAGCACTGGTACCCTGAGGAACGGTATTAATCCGTCCCTTCCAACCAGTTATGGGTTAAATAACAAAGGTAGGACTTGGAAACCCTGCATTTAAAAACAAATCCCAATGAATCTTGATACTCAAAAAGTAAAAAGTATTACTAGACACAAAACTTATATAAAAACAACAATAAATTGTTGAAAGAAAAAGGTATTAACAGCAACAAATAAATTAAAAAATTAGTTGGCAATAAATGACCCGCCAAGGTTGATATGCCATAAAACAAAAACAACCAACCAACAAGTATATTTAGACATTCTTGACAAGCTCCAAAAAAGAATCAGCAACATTATTGGTCCTGACCTGACATCTCAGCTTCAGTCACTTTCCCACCACCATAATGTAGCATCCTTGTACCTTTTCTATAAATACTTTTATGGTAATTTTTCAGATGAACTTTTCACGATGATACCTAGACTTTATGAATTTAGCACAGTACCAGGTTGGCAGCAAGATCTCATCAGTTTACTGTGAATTGAGTAACTGTAACCGTAAGTTCTATGCTAACAGTTTCTTCCCTGGCATTTCTCACTTATGGAACTATCTTCTGGCTTCTTGCTTTCCCTAGCAAGGTTTTATCACTTTACAGTTGGAATGGCTAGATATAACCGTGAGTTCTATGTTAATGGTTTCTTCCTTCACACTTCTCACTTATAGAACTCTCTTCGAGCTTCTTGATTTTCAGTTGACTTTGATCTTCAAAAATTAAAATGCAATGATAATCGTTATCTTTTATCTTCTTAATTCTTGTTCTTTCATTGTTCTCTCTCCTTAATAATGTTTTTCTTTATCTCATATTCTCTTATTCAGTAACCCCTTCCATCTAAGTGGCTTTATTGCCTTGATGGGCAAGGGTGAAATGAAATAATTATAAGGAAATATGATTAAAAAAAGATTAGAACAATTATCAGGAAAAAAAAAAAAATAAAACAAACAGTATTTACAGACAATCCTTGTCTCACTCCATGCAACATCACTTGTTTAGTTTTTCATTTCATAGAATTAAGCAAATAAAACCTAATAATAATCACATCAGTTGTCAAAATGGAATTACTTAAAATGTTTGGGCACATCAAGAGATCAACCTGTAGTGTCAGTAAGATATGTGTAAAGGAAAAGACAGTAGGCAAAAGAAACAGTGGTCAACCACCAAAATGCTGATGAGACAATAGTCACTGGGAGACCAGACTTTACCTCCAGCAACTTAGCTATTTTCAATCGATCTTTGTGAAGAAAGATATCTTCTGTTGATGCACAGTCTGTAACATGTGGAGCAAGTGATTGATGATGATTTTGCTAGAGTCTTTCATTTGAAGTTACTACTCATGTCTTAGTGGCTTTATCTCCTTGCTTTTAAAAAAAATGATTGCCAACAAAAAAAAAAAAAAAAAAAAGAGAGAGAGAATGTTTACCAAGTTCTAACCTCTTTTGCAAATCAAGCTACATTTGCTTTGAACTCCACTTCATCATTGGATTCTTCAAGAATTACCCAGAGTTGATAGAAAACCATAAGATAAAAATAAATCAATAAGACTTTCGATTAGAGCCAGAGATAATAGCAATCAGAAAGCCCATGAATTCATGGATAGATCTGTTGTGTTGATTGGAAAATCAAAAGCAGACGTGAACAAATGCTCAGTTTGATTTGGATCGTTTTACAAAGGCAAGCCTGATGCCAGTACCAGCTAAGGTCAATGTTAGATGCTTCCGTTCCTTGGAGAAGACTCAAGGAAAATGGTCAAATTCAGCACTGATTTTATTCTTCAATATACAGCAACTTCGTCAATACAGATCCACTTCAGTGTAAAAGAAATTTAAGAAATCTAATATGAGAATACCGAACCGAACGCCTATAGCCCAGAGGTAGAGTTGCCGACTGACTCCATTTCGGTTGGGTTTCAATCCTGGGTAAAAAAGTAATCGGAGTCTAACTGTACTGATGATCTGTAATACGGCGAAACAGATCTGTCTGCGGATGACACTATATATATATATATATATATATTATTCACATTATATTAGAAAACGATGTGCGTTGTGGTCCTGTGGATATCGGCTCGGAACAAGAAATCGGGGAGCCGAGTTTGAGTTGAATTCATTGCATTCACTTACGTGCAAATACTCTTGGGAAAGGTATTAATTTGTCTCTTCCCTCCAGTTATGGGTTAAATAACAGGACAGATTGGGTTCTATATCCCTGGTTGGCAACCAGTCTACCGCAGAAAGCAATGGCAACCTACTGCGGGATAATCTTCTGCCCAGTCAGTCATGTCTCTTTCGAGACATGATCGCCCAAGCGTGTTTCACGTATGGCACTTAACTAACTAATATGAGAATAGCAAAAATAAATGACATTCATTTATAAATTCTTCACAAAAGTCTTCAAGTATTTTTACGAAATAAATAAGGAGAAAAAATAAATGTCAGCTAAAACAATAAATAAAAATTATTTATATGCAACAGGCATATATCTGGGGGCTGTGTTGTGAAAAAGAAAATCATGACAGTTCCAAACCTAATTAAAAGTTGAATTATTTACTCCCTGACAACTGACAATCTCTTTTTTTTTCAGATTTTCAATATCTAAATGTAATCTAATCTAAACTTATTTATAAATGGAAATTTGTTTGTGTTTGTGTATGTGTGTGTGTCTGTCCATTACCTATAGACTCCGAAACGGCTGAACCGATTTTCTTGAAAATTTACACAGTTGTACTATAAGTGTCTGCGAGTGTTCTTAGCTAGGTTTTGCATCGAGGTACCTCCGATAAATATTGAAAATCGATAATCGAAAAAAAATTGGGTTATAGAAGGAGTGGTCCGATTTTAATCAAATTTGATACACTCATAGACAAAGACATAAGAAACGGTATTCAGAAGTTTCAAGGTTGCAGTTCTTACAATAGTGCAGAAAATCGAATATATATATATATATATATAAAAGGCAAGATGTGTGTGTGTGTGTGTCTGTTTATCTGTCTGTATGCCCTTTATACAAATCCACAATTTTTTATCCGATTCTCACCAAACTTCACATAAATATTCTTTAGGCTGAGTCTGAGATCCAGGACCATGGATTAGTTTTAAAGCTTTCATTACACCCAAGCAACGCCAGGCTATACTGCTAGTATTTCTATAATCTACATTTTTCCTATTGAGCGTGCCTTATAGTTCAGATGTACATTTCATAACCACTGACAACCTCATTCTTCATAATTGTCAATGCATATTGTAAAATCATTAGCAATGCATTTACATTATACATATAACAGCCCATGCAATCTATATACTTTTGAAGTTCTAATTAAAATTTTGATAACTCTTATTTTGCTTAATGATAAGCCAATTTAGTTTGATTTGCCAAGACTAAACTGATATTTATATCTGATATGATGTTTTGAAACACTATATATATATATATATATATATATATATATATATATATATATACACACAAACTGCAAATGTTTACTAATAGATTCTGATTTTAGTCCTACATACTCACGTAGAAAGAAAGAAAAATACCGGATTTTAAAATTAAATACATACAGGCTAGGGTTAAATAGGGACTTAGGTGCTTTGAATCTATAAATATTTCAATAGTTAAACATTTTTTAGATACACTTAAAAATTTTTTCTTTAAAACAACATTTGTAAGTATTATTAAAGATAGGTTTACGTTTACAAATATTAAAAAAACCTGTTGCTTTCTGCGTCACGTGATGTAAACAATCTCTCAGACATACGCTCCTCGTGAAAAGGTTCAAATCATTTGTTTCTGATGAAAGGTCGAGGACGGTCTGAAATATCAAATATAATAATAGAAATAAATAAATACTGTCAAAAAAATACATTTTTAAACTTACAACTTTTTAGTAGTTTTTCCTATATATATATATATATAGATGAGCTGTGATACAGTGAAACAAATCTGTCTGTGGATGACTATGTTCTCACATCCTGATTGAACACTCTGGAAGAATGGTAGACTTTGAAAAACAGTAGCTACTCTGGCATGTATGCATCGCTCATTCAGTAATGGATGAGATCACTCTGGCTATTGGGTGGGTATAATGACAATATACACACTAAAAAGTCTGCCTTCTTCTACCAAACGCCCATAGCCCAGGTGTAGAATCACCGACTGAGGCCAATTCGGTCGAGTTTCAATCCCGGGTTAAAAGCAATCAGAGTCTAACCATGCTGATGAGCTGTGATACAGATCTGTCTGCGGATGACTATATATATATAGTGTATTTAGGCAGCAAATTTTCTTTTAGACATGTCAGATTAAATAAATTGCAAACAGTGTATCTGCTTATTTTTAATAAAATCCATTCATACTCATGGATAATCTTTTGTGTCTTTTGATTGAAAGATGTCAGAAATGAGCTGTAACATTGACAAATGGTATCATTCATTTCTCAAGGTACCCAAGTACTTTCAATCTCTTTCCAAGATCATCTTCAGGGGTGTGAGTTATGGTAACAAAAAATAACCGCAAAGCTGTGTTGCTAAAAATTTCTAGATATCTATAACAACATTCCTGTCTACATTCACAATATATAAAAAAAATAATGATCGATAATACTACTATCCTACACCAAGAAAACAACAAAAGCACACTACAGATTCTCGAGGCAATATTCATTAAAACACTTAAGCCATCAATTAATAGAATCAGCTATGAATACTGTAGTAATGTCCTAAAATGTCTGTAAAAAGAACAGTTTTTTTCATTCTTTAACACGTGCAAGACCATGACATTACAACATATAAAGAAAATTCCATTTTGGATAATTTTCACGTTCTAATGAAGGCTAGCAAATTGTCAACCGTTACATTTGAGGCTAAAAAAATTTACAGTAATTTTTAGTGTTAGCAATCACTTTCAGGAGCTGAATAGAATTGTTCCATTTAATTTGGAGATATTTTATATGTGAAATATAAATCAATCTTTGTTGAAAATGGACACGTAAGAATTGTTCGTCAACTACTGGTATCACGGTATTATTGAATTTAAGGATAGTGTCAAGGTGTAATTTTTGTTGTTGACAAATAAGTACATTTGGTCTTTGTTTTTGAAAATTTAAAACCATTTTTGGTAGCCCATTTGTCAATTTTACTAAGACATTGCTGTAGTTGAGGTTCAGTGTTGTGAATATGTTTTGATCTCTAACAGATCAGAAAGTCATCAACATATAAAAAGGGATCAACTCCAGGATTAAGATATTTCACAATACGATTTTAATATTAAGGAGAGTAACTAATAAAATACTCCCCTGAGGTATACCCATTTCCTGTTCATGGAGTTTAGGAAGAGTTGTGGTACAGTGGATATCGGCTCGGAACAAGAAACCGGGGAGCTGAGTTCAAATTCCAGCTGAATCCTTTGTATTCACTTACGCGCAAATACCCTTGGGAAAGTTATTAATCCATCTCTTCCTTCCAGTTATGGGTTAAATAACAGGACAGATTGGGTTCTATAGCCTTGGTCGGCAACCAGTCTACCGCAGAAAGCAATGGCAACCTACTGCAGGATAATTTTCTGCCCAGTCAGTCATGTCTCTTTCGAGACATGATCGCCCAAGCGTGTATCACGTATGGCACCTAAACTGACTGACTACCAAAAAGGACCTTAAGAAAGTGGTTAGATAAACATTTCTAATTACAAATTGGTAGTCTACATTGGAGTCTCAGGTTTTCCAAGTCATGCAGGATACCATATTTCTACATTGTATCGTAAGCTTTTTCAAGATAAAAACAACTGTGATTAGGTTTTCTTTTTTAATAAAGGTATTTCTTATTAGTGATTCAAGATATATATTTTTTTTTTTATAAGCGTTTCACCCCGAGCAAGGCATGTCACTGCCACTACTGTGCAGGGGGCTACGTAGAGTGGAGAAAGGATGATTAAATATAAGAAATGACAGAGGGTGGGTGATAGGCGGGTAAGGATACCGAGAATGAGGGTTGGGTAGATGAGAGTGTTGTGAGAATAGTTGGGAGTTAGTGTGATAGGAGGTGTCTATTGACCCTACATTTAAACACCTGGAGATTGTAACTGTCGGGAAAGCAGACTTGTGGAAGGGAGTTCCACAGGCGGGAAGCGCGAGAAAAGAAGCTGTCGGAGTAGAATTTACGGTTACATCTTATTTGTTTAACTGTAAAAGGGTGGGACCTAATTGCTAATCTAGTATCTCGTGTAAATTCCTGCTTAGGTGGCACCAGTGATCTAAGCTCATCGGAGCAGAAGCCATGAAAGTACTTGTAGAAGAGGCACAGGGAAGCCACATCATGCTGGTGAGAGAGCGGCTGCAGCCGGTCTGCCAAGTCAGTATCAACCACGTTACAGATCCTCCTTTGTGTTTTGTCAAGAAGCCCAAGGAGAGCAGCAGGGGCACCCGACCAGATATGGCAGCAATATTCAATACACGAGCGGATGGTAGATTTGTATATGTGCAGAATAGATTCAGGTGGGAAAAATTTCCGGGCCCTGCACAGGGAGCCCACTTTCATAGCAGCAGATTTGGCAATGGATTCTATATAGTTATTCCATTTGAGGTCCGCCGAGAGTGTAAGGCCAAGGAGGCGTAGTATTTTACTCTCTGGGAGGCTAGCCTGTCCCATGCTAATGGGAGGTAGATGCGATTGTCTATGGTGATTAGTTGATAACAGCTTTGTTTTGGAGGCATTGAAATTTACCAACCATTTCCTACCCCAGGTCACCACGGATTGGAGGTCCCTTTCAAGTACGGCAGCGAGGAGTAGTCTGTAGTACTTCATTCACCTTTATCTGAAGACAGATTGAAAGTTGGTTATCAGGTTATTAGTTTCAATAAATCAAGTTAGTCTATTGCTCATTATTCTTTCTAGGGTTTTCCAGAGGTTAAAGGTTTATAATAAGAGGGCTTGGATGAATCTCTTCCAGTTTTAGGTATTGGAATGACTATGATCAGGAACATTGCCATGAGATATCAAGTAGATATACCAAGAAAATACCAGGCAACTGTTTGAGAAATTTGTAATTGTAGCAGTGACTTGCCTCGGCAACCCAAACAGGCTAGAGTCGGGTGTATGTTTTGTAAGGGAGCGTGGCAACGGCAAATTGGCAAGTGTTGGTCAGATGGAGAATCGGACAGCACTTCATGGTAAACAGAATTAGTGTCACTTGTAGCTGTTTATATTTACTGTGCTGAGCGCTCATTGGCTGAGGGTTAGCCAGGTCGAGTGCATGAAACATGGTATGCTCATTTTGAGGGGGGTCATTGTTATTCAAGCCGTCGATCGCATGAGAATAGAGTTTCGGAGATTAAGACAAGACGTGTGAATTTGGCGTGCCTGTTTGGAATACTTTCCTGTGGTTTTTACCAGCACATAATTATTTGTCTCTTTTTGCAACAGTAGTGTATACCGTTG
Organism: Ascarosepion bandense; assembly: GCA_037127315.1. Taxonomy (NCBI): domain Eukaryota; kingdom Metazoa; phylum Mollusca; class Cephalopoda; order Sepiida; family Sepiidae; genus Ascarosepion; species Ascarosepion bandense. The sequence continues at coordinate 181,559 of JBBBDQ010001453.1, read as the reverse complement.
GGACATATTGCAGCAGTATCATGAGATTGGCTAAGGGAGTCTAGCAATTCAGACAGCGAGAAAAATTGGTTATAATCTTCAGAATTATTGGATTGGAAGTTTCTTATTTTCATCGTTTCTTTTAATGTTTCGAAATTTTCTGTGATAGGAGAAGAAGAGTTCTGTGAGAAGTTTTGTACCAATGTATTTACTATTTTTTGGGATCAGTAATTTTTTGGGATCAGTAATTTTTGCATTATTGCTAGAAAGGTGATTAAGAGGATTATTTTTACCAAAAATCTTTCTAATCATGTTCCAGACAGTCTGTTTTTTTTATTGGAATTGATTTTAGATACAAAATCTCTCCATAAGGAATGTTTTAACTCCTTTCTTACTTGTCGTGCTATTGCTCTATATTTTTTAAAGGAGTTCAAATTTTCTACTGTTAGTTCTAAGCTGAATTTACGAAGGGCCGCTCAGTACAATCTGATCACTTTTTTGCCATCATCCTTGAACCAGGGTTTATTACATTTAGATATACTTGTTTTTGCAATGGAAATAACTCTTTTTGAAACGTTGGTAACATGATTTTCATTCTCAATATTTGAGTTTAAGGTAAGTTCTGAAGAAGTCATCAGTTTTGTATTTTCCCAATTTGCTTTTTTTTTTAAAATTCCAATTAGGAATTTTATCGTTTAAATTTAGGTTTAAATTTTCTAGAATTATAGGAAAATGGTCGTTTCCACTAATATCTTCATGAACTGTCCAAATAAAATCCATAAAGATAGATGGGGCACACAGGGATAAGTCTGTTACAGAATAGTTGCCTGAAAATGGTTATATTACAGTTGGAAACTTAAATGAGTGATCTCATGTGTTTTCCTTTCTGATTACTATCTTTGCAGCACTACATAGTGCTGTGACAGTTGAAGTCCCCAGATATTATAAAGGGAACAGGAAATTGTCTTACAATTTGGTTTCTTTTATCTTTTTATTTGGTGGAATATACAGACAGCAAATGTTGATTTGTTTGTGCAGTGTAACTGACAGCTATCACCTGTTAATTAGTTTTTCCGTCTTTGTAGGTACATCATTTCTTACTAAGAGAGATGTACCACCTGATGCTAAGGCCAGTGTCATATGTAGTTGAATCCTTTTATAGTGGTTTTGTTATTCTTGAGGAAGGTTTTTGAAGGAAGATAACAGCCACATTTAGGTTTGTTATCAGTAGAGTAGCTTGTTGATGTTTGCTTTTATTCTCTAACAATTCCATTGCAGTATTTTATGTGAATTTGTATTCATTATGTTTTTGATTTACTTGTTTTTAATTGAAAGTTTCAGTCATCTGTGTTTCGGCTTTCTGTTTCCATTTCATCTGAATAGTAAAGAGCTGGTGTTTTATTTGAGGTTTTAGGGTTATTTTGTGTCATACTGGCTTGTTCTTACTCAGGATCTGTGTTGTAAGTTCTCCTTCCCTGATCTTGAGCTGGATCATGTTAGAAACATAGTATTCTCTGTTATATTTTCTGTTTGTTTTTTTTCCAGAGGTAGCTTTTCCTTGTTCTTTGATCTGTTTTTGGAGGCCTTTGGCTCATCTGTCTTCTCTTTTGGATTGGTGGTTCTTCCTGGTTTATGTTTTTTGTGTGATGCATTTTATTTAAGTGTTCTGGTTCTTTACCTAGGTTTTTAGGGTTTGGTTAATCTTTTTTTTTTTGTGGGGGGGTGTATAGGAGGATGTCTGTTTTAGTGTATTGGGTTGTTTTGTTTGGATTGTCTTTTATTAATATTGTCTTTGCTTCACATCTCATCAGTTACACCCAATGGTCTGTAAGGCAGCAACTTTTTGTTGACCATTTTTGGTCTTTACATTTACAGCACCTGGTATTCCCAAATGGTCACCCATCTAAGTACTGACCAGGCTCGATGTTGCTTAACTTTGGTGATCGGATGAGAACCAGTATATTCAACAAGATATAGCCATATACATTTTTGCCTCTAGCAGCGATTAATTCAATGATCAGAGTCTTTAGGTTATTTATTAAGGTTATAATCTCTGTGTTTAAAGATTGTTTTTTCCATTTGTACTTCACTTTTTTGGTATTCGAGCTGTTTGGTTTTAGATGCCAATATTGAGGAATATATTATTGTAGGTGTTTGGGTTTCAAAGATTTTACTTGCTTCTAAGAAGGAAATATTTTGAGTGTATTTAATTTTGTTTATCTTTCTTTTTTTTCATACTTTACATTCTCTTAAGTTTGCCATGTGTTCTTTGCAGCTTGGATATTTGTGGGGTTTTTTTGTTCTTTTTTGGCAGGGTTCTGGATGTTCAATTCTACTCTCACTATATCTTCTGCATACTGGAATTCTTGTACATCTTTCCCTGCGGTGTCTATATCTTTGGTATTTGTAGCATCTGAGTGGCCCTGGTATATAGGTTTCCACTTTAGCTGTTGTTTACCTGATTTTTATGTCTTTGGGTGGTACAGGAGTGTTGAAAGTTAAAACATGTGTTAGTTCCCATATATAGTCTTTTTTTTTTTTTTTTTTTATTGATATTCTTCTAACATCTCTTACATGTTGGTTCTTTAAGTTGAACTTAATTTCTTCTCCAGAGTACATAATGAGAGCTCAGGGCTTCTCCCTACTCCTCTAGATGAGGAGTTTAAAGTTTTCATGAAGGTAGGTTTTGATTTTGATTTTGTCAAAAGTTTTCCAATTTAGTATTTTTTTTGTATTAGTTATTTTAGATACTTCAATGAGAATGGCTCCTTTTTTTATTTTTAAAAGATTCAGGCTTTTTAATATCAGTTGATATTTTTTTTTTTTTTTTTAAGGGAGAGATTTTTTCTAAAGGGGATTGATTTTAGAACTATGGATTGATATGTTAATTCACGTTCTGTCTCACTATTGGAGCTGAATTCTATATGGGGTCTTTTGGTTAGTTTTTTTTTTTTGTTTTTGATTACCATGGAATGTTTAGCATTTTGTTTTCACCTTCCTTGCTCCCCACCCTCCTTAAGGCTCAGCAATGAGAGATGTTAGCAGGGAAACCCATTCGCCCTATTATTCCAGGGATACAAGGGAGGTATACTCATATTAGTAGAGTGACTGTTAGCATTTCAGGTTGCCATCTGTTTTCCCACCCCAATTTTGATGAAAACATTAAGTAGAGTCCTTCCATGTAACAACTTTTACTAACTAACAGATTGGCCGTTGCTACAGCCTTCTAACACTTATTTATGATCTGACTCTTATTTGCAATTAGTAGTCAGATAGAATTTGTATGGCATCTTGGAGTAGATAGACTAAACTATTGCTCGGTTCACACTCCACCCACATCTACTGAACAGATGAAGAGGCTCATCCCCTGTTTCCTGTTTTCTCTTTTCTAATCTTCTCGCTTTGTTTTTTTTTTTTTTCAATTGGAGTAGATAGACTAAACTATCGACCGGTTCACACTCCACCCACGTCTATTGAATAGGTGAAGAGGCTCATCCCTTGTTTCCTGTTTAGGATGTGGTTTCCGGTTTTCTCTTTTCTAATCTTCTCACTCTTATGTAGCCCCCTGCACATCAGTGGTGTTACTGCCTTGCTTGGGATAATATGATTAAAAAAAAAAAATAAATAAATCTGATTGGTTATATTTTTCAGATAGGTGAATTTTGTGGGGATAAGTGTTAGGGCTTGACATGACTAGCTGGTTGATCAGATTGGGCCTTTCTGAACACTCGTCTATCTCTGGTAAGGGTCAAAGTGGTGTGTTGCAATACCATGACCTCTTTGCACACCGATCATGGTCTGCTCTACTATCAGGATCCCATCTCAAGGCATCATGGGTTGCCACTTATGGCCAACAGGTGGGCCCATTGAGAGACTTCTACCCTACGCAGGGAGGGCAGTCAGCATATTTTGATGCCCCACCAACTGGGTGTGCAGGATTTGAACCTGCATCCCCTTTATAGGAGAAACCACACACTGATCCAGCATGCATTAATCACCCAAGTAATGAAAAGTTTCACAGTGAAACAGGGTTCTATTTTCCTTTTAAAGCACATCCCCCATTCAGATTTTCTCAAAAGCCATATCTGCTCAGTTTTGTACCCAAACTGTAAACAAAGCAATTCCTGAAGAATTAATGGATTTTATTTCATAATTCAACATTTTATTACTTGAAATGTTATTTTTAGTGGCTGCTCATATTTGAGTAGATGGTTTATTTTTTTTAAACAGTGTTTATTTCACTTACTGGCCTGTGCTTTTCAGACAACTTAAAGAAAATGTGCCATTATATATATATATATATATATATATATATATATATGTAGATGAAACAAGATTCATCAAGCAAAAATCACTCACACAGAAAGATATCAAATGACACCAAACTTCATATAAATACAAAAAAAATTTAGAAACAGTAGCAGTTAAGCAAAGAATCCTGAAGAGTGAAGACATTACAATAATTGGATCCAGAAGCTCCAACATGAACATTTCAGAGTATTTGATGTTTTGTAATGTCACTTTTGTAAAGTTACAGATGCAAGAATAATAATGCTTTCAAACAACACTATCAGATACTTAGTCTTCTCAACTCTAATCATCGAATGCTTATTTTATATATGTTTTTATATATCACGTGATCCCAGCAGTACAGTAAGTCTAATTACTTCAAGACTTGATGAATTGTGTTTGCTCTCTGAAAATCTGTGTTCAAAACCAAATGTCAGCAGCAACACTTTATTCCAATATACGAGGTGACGTGTCTGAAGTAATCACTAGTGATGGGGCCATATGCCATTATTAATCTTCGCACAGGGTCTTAGACTCAACACAGAAGTCTACATCAAGTGCCTTTAGGAGGTAGTGCTGACCTGGGTAAAGAGGGTGGCTGCTGAAATACCTATGTCTGGCAACAGAACTGCACCATGCCACAAAAGCAAGAGTCAATTTCTGTGACCTCATCAGCCCTTACATCTGGCCACCCCACTCCCCAGACTGCAACCCCCTTGATTATTATGTGTGGGGTGCAGTTGAATGAGAAACCAACAAAATTCCTTGTAAAACCAAAAATGAACTGAAGGCAAGGATTATGGCAGCATTCACCAACTTAAGGAGATTATCCAGAAGAGTTGCAGAAAATTCTGAAGTCATCTGGAGGCCATGGTTGAAGTCAATGGCAATTTTAATGAGTAAATGTACTCTAGTATTTCAATATATTTGTGTCATTTTGGCAAATATATCTGTTAAAATAAGATGTCAGCATTATTTTCATTTTTTCGTAATTTAGACAATTTATTAATCACACCCTGTATACTGTACTGATCTCATCCAACAATTCACAGCTACTTTTATGCCCATGTCTATTTTCGGCAAATTTCTGATCTTTTGCAAAGCACAGAATTGATTTTGATGTCTGAATGAAAGAAAACAAAATACTTCTTCCTCTTTCATTTCTCCTGAATTCTATCCCAAATTAGTGACTCTATGGAATCTGAAATAGGCTAAAAAAAAAAACAAAAAAAAACCAAAAAAAAACACCCTCTCTGTATCATCCCACTCTTTCTTTCCCAACACACTGTTATTCATTGGCAAGATTCTCTTCATGCTGGCTATTTCGATTTTGAGAACCTCCACTAAGCTTGTATCTCAGAAAAAGGAACAAATCAAGCGGATTCTTTTTTCTGCTCATTCTATAGAATAAACAGTTTCTGTACTTTGAAAAGACATTCTTAGAAAATTTGTTTGAACTAGTGAATTTATTCTTTGTGTCAATTATACCGCAAAATTTTGGCAAGTCTATTTTTTAACCATACAGCTAAAAAAAAAAAAAAAAAAAAAAAAAAAAACACACACACACAAACACAACAGGTTTTTATTTTGCGAAAACATTATCACAAGTAGAGTTTTTGAGATTATTGAGGCTTTTTGTTGCTTTCAATGAAAATACTATCCAGCCAATCAGTTCTGTGGCCTTCCTCTGTGTCTGATTCTCAATCTCAAAACAACCTTTTGGCATATTTCTCCTATGACAGGAAGAAATTAAATACTGTCATTTTCTGATTTGTATTCAAACATCTCAATTTCCTTTCATATAAGGGACAGTATACCTGAAGAAAGGAAGGAGAAGAGCAGACCTTTTTCTCTCAATGTACTTTCAAACATTTTCCCTCCTTCAGAATCACAAAATTCAATCTCTATTATTTGTTTCTTTTTATCGAAACAATGTAGATCCAGTTACACTTCAATACTATCAGTATTGTAATAACTAGATTTACTCCGTCTTATTCAATGTTGTTTTCATTATTTTATTACTAGTTTTATTCCATCTTATTATTGTTGCTTTTTTATCCCAACACTCTGGCTCTATAGACTCTTCATTATTACTATTATTTTATTACTAGTTTTATTCCATCTTATTATAGTTGCTTTTTATCCCAACACTCTGGCTCTATACACTCTTCATTATTACTATTATTTTATTACTAGTTTTATTCCATCTTATTATTGTTGCTTTTTTATCCCAACACTGTGGCTCTATACACTCTTCATTATTACTATTATTTTATTACTAGTTTTATTCCATCTTATTATTGTTGCTTTATATCTCAACACTCTGGCTCTATACACTCTTCATTATTACTATTATTTTATTACTAGTTTTATTCCATCTTAATATTGTTGCTTTTTATCCCAACACTCTGGCTCTATACACTCTTCATTATTACTATTATTTTATTACTAGTTTTATTCCATCTTAATATTATTGCTTTTTATCCCAACACTTTGGCTCAATACACTCTTCATTATTACTATTATTTTATTACTAGTTTTATTCCATCTTATTATTGTTGCTTTTTTATCCCAACACTGTGGCTCTATACACTCTTCATTTTATTACTAGTTTTATTCCATTTAATTATTATTGCTTAGCACAACCAATGAATTGATACACTGTAATTTCACCAAAGTAATATGAACTCTTCTTTTTCTTTAAGGATTGTACAGCAGCAGAAGGCTGTAGAATAGACCACAAATAATAGTCTAAGACTAACAAGTATAGTGAGTCCAACAAATAATTAGTAGATATAAGAAATAAGCACAAATGGTTTTAATTTATGATAGTACAAGTCAAAGGTTTCAAAACTGGTTATAATCACAATACAATTCATTCCGAGTGATGATGAGTTGTTTTGTTTCATGAAATAATGCCTAATTTGCTTCATATGCCTCTTTATACCAAGGCCATACAAATGTAATACTTAACTAAGAAATATTCATTTTATAGTCTTTGTTGTCCATTAAATATTATTTATTATATTTGTGTATGTAAGAAGAAAAAATATATTCCATTTTTGGAATAGTGCAAAAATAGCATAAAAAGTAGAAAATATATTTTGGTGATAAATTTTTTTTTTTATCACACCATTCATGATAGAGAAATTGTAAACTTACAAATGTTTGCAAATCATAATTGTTATTCTAAAATATAAATATATTCTAAAATATAAATCTCCAGGCAAGAAAAATATTTGCCATCACCTTCATTCTTTCAGAAACAGTTTTTTTTCCCTTAACATTACAATCTTCCCTATGACCCAATAATAATAGATACAAAATTATAATACAATCAATCATTTTGCCTTCTATAACAAAGAAACTATTCCATATATATATATATATATATATATATTAATCAATTTTACATACTATGAGAAAATGTATTTACATATTTTTCTTTTGGGGTTCTATCAGTTTTTTTTTTTTTTTTTTTTTTTGCTTTTTATGCAATCTGGTAATAGCTAGACCATTTACATATATTTAAGTATCTAACAAAAATATAATACCTAGGGTTTAAAATATCTTTCTTAAAGCTTTTATTTTATAGTTTTAATTTTGAGCTAATAAATAAAATTTAATATTTCAAATTAGCAAAATATTTTACTGTATTTCAAAACTAATTTAAATTAACTGGAAGGAGATTTTTTAAAAATTCACTGATTTTAGGCATTTTTAGGCATCTATTAGCATATCTTTCAAAAATAAAATATATATTCCTGAAACTTTATTTGAGGTACAAGCTGTTAGCAGCTGAAAGATTATCTAATTTTTTTTTCTACAGGGGACATATTTGTACAAATATATGACATCAGCACATTTTTTACATAATTTTTAACTACCCAGTAATCTTAAAAATTTAGGAAAATATTCTCCATAACCTTGTTTTATTGAATTTTAGGTACTTTGAATTTAAATTTACTATAGTTATTTTCTGATAATGTCATATATGGACATCCATACTTACAAAAATTGGCATGTTTATATACAGATAAAAATATTCAAAATTCTTATTAAAATATTAGGGTCACTGAATAGTACTAAGTTTACCCATTTATGATTAGTAAATATAGTTTTCCTAATAATATCACCTAGCCACTACATATGTAGAACATTTAAAAGTTTACACATTATTCTAATTCAATTTTTTTAGATATGCAGACAATTTTTGTAAAAGTTCATCATTTCCTGAATTTTTTTTTTCGTGAGACAATAGAGTCCATGATATATCTTATTCATAAAAACAGTTTTTCTAATTAAGTAATGTCTTAGTTTTATTGTATATTTTATTTTATGATTTCAAGCTTAGTTTTGGTATCATGGGTTCCTGTTTTGACAAAAGAAAATTGATGATTTAAATTCTTCAAAATTTATTGTGCATAGCTAATATAAACATTAAGTAGTACAAAAAAATTAATTTCTTCAAATTTCATAAAATAAGGTGGGGGTTAACAGATATAAAAAGAAAAATGTTTTTATGAAGATTTTCCAAAATAGTTGAATCCCTTTGTGAATTTTTCACAGCTTCTGCTCTGATGAGCTTATCTTCCTGATGCCCTCTGACACAAATTTCCCCATGCTACTAGATTGGCAACTAGGTCCCACTCTTTTTAAAGTCAAATATAACCACACCTTCTACTCAATCTTTTTTTTTTTTTCACACTTCCTGCTTGTGGAACTCCCTTCCATATTCTTCAGTTAAGTGCCATATGTGATACATGCTTGTGCGATCATGTCTCAAAAGACACATGACTAACTGGGCAGAAGATTATTCTGCAGTAGACTGGTTTCCAGCCAAGGCTATAGAACCCAATCTGTCCTATTATTTAACCCATAATTGGAGGGAAGTGACAGATTAATACCTTTCCCAAGGGTATTTATGTGTAAGTGAATGAAAGGAATTCATCTGGAATTTGAACTTGCTTCCCCAATAACTATACTCTCCAAGAGTTTAAGTGCAACATTGATATGCATCTTTCTCTTATCCTTTCCCCACCACCCCAATATCTTGTTCTACACTCACAACACCCTGCACACCAATATTCCCATATTTCTCTTCTTCATTCTCTAACAACCCCCCCTGTACCTTGTTCCTCTTTCATTTCACTCTTGTCTCTTATGACCCCCCCTATAGTTATATTATTGTACTGGATTGACTGGGAAGTTAGAATAAAATCTTACAATTATTTAATTTTTGCAAAAATTTCCAAATCAATGCATTTTCCACTGCAAAAAAGACACTAAAATTTTCTTATACCAATCCTCCTTAGTTCCCCGCTGCAGAGGAGGAAAAAAAAAAAAGACACAAAAAATATATTTAATTTAATAATCAAAAAACCCTTTGATCTTTCCTCAAATTAATAACATATTTTGATAGTAAAACTTTGTTTTTATTAAATTTGGCATATTTTTTTCATCATGGTCTGTTCAGTTTTTAGCGAATCTGTGGAGGTACCCATATTTAAGATGGGCATCAGAAATAGTGGCCAGAAAGGCAAAAGCCTCAATTCTTTATATGAGATTGTTTGAATTCTATTCAAACATTGGATATGTCTTTATTTTAAATTCATAAAAATGGCCATGTGTTACAACATTTTATTAGTTATTTTTCATCATGGGCATCATTTCAAGACCCAATTTTTTTTTCTACTTAAAATATACACTACCAGCCATAATTATTAGGCCACCTCAATTTTTTAAAAGAAAATGTATTTCATACTATTAAGTGGGTAATTCTAAATGAAAATTATTACTTTGCAACATTTTACAAGGCAAGGAAGCAAAGATGAACTCGTCTAAATCACCCTAAATCTTTTTTATTGATGAAACTGCAATATAGGTAATTATTAAATATTTATAAATTCATTTGATGCACATGTTATTGTGCAGTATTAACAAAAGAACCATTCTATTTTCATTTACAATTACAATACTAAAAAATAGTATTAAATACATCATTTTTTTTCAAACACTGGAGTGGTCTAATAATTATGGCCAGTAGTGTATGTCTAATTTATTTTTTCAGACATGCATTGTAGTGCAATCAATATCACCTTGGAATGAGAAATCGGAGAGTCGAGTTTAAATCCCATTTCAATTTGTTGCATTCACTTATGCACAAATAACTATGGGGAAGGTATTGATCCACCTCTTCTTCCTCCAGCTATTGGTTGAAGGTCATGTTGCAGGTTATATATTGACCGGCAAACAGGTATTAAATGATGACATAACTATCAACAAAACAAAAACTTAAGGAAAAAGTAGACTGCCAGGTTTGTTTGTTTTTTTTGTTAAAGAAAATAGATCAACAAAATTTAGATTAAAGTACATTAGGCAAAAAATATATCTGAATATTAATGAAGATAAGGAGAAATGCATTGTCCTGAGAAAAGATAGTTTTGGTAGTTGTTGAAAAATGTCATCATGAAAAACAACATCTTTACAGATGCCGAAAGCATTGTCCTAAAAAGGGCAGCTTTATAACCGACCGAAAGCATTGTCCTAAAAAGGGCAGCTTTATAACCGACCGAAAGCATTGTCCTAAAAAGGGCAGCTTTATAACCGACCGAAAGCATTGTCCTAAAAAGGGCAGCTTTATAACCGACCGAAAGCATTGTCCTAAAAAGGGCAGCTTTATAACCGACCGAAAGCATTGTCCTAAAAAGGGCAGCTTTATAACCGACCGAAAGCATTGTCCTAAAAAGGGCAGCTTTATAACCGACCGAAAGCATTGTCCTAAAAAGGGCAGCTTTATAACCGACCGAAAGCATTGTCCTAAAAAGGGCAGCTTTATAACCGACCGAAAGCATTGTCCTAAAAAGGGCAGCTTTATAACCGACCGAAAGCATTGTCCTAAAAAGGGCAGCTTTATAACCGACCAAAGCATTGTCCTAAAAAGGGCAGCTTTAAATAACCACCGCAAAGCATTGTCCTAAAAAGGGCAGCTTTATAACCGACCGAAAGCATTGTCCTAAAAAGGGCAGCTTTATAACCGACCGAAAGCATTGTCCTAAAAAGGGCAGCTTTATAACCGACCGAAAGCATTGTCCTAAAAAGGGCAGCTTTATAACCGACCGAAAGCATTGTCCTAAAAAGGGCAGCTTTATAACCGACCGAAAGCATTGTCCTAAAAAGGGCAGCTTTATAACCGACCGAAAGCATTGTCCTAAAAAGGGCAGCTTTATAACCGACCGAAAGCATTGTCCTAAAAAGGGCAGCTTTATAACCGACCGAAAGCATTGTCCTAAAATCGATCATATTTCAGACTCTATAATCCCTCAATTTTTCTATGAAGACCTAACTAGTCTTCATATGTACATGTTTTGTGGCAGAGGATGGAAGTGGTCAAAATACAACATTGAAATTTGCACTGCAGGATATGCCCATGCACAAATACGATCCTTGTAATATTATTGGCTGATGAATAATTATGCGTTTGATATGTTTAAAAATTTACTTGAAGAGACAGGCAGTTTGCTGCCAGCAGCTTTGGAGAGAATCTTATGAGTGGCTACAATCTATGGTGAGCAGTATGTTCCACAGTTAATGATAACAGAATAAGCTATTTCTCTTTTCTCAAAGTCTCTCTCTCTCTGTCTGTGCTATAAAATCAACCCACTTGCAGAAACACACACACACACTCAGTAACTCTTTATAAATTTTTAACCAACAATTTTCCTAATCCATAGAAGGTATGTTATATATCGCCGTACGACGACAAAACAACAAACACGCATATATATAAAAATATAAAGTTATATTTTTATTAATGACGATGAACCGTGTAGCATAGGGAACAGAGAATTGAGAGAGCGCGCTTCTAATGGGTTGACGGGAGTGTAGTCTTATCTGTTGTGTCTCTCTCTTCACCGGCCGATCTCTGTTGCTCCTCTACTGGCGAATCCGTGTGCCGAGGTCTTTTTATAATCTTCCAGAACCGGGACTTTTTCTTCCGGTTTTGCCTCGCCCACATAATTCTCAGAGACACCTGTTCTGTTTGCCTCTGTAGTTATTTCTGCTGCTGCCGGAAATAAGGTCAAACGACATCCGTTCCTTTCAACGACCGGAAACACCCTCGCTTGCATCAGCCTTCCTCGGGTGGGGCCAGATTGTTATATTACAGGTAGATAGTCATTCCACTTTCATTGCTTAGAAGATATTTGATATCAAAAGAGTACTGAACTGTTTTTTTTTTTTTTTAAATCATCTCACCCCAAGCAAGGCATTCCACTGCCACTATTGCGCATGGGGCTACATAGGGGAAGGTAAAGAGAAGGAGTGGATAGACATAGGGAATGTCAGGAGAAAGGTGACAGATGAGTAAGGATAGCGAGGATGAGGGTCGGGCAGATGGGAAGAGTGCTTGATAGAATGGGAGCAGGTTAGTGTGTTAGGAGGTGTGTATTGACCTTACATTTAAACTCCTGGAGATTGTAGCCGTCGGGGAAGCAATCGTTTGGAAGAGAATTCCACAGTCGGGAAGTGCGAGGAAAGAAACTGTTGGAGTAGAAGTTACGGCTGCATTTTATCGGTTTCACTGTAAAAGGGTGGGATCTAGTTGCTAATCTAGTATCTTGTTACATAATATCAGTTGTCTAATATGACAGTGAACTGTTACATAATATCAGTTGCTCTAATATGACAGTGAACTGTTACATAATATCAGTTGCTCTAATATGACAGTGAACTGTTACATAATATCAGTTGCTCTAATATGACAGTGAACTGTTACATAATATCAGTTGCTCTAATATGACAGTGAACTGTTACATAATATCAGTTGCTCTAATATGACAGTGAACTGTTACATAATATCAGTTGCTCTAATATGACAGTGAACTGTTACATAATATCAGTTGCTCTAATATGACAGTGAACTGTTACATAATATCAGTTGCTCTAATATGACAGTGAACTGTTACATAATATCAGTTGCTCTAATATGACAGTGAACTGTTACATAATATCAGTTGCTCTAATATGACAGTGAACTGTTACATAATATCAGTTGCTCTAATATGACAGTGAACTGTTACATAATATCAGTTGCTCTAATATGACAGTGAACTGTTACATAATATCAGTTGCTCTAATATGACAGTGAACTGTTACATAATATCAGTTGCTCTAATATGACAGTGAACTGTTACATAATATCAGTTGCTCTAATATGACAGTGAACTGTTACATAATATCAGTTGCTCTAATATGACAGTGAACTGTTACATAATATCAGTTGCTCTAATATGACAGTGAACTGTTACATAATATCAGTTGCTCTAATATGACAGTGAACTGTTACATAATATCAGTTGTTCTAATATGACAGTGAACTGTTACATAATATCAGTTGTTCTAATATGACAGTGAACTGTTACATAATATCAGTTGTTCTAATATGACAGTGAACTGTTACATAATCAGTTGTTCTAATATGACAGTGAACTGTTACATAATATCAGTTGTTCTAATATGACAGTGAACTGTTACATAATATCAGTTGTCTAATATGACAGTGAACTGTTACATAATATCAGTTGTCTAATATGACAGTGAATGCTGGACAATCTCTTGATGGATGAAGATTTAAAGAAACAGAAATGAAGATATGTAATAACAAAGAAAATGCAAACGAAAAGGACAATTATACTTATCAGAAACAGACAGTTGAATTTTGTTTAGAAACAAAGTATACTGGACTGTTATGAAATATCAGTCCTCCTATATAGCAGTGAATGCTGGACAGTCTCCTCAAAAATGAAAAAGAGACATGAAGCATCAGAAACAAGACAGTACTGAACTGTTATGTAATATCAGTCCTCCTTCACAGCAATGAATATGGAGTGGGGGTTGCGTGGTGTTGCAGGAGAGGGTGTGCTGAGAGCCACCAGGAATCTTGACAAAATACAACGGAGAATCTGTAACGTGATTGATACTGACTTGGTAGACCAGCTGCAACTACTCTCTCACTGGCGTGATGTGGCTTCCCTGTGCCTCTTCTATAAATACTTTCACGGCTTCTGCTCCGATGAACTTAGAGTATTGGTGCCGCCGAGGTATGAATTTACACGAGATACTAGATTAGCAACTAGGTCCCACCCTTTTACAGTGAAACAGATAAGATGTAACCGTAATTTCTACTCCAACAGCTTCTTTTCTCGCGCTTCCCGCCTGTAGAATTCCCTTCCACATGTCTGCTTTCCCGACAGCTACAATCTCCAGGAGTTTAAATGTAAGGTCAACAGACACCTCCTATCACACTAACTTGCATCTATTCTCCCAACACTCATCATCCACCCAACCTTCATTCTCGGTATCCTTACCCGTCTATCATTCTCCTTCTGACATTTCCTATATCTAACCATCCTTTCTCACCACTTTCCCCTCTATGTAACCCCCTGTGAAATAGTGGCAGGGAAATGCCTTGCTCGGGGTGAAACGATTATATAAAAAAAAAAAAAAAAAATAGACAATCTTATCTACAGATTAAGAAGAAACTTGAGGCAACAGAAATGTTGTTCTACAGAAAGATGCTGGGAATACCATTTTATGATTTTTATGCCTTTAATGACAAAGTTTATTTTGTTTTATGGTTTTAACTTTTTTTTTTTTTAAATAGTTTAAATAACAATATTAAATATTCAATTAAATGCCATATTTCTGCTCAAAAAATTGACTCACATTTTCTACTCATATTTAACAATAATAGTGATCAGGGCTGGATTAAAATTGGTTGGTACCAATAGCAGTGGTATTGTAACACTGCAGCCTGGCGGGGACTCCCAAGCCAGATCCTGGTCTAAACCAGTTGTGACGCCTCAGCCTGACTGGCCATCTAATGTGATGCTCGTCCTCGCCGATGGTCGTGACGATCCCAGTTGTGACACTGCCACCCGGTCGTACAGTTGGTCTGGTTGCAGTCGCTGGTCGGGACGATCCCGTCCGATGATGTCACCACAAAAGCTGGGTTACAGGATGTCTTTTGCAACAACGGACCACTGTCTCACGTTATGATTAGATCCCAGAAGTCTCGTCGTGCAATTTCAATAGTCATCCCTTTCAGCCAGTCGGACACTGGTGTACACTTGCGGGTTGAAAAAAAAAAAAAAAAAAAAAAAAACAAACAGCACCAAAAAAAAAAAAATTAATAAAATAAATGAATGAAGTCGAATACACCTGGAGAGCTATGTAGAATGTATTTATATAAAGAAAAAACAATGTCTGTCTTTTCCCCAAGAATACAGTTGTCGAAAATGATATACAATCGTCAGAAATGATTTTTACAACAGAGAAAGTTCGCCAAAAGCATCAAAGCTTCTAATCTTCAAGTAAAATGTCTAAGTTTCATTAGCGTTGAAATAAACGGATCTCTTCAAATATTCGCCAAAGTCTCTTGTATTTCATTAAAAGTCTTTTCATTAATTCTCTATAATCAGGATTGTCAATTTTCCTATGTAACTTCTAAAACAGCAAAGTTCTTTCTGGTCCTTATCGGAGTTTAATGGAGTTTGCCAAGGTTGAACGAACGAAGATTCAGAATTTGATTTTCCCGTGATAAAAAAAAAAAATAACAATAACGTTCTTTCGGGTTTCATGTCGATGGCGCATTATTCCAAATTAACTTCTTTGAGTTAATTTGTGGCAGGCCTCATTTGAAATTAACTCTTTAGCCATAAGTTCTATGGTAGGCGACCAGCCCTGGGTCATGGCTCCCAGGCTGGGCCATTTTTCCCCCAGCCGCTACATTTCGACTGATAGCAGCCCCAACTCGAAAAACTTCCACAGACTCTGAAAAAACTGCTTTCCAACTCTATTTTTCATGTCGAGCATCTATTTTTATAACCAATTTTGATCCTCTCTGGGGATCCAACCGGCTCACAGTCTTCGGCCAATGAAAATCGGTCTCCGCCCCTTCGATTTGCGGATGTCTTAGCTCGATCAATGAGATTAAGCCAACTCACACTGAACTGAATTCAGGTTGGGTTATTTGGACTGGTGTATTCAACAGTGGCCTTGGCATCCGGGTGACCTTATCAAATCACTGACACTTGTTTTGTCTACGATTTTCAGATTAGCAGAATACATTTCAAATCTAAGAGAAATCCATCTTGAACATAAAAGAGGCGAAAATCATGAAAGACGAGCAATCTATATTTATCCAAAATAACTATTTTATATTTCCGTGCTTTTAGAAGCACTTGATGGTACTAAAATTATTATTTCTTCCTTAAGCTCACATTGCGTGATGCAATAAAACACTAATAATGTCACCAACATCAATTTCTCTCTCCGTTGTTTTAAACCAACCAAAGGAAAGTATCCCCAAGGGAGAAGCGAAAGCATCACCACGTGAGATAGTGTCACAGTATCAGCTTTGCATCTTCACCTGATAACTCCTCGTATGACAGTTACTATTTTTAAAGTACCTTCCAAAACCTAAGAAAAGAATTAATATACAAGAAAATCTTTTGTAGAAACAAAGAAACGTTTGCTGAACTGTTATGAGATATCAGTCTTCCTATATGGCGGTGGATGCTGGACAATCTCCTCAAATATGAAGAAAAAACTTGAAGCAACAGAAACATGGTTCTACAGAAAGATGTTGAGAATAATGTGGAGTGAAAATGTGAGCAATGACTGTTTTAGTGAAAATAGAAACTCGGACACTGTACTTAACATCAGAAAGACAAAAGCTGAAATATCTAAAGCATTTAATGAGGAAACAGTGCTAGGAAAACTTGACACAATGACTATTGAAGGTAAAAGGAATAGATGAAAACAGTATATAACACACCTAACAGCTTGTGTAAATGAATAGCAGAAAAAAAGTTTAGAAAAGATAAACTTTATTTAAGAGCTACAAAGGATGGACAATTTTGGAGAGCCTTGTGGAGATCACCAACTTCCTGAATTGAGTTTTGTTTAGGGGCATAACAACCTCTGTGGGTTAGGGTTAGCGCCAAAAATGTGGGGGTTTAAGGTATTTTTTTTTTAATGTTCGATTACAGTGAGAAGGTTGATTTAGTTAGATTTTAATGAATTTTTTTTTGTTTTTATTCTTTTTTATTTTAGAAAACTGAAAACGTCTTCTAGTTTTGTATTCAAAAATGTTTTGCTGAGAATAATTGTTTTTCTTTCAAAAATGTGTTGATGGTAATATTATTTCTTCAAAAATGTATATTTTTCAATTAAAGTGTATTTTTATGCTTCCATAGTGTTTTGACCCCAGTTTGGGGGGTTAACTATTTTCCCATAGCTGGGACCCTAACAAATGCTACCACTCTGGGTTAGGGAGTGGTAACACTTAATGCCAAAAAGGTGGGGTCTTAAAGTATTTTTTTCTAAATGCTCGGTTATAGGGAGAAGATTCATTTAGTCAGGTTTAATTAAAATTTTTTGTTATGGAAATAATTTTTTCTTCAAAAATGTATTGTTGGTAATATTTTTCATTCAAAAATGTATATTTTTCTATAAAAGGTCCAGTTTGATGTATATTTTTCTATAAAAGTGTACTTTTATACTTTCATAGTGTTTTGACCCCAGTTTGGGGGTTAACTATTTGCCCATAGATGGGACCCTAGCAGGTGCTACCACTCCAGATCAGGGTTGACCTGGGAACAACAGCAATTAAGAGGTGGTTCCATGCTCCTCCCAACCTCTCTATCAGAGGCCTTGCTGCTGGCTACAGTTTATTGTCATGCCCAGGATCCCCAACGTGGTGGTACATGCTATAGTCCCAGATATGGACAAATAGTGAATCTCTGAACTTGTGTCAAAACATGACAAAATAAAAATACATTAGAAAAGTTATCAGCAATACATTTTCAGGGTAAAAAAGAAAATTACCAGCAATAGAAATATCAAAGCACCCAAGAAAATACATTATTTGTATAAAATGACTTATCAATCAGTTAAGTGCCATACGTGATACACGCTTGGGTGATCATGTCTCGAAAGAGACATGACTAACTGGGCAGAAGATTATCTTACAGTAGGTTGCCACTGCTTTCTGTGGTAGACTGGTTGCCAGCCAAGGCTATAGAACCCAAATTGTCCTATTATTTAACCCATAACTGGAGGGAAGAGATGAATTAATACCTTTCCCAAGGGTATTTGTGCATAAGTGAATGCAAGAATTCAACTGGAATTCGAACTCAGCTCCCTGATTTGTCGTTCTGAGACAATATCCGTTGCACCACGACGCACATCCGAACCACTATGTCCATCCAAAATAACCTTTAAGCAAACCAAATTCAATGGAAACAGGAAAAGCAATAAGTGATCAATACTGAATAAAAAAAAAGACGAGATGTCCCTAGATAGTGAAATGAGAACAATCTATCTATGCAGATTAAATAAAGGGTTCAGTTCAAAATTCACTGATGGTTACCTGGATAAACAGACATCTGAAAAAAGCAATTGTGATAAATCACAAAGATGAGGATGATACCGATTTTCTTGAAAATTTACACGGTTGTACTATAAGCATCTGCAAGTGTTCTTAGCTAGGTTTTGTGTTGAGGTAACCCTGATAAATATCGATAATCGAAAGAAATCTGGTTATAGAAGGAATGGTCCAATTTTAATCAAATTTGATACACTCATAGACAAAGACATAAGAAATGATATTCAGAAGTTTCAAGGTTGCAGTTCTTACAATAGTGCAGAAAATCAAGTATATATATATATATATATATATAAAAGGCAAGATGTTTGTGTGTTTGTTTATCTGCCTGTATGTCTGTATTTTTTTTCAGCCCTTTTAGTTTTTGCTTCGGGTTTGGCTCTAAGTAGGTGTAATTGTAGTTCTTAGTCTCAGCCATGATACCATTTACTCAGAGGACTTATTTAGCCTTCAAAATTCAGTTTACAATGAAAAAAACTTATTTGATATCGATAGCAGGAAATCAAAATTTGACTTACATCCATTCATTTTTCTTTCAGTCCATGGTTTCACTTTAACTGGAAACAACTATTGCTTTTTAGCCTTTCGTGCCAACGTCCAAAGATTCTGAGCTCCAGGACAATGGATTAGTTTTAAAGCTTTCATTACACCCAAGCAACGCCGGGCTATGCTGCTAGTTATAAAGTTATTATTCTGAAGGGGCACAGCACATTCACAAGTCTTATTCATTAGTGCGTCACTTGTCCATTTCTTCTACTGAACCAGAGTCAGTCAGTTAAGTTCCATACGTGATACATGCTTGGGCAATCATGTCTCAAAAGAGACATGACTGACTGGGCAGAAGTTAAAATTAACCCGCAGAAGATTGCCATAACTTTCTGCGAAAGACTGGTTGCTGACCAAGGCTATTGAATCCAATCTGTCCTGTTATTCAACACATAATTGGAGGGAAGATACAGATTAATACCTTTCCCAAGAGCATTTGCATGTAAGCGAATGCAAGGAATTCAACTGGAATTTGAACTCAGCTCCCTGATTTTTTGTTCCAAGCCAATATCCACTGCACCATAACGCATATGTGATTTGTATAATAAAATGTTTTTATAAGCCAACACTTCTGGGTCACACAAAAAAAATAAATACATTATTGATAACAGGTACCACCAGGTAGACCCCTCAAATTAGAACATAAACTTATAGTTAAATGTATTAGTAGAATGGTTGAAGGAATTAATGATATCTGTTTGGGTATTCACTAAGCTTAGCTTTAATGCAACTGAACAATATCACAGACTAATAAATTGCTTTAAACTATTCAAGTTACTGATGACACTTTGGCTCACAAATTGCTGAACTTTATCAATTTATTCTTGAAAGATGATTATAATGTCTGGCAATAAATTTTATTTTCACCTGATAACTACTCATATGACAGTTACTATTTTTAAAGTACCTTCCAAAACCTAAGAAAAGAATTAATATACAAGAAAATCTTTGTAGAAACAATATCTGAGACTATTTGAATATCACAACTGGTTGCCTAAAAATAACCAATAAATTTCCATATAAATTTCAGATTATACAGGGTGTGATGGATAAATTGTCGTCTAAACAACACAAAAATGTAATAACTCTGGCATTTCACTTTAGCAGATATATTTACCAAAATTACACAAAAATATCTTGAAATACATGAAAAAAATTCTTCCATAAAAATCACCATTGGTTTCAACCACGGCCTTCAGACAAATTCAGAATCTCTTACAACTTATCTGGATGGTCTTAAGTTGGTGAATGCTGCCATAATCCTTGCCTTCAGTTCATCTTTGGTGTTAAAAGGACTTTTGTTGGTTTCTTGCTCAACTGCACCCTACACATAATAATCATGGGTTTCCAGTCTGGGAAGTTTAGTGGCCAGATGTAAGAGGGTGACATGGTCACAGAAATTATCTGACTGCCATGACTGGGTTCTCCTGCTTGTGTGGTATGGTACAGATTCCTGTTACTAGACATAGGGTCTTCCATCAGTCAACCTCTTGACCTAGGGCAGCACAACCTCCTTGCATTGATTCTGGGGCCCTGAGGGAAGAAGAATGGAGGCATAACATCGCCATCTCTAGTGATCACTCCAAATACCATTGTAATCATCATTAAACTGATCCAACTCTTTCTGAATCCTCTGTGCTGTCTTCAAATTAATACCCAAACTTTCTGAAATGTTCATATTTGAGCTTCCAACATGAATTTGGAAACAGAGGATGTGCGTTGTGGTACAGTGGGTATCGGCTCGGAACGAGAAACCAGCGGGCCGCGTTCGAATTCCAGTTGAATCCATTGTATTTACTTACGCGCAAATACCCTTGGGAAAGGTATTAATCCGTCTCTTCCTTCCAGTTATGGGTTAAATAGCAGGACAGATTGGGTTCTATAGCCTTGGTCGGCAACCAGTCTACCGCAGAAAGCAATGGCAACCTACTGCGGGATAATCTTCTGCCCAGTCAGTCATGTCTCTTTCGAGACATGATTCCCCAAAGCGTGTATCACGTATGGCACTTAACTGACTGACAGCAAGTGGTTTCCAAATTTCTGATGCAGTGAATTATATCATGATCCTTTTCTCAAAGATGGTACCCAGCTGACCCGACTATACTGTGCAGTAACAAAATCAAAAACAATGCACATATGCAAAATTAAAAATATGAAATGACAATTTTACCTGTATATACAGTTGTGAGGTCAACGACTGACAACAGCAGAAAGAATAAAAACCTATAGAGATGAGTTATCAAGATGAATTTACTTAAACTGAGATATCTAAAGGCATGATTCATGGAACTAGAACAATCTACCCCCTGGGTGAAAAAAGGGTTTGGTTTAAAATTTAACAAATATCTGAAATAGTCCAGAGCATACGATGATGAAAATGTTGCAAGCATGGCAGTCAGACAATTTCTGCAACAATGACATCCTTTACACCTGTTTATATACAAGACAAAAAGGAAACAGATGTTATTCGATGCACTTCATCAGTTCACAGACTTTATCAAGGCAAAGATTCAGTAAGGTTGCAAAATAAAATCCTGTTTTACTTTTGTCCTCATTCATATTGTTTTTGTACAGATATCAGTCAGACAGTTAAGTGCTATACGTGATACACACTTGGGTGACCATGTCTTGAAAGAGACATGACTGACTAGATAGAAGATTTTATCGCAGCAGGTTGCTACTACTTGTATAAACCCCACTCCCCTGTCTTGTCAGACATTTCACAAATTGCTAAAATCTCTCCCCCATAAATAAAGAAACTTATTTTCTATCAAAAATGTTGAAAAAAAAAAAAAGAAAAAAAAACCCCATTCCAACACTTAACCTTTTCAAATTTCAGAACAGTACCTAGACTCATGAATGTGAGTGAAGTTCAGAAAATAAATTTTTTTTTTAGAATTTTTATCACACATTTTCCACTCAACCAAACTGGTTCCAGACTTATTTTTTTATACTTAATGAACCAAAAAAATGATTGTTTTTAAACCAAATTTGCACCTAAATAATAGGCAACAAAACAGACTCAACACAACTGATAAACATCACCCGACTATATTTGCTGCCACTGTCTTGCATTTGGAGCAGACTCATAATAATATTCTTCAGGTCATATTCTATCATTACACTTTGTTCCTGGATGTTTCTAAATGCAAGTGAATTTCAGTGGCTGGCCATGAAATCAGTGAATAATGATAGCTGGAAGGCAGCCGAGAGTCACACTGGAGAGAAACATTATTTTTATCTTGATGTAAATTAGTCTTGTTGACTGGGCACAGAAAGATAAGTAAAGATGTTTATTTCCAACACATTCAGTGATAAAGGCCTCAGAAAAAAGTCACCACAATATAAGTTTAGAATACTGGCATAAAAATCAACGGTAAAAATAATCGAAAACAATGTAAACATAATGTCATATAGTTTAACACACTTTTAGTTGTAATGTCCAAACTAACATCAGAATAATTCTCCTAAATTTAATTCACAAGTATTTCAACCGTGCCCCTACACTAAAAAAAATTTTCAACAAACAATGCTAAGGTGAGCTATAGTTGCTTTAAGAACATCAATATAAAACATTTAACACACACTTTTATATAAGTTTCATCAGACATTTTTTATTTTTTTAAAATTTCTAATAGAGCTTAAATAAAATCAAGATGTGAAATTTATAGATGTCCCCTATTTATTTATGAGTAGACCCATGCTGTCAAAAAAAATGACAGCAACATATATATTGACATAATGTAATCTACTTGATAGCAGATTACATTAAGACATAAAAAAAATATAAAGTAAAATAACCCAAACCCCTGAGTGTGACAGAAGAGAAATTATATATATTATGTACAAATAAATACACAATGGTCTTTATTATAATAGAGAATATATATATATGTGTGTGTGTTTATTTTCTTTACTACTTGATGACATAATTATTGCTAAAAATAACAAGGCACTATTGAAGAGCAAACATGCAGCAAGGAGTTTTCATAACTTAAAGTAAAGAGAATGAAATGAGTTGATGCTGTCTCACTATTGTCTAAGTTTCCAGGGGCATGACAGGTGGGATATACATCGTTCTGATCTTTATGCTTGACAGAACGATGTTAAGAAAAAGTTTAAATGTGAAATAACTTATTTTAAAGCTTCATAAAACACACTAATTGTTGAAATGAACACAATCTCACTGTTTTTCTGTCCACATGAAACATTCAGTGACAAATTTCAATCGGCTGACTTGATTCTTTTTAGAAATGTAAGGCTTCGTAGAAGCTACTCGACTGTTCAGATTTATTTCATTAAGTCTTCGGGGGGGGGGGGGGGAAATAGTGTGCCTTGATTTTTTTTAATGCCAAAGTTAGCATTAGCTTTTTTTTTTTATTCTTTACCAATCTATGTCTTTCCTTGCAATAGTTTTCCTCGGCCTGCCAGGTGGTTTCTTAGCTTCACATGACCCAGTTTCCTAAAGTTTTCTTAAAACATTATGAATAACTTTTAGATTTCCCCATACTCTTTGAAATATCCCAAATTGAGAGTTTATCTTCATAATGTAACTTGACTATCAGTTTTCTGAGTTCCAATGACGTCAGATTTTTTTCACCATGTTTACAATGCAAGAGCCAGTAAAGAGCCAGTGCAATTTAGTAAAATACCCGATTTTATATTCTTACCCTAAAATTTTTCAATAATGCAAAATAATTATTAAATTTTATGGATTTATTTAATCCTTCTGATGTTTTTGATCATCTATTTATTTTTCGAATGTTATATAATTATTCTTATAACTTTATCAAAATAAGTTTATTGAACTTCATATTTTGGAATTATATAATTTACTTTTATATCCTTTTTTCCTTGATAAAATGTCCTTTGCAAATCACCTGAAAACACCACTCATGGTAGAAACGTAGGTCGCGTAATAACTCGTTTACAAATGGAAAATATATATATATATATATATATTATATATATTCCCCCCTAATTTCCCCACTTCCCTTTTCCCCCACTTCTGTTCCTGTGACACACTTATTTTTGATTTCTTTACACATATGCAATCTTTAAATGTCCTTTTCAAAGAGAGTTTGACCCCTTTTAGCCATTTTTATTTGTTTTTCCTCCCTCTTTTCTATCCTCTGTAACAACGTCTGGACGCCTTTCCTTTGAAAATAAAAAAGAATAAAAATAAAATAAAAATAATATATATATATATATATATATATATATATATATATATATCACACACTACCAGCCATAATTATTAGGCCACCCAATTTTTTTTTAAAAGAAATGTATTTCATATTATTTTTAGTATTTACTGCCAAATGAAAATAGAATGGTTCTTTTGTTATTATTACTTTGCAAAATTTTACAAGGCAAGGAAGCCAAGAGGAACTCGTCCGAATCATCTTAAATTTTCTTCATTCTTTCATTGATGAAACTGCAATATAGGTAATTATTAAATATTTATAAATTCATTTGATGCACATATTACTGTGCAGTATTAACAAAAGAACCATTCTATTTTCATTTACAATCATTCACTTGGCAATTAATACTAAAAAATAGTATGAAATATATAATTTTTTTAAAACACTGGGGTGGCCTAATAATTATGGCCAGTAGTGTGTGTATGTGTGTGTGTATATATATATATATATATATATATAGTCATCCGCAGACAGATCTGTTTCGCCGTATCACAGCTCATCAGTACGGTTAGACTCCGATTGCTTCTAACCCAGGATTGAAACCCGACCGAACTGGCGTCAGTCGGCGATTCTACCTCTGGGCTGTGGGCGTTCGGTAGAAGAAGGCAGCCTTTTTAGCATGTATATTGTCATTATACATGCCCAATAGCCAGAGTGCTCTAATTCATTAGCGAATGAGCGATGCATGTACGTGAGAGTAGCTACTGTTTTTCAAAGTCTACCATTCTTCCAGAGTGCTCAATCAGGGTGTAAGAGCATAAATATAATATATTGTTATAGTGGAACATCCTGCCATCCTCAAGAATAGAATGCTCTACTTTATAAAAGACGGTAACGAGCAGTACGACGATAGAAAAGTCTTAGGCGGAGGCATTCACTATTCAATAGTTGATTCCGCTCCAACCTGTGGCTTGCCTATATGCGTATTATTGTTAATTGCACCTTAGTACAATAAATCTGTATTTCTTATTCCTGGTGTGGAGTTCCATTCTTCAACTAATCATTTTATACTTTATTCCTTTTTGGGATATATCATGTGTGTGTGTGTGGACACACAAATATACGACGATCTTATTATAAAAGAAAAGATGCTTCTTGTTACTATGCAATACACAATGAAATTATACCTGGTAGACCAATACACATACTCTATACCATTCACATTGTAGCATACCACCCTCATTCCCCACCCCAGTATATTCCTTTGGTGAGAAGTAAGTTCCAAGCAGCTTCTTTCCACAAACCACTTTTCTGCAGAACCAACTCCCAAGAGAATGTTTCCCCAATCACTACAATTACTTGTTCAGGTTAACAGGTTATCGCCTTCACCTGTCCACATAAAATGTGCTTCTTACTTTATAACCCTCTATCTCTAGTGGAACTCAGACTTTATACAGAGTGGAACTCAAAGTAAAAAAAAAAAAAGAAAGAAATAAAAATGGCAGTCTTTAATTAACCTGCTTTACATCTTTAATCTGATTAATCACATTTTGTCTTGTATCATGTAACAGATTGCCTTGAAACAGACATTAAAAAGCTTTTTATTTCTCCTGCAAAATGTCTCCAATCTCTACATCATTGCCACTGAACCAATCTTCAGGTTTCCTCTCTTCTATGTGCCATTTCTCTTCAGGGCATAAGTGATCATGGCTCTCCACATCTTCCTATTCCTTGTAGCTCTTAACACCCTTTCTTTTGTTAGTCCTTCCAAACCATGTTCTGCCATTCGTTTGCTCAAACCCATAAATCTAGAATATAAATGGATAGAAACTAGCATGGTTACAAAGTGAGGGATCATTTTATATATTGCTTGTAATAGAGAACTGACCCACCCCCATTTTATATCCACATTATAATTTATTTGTTTATCAAATTCTGATTAGGTATGAATCCACTTCATACTAATTAACTATACAGACATGTCTTTTAGATTTATTTCTTCTATGTGACATGTCCCTTCAGGACGTAGGCAATCATGGACCTTCACATCTCCCTATCCCATATAGCTCTTAACACCCTTTCTTTTGTTAGTCCTTCCAAACCATGCTCTGCCATTCATTTGCTCAAACCCATAAATCTAGAATATAAATAGATAGAAATTAGCATGGTCACAAAGTGAGGGATCAGTTTATTGAATATAATATAGAACTGATCCCCCACTTTATATCCACATTTTTGGTTTATCAATTCTGATTAGTTATGAATCTACCTCTTCTCAAAACTGATTAGCTACACATGCATATCTTAAATTTAGTTCTTCTATGTGCCATGTCCCTTCAGGACATGGGCTATCATGGCCGTCCACATCTCCCTATCGCTAGTGGCTCTTAACACACTTTCTCCTGTTCAGTCAGTTAGTTAAGTGCCATATGTGATACACACTTGGGTAATCATGTCTTGAACGAGACATGACTGACTGGGCAGAAGATTATCCCGCAGTAGGTTGCCATTGCTTTCTGCGGTAGACTGGTTGCCAACCAAATCTAGAGAACCCAATCTGTCCTGTTATTTGACCCATAACTGGAAGGAAGAGATGGATTAATACCTTTCCCAAGGGTATTTGCGCGTATATGATTGCAACGAATTCAACTGGAATTCGAACTCGGATTTCTCGTTCCAAGTCGATATCCACTGGACCACAACGCCACCCCTCTCAAATCTCTTTCTGCCATTTGTTTGCTGAAGCAAGTATGTTACATGCCTCTTTTCCTCTATCTGACCTGTGAGTATAAGATTCTTCAAGTCTTCCTTCCACATCACATATCCCAAAAAACTTTGGCTGTCTTTTCCTGATGTTAAATATTAGTTTCTTTTTTCATTTTCATTTTCTCCAAAACCTTGCTGTAGCTCACGTGTTGGTCCATGGTATCCTCAGCAACCTTTCGTAAAACCACATTTCAGTTGCTTGAAATCTTCCTTTCATCTTTGGTGAGACTGTCCAGCATTCACTGCCATATTGAATAACAGACATCACATCACATCACAATCCAGTATTCTCTTCTTTGTTTTCAGTAAAATTTTCCTCTCTCAATACTCTATGAATTTCCTCTCTTCTTCTATGTGCCCTGTCCCTTCAGGACATAGGTGATCATGGCCGTCCACATCTCCCTATCCCTTGTGGCTCTGAACACACCTTCTCCTGTTACAACCCTCGTTCTGTCATCCACCTGATTAGGTCCTTCAAATATGTTATCCATTGCTTTCCCCTGTCTCTTTTTCCCCTCTATCTGACCTGTTAGTATCAGGTTCTCCAGGCCCTCCTTCCTCATTGCATGTCCCAGGAACTTTAGCTGTCTCTTCCTGTTGCTCAGTATTAATTTCCTTTTCGTTTCCATCATTTCCAAGACCGCATCATTGCTCACATGCTTGATCCATGATATTCGCAGCATCCTTCTATAGAACCACATTTCAGATGCTTCAAGTTTTTCCTTCATTTTTGATGGTATTGTCCAACATTCACTGCCATATTGAAGAATAGACAGCACGTAGCAATCCAGTACTCTCTTCCTTGTTTCTAGCGAAATTGTCCTGATTCTTAATATTTTACTCAACTTCTGGAATGCTTCCTTTGCTATGCCAATTCGCATTTGGATCTCTGTATCGCACTTTCCGTCTTCTGTTATAACGTTTCCCAGATATTTAAATTTTTGTACCTGCTTGATTCTGGTATTCCTGACCTGTATTTGGCATTTTGGGCTGCCCTTTTTACTGATGACCATGCATTCGGTTTTCGTGCAGTTTATTTCTAGTCCTTTCTTGTTACTTTCTTCTGCTACCTTCTGTAGGAGGTCTTGTAGTTTCCTTTCTGTATCTGCTATCAGCACTGTATCATCTGCATACCTTAGGTTGTTTAAATTGTGGCCTCCGATTAAAAATCCAGGGATAACTTTTAGGGTCCTCTAAATATTCTTGCTGTACAAGTTGAACAAATCCGGTGAAAAGACACATCCTTGTCTTATGCCCCTTTCTATCTTTGTAAAGCTGTTGAAATCGTTACCTGTCCATATGCAGGTAGTTTGCTGCCAGTAGAGATTCTTGATTACTCTGAAGTCTTTCCCAAATATGTCCAGGTTGCCGAGCATCTCCATCAGTTCTTCGCGGTGTATTTTTTCAAACACCCTCACATCTCTACAAAACCTAAAAACATTGCTGTTTATACCAGAAACATATTCTTTAAAAGATGGCCATGTGTTTTCACAGTCAGGCTTGTCCTTTAAGCTCTTTGCAAAAATGTTTATCTCTCCAACAGGCAACCTTTGATTTTGCTGGAAATCAGGCACCTTTGAAGAACCCACTCTTCCAACACCACTGAAAATTACTGCTTAAAAATTATTTTTCATATATTTCTTTATGAGGCAGGGTTAAAAAAAAATAGCTTGATTGCTTTTCTTTCTTCAGCTGATACATTTTTTTCTCTCTTTACATTCAGAAATCAGTTAAGTGCCATACATGATGCATACTTGGGTGATCATGTCTTGAAAGAAGACATGAAGGCAGAAGATTTTCCTGCAGTAGATTGCCATTACTTTCTGTAGTAGACTGGGTTTTACAGCCTTGGTTGGCAGCCAATCTGTCCTATCAATTAACCCATAGCTAGAGGGAGAAGAGACAGATTAATATCTTTCTCATGGGTATTTACCAGTTTCAAATATTTTCTTGCTGTTCATTCCAATTTTGTTTATTACCTTTTAAATTTTACAGACTATTCAGGGATGTTTGTTGTGGTATAATGGATATCAGCTCGGAATGAGAAATCAGAGAGCCAAGTTCCAATTCCAGTTGAATTTGTTGCATTCATTTACATGTAAATATCCTTGGGAATTCAATGAGATTCCTGTGGTTGATTCTGCTGATAAGGCTAATATTGGCAATCATTCTTTATATAGAAGTAAGTTGGTCAACCGCTAGGTTGAGGGCAACTCAAAGGTTCCCTTTTCTTTTGTTGCTACCATTGCAGCAGGGTGGGCATGACTGCTATTCATGGATTTCTCTACTTGCCCTCAATCCTTCTCTTTCTTGCTGAGTGCTAAGCAAAGAGACATCGAATACCATTTTTTAAGTCTTTGGTATGACCCAGCTGGGAATTGAACCAGCAACTTCTCGCACTGTATCCTTTCTATATAATCCTTATATAATTTAGATATTCATTTTATTATTAATATTATTAGAATTTCATTCCACTAATCAGGATGTGCATTGAAAATATCATATTTCATCCTGCAAACAAAGTAGGTTCTGGGCATGACAGTAAACTGCATCTGGCAGCAAGGACTGATTGGAAGGTTGTGAGGCGCATGGAACCATCTCTTAATTGCTGTTGTTCCCAGGTCCATCCTGACCCGGAGTGGTAGCACCTGTTAGGTTTCCAGCTATGGGCAAATAGTTAACCACCAAACTGGGGTCAAAACATTATGAAAGTATAAAAAACACACTTTTATAGAAATATATACATGAAAATAAACTTTTATAGAAAAATTATTACCATAACACATTTGAAGGAAAAAATTCTCAGCAAAACATTTTAAAAAAAAAAAAAAAAAAGAAAAAAAGAAAAAGTTCCCATTAAAATCTGACTAAATCAATCTTCTCACTATAACTGAACATTAAAAAAAAACAAAAAAAAAAACACAACCTTAAAACCCCACCTTTATGCCGTTAAACAAAACTCAAACATACCTGTAAACAAAGAAGAGCCCATATTTTCCTATTAAGATTTCTTGAATATTCAAACTAGTAAATGAAAAATAAATATACTTTTTAATTAAATAGCATATTCATCTACTCAAATATAGGTATCCACTAAAGATAAAATTTAAGTTATAAAAATATGATAATAAATGAAAAATTAATTCCTAAAATAGTGTTGTTTACATTGGAATAAAAACCTGGGTACAGATGTCGGATTCAAGAATCAAGAGAAAAAAAAAGAAAAAAAAGGGGGTATGTTTAACAGCACTATTTGGGCTTTACCTGGTCATAGGTTGTCTCTAGTCAAGAAGTCAAAGCACGTCAGATCTAATGACAATTTCTTCTAAGGGAATGCAGGTTCAAATCCTGCTGGTGAGTGCATATTTTTCTAATAAGACTTTTCCAATATTCAGGCTGTTAGTTGAAAACAAATATATTGTTTATATATATATATATATATATATATATATATATATATAATGTGCTCTGTTTAATTATATATATAAATATATATATATATATATATATAAATATATATATATATATATCAAAATGTTTTGATTTTAAATAACCCATAAAAAAGCAAAGATGAATTTTGATACAATATGGAATGAAATGCTATTATCTGTCGTAAGAATTAATTTTATATCACAACATTTATTATTTTATAATTGTTCCATTTTATTATTAGCTGCATTTATGTTAAATCTTGTTTTTTTTTTATGGTTTAACAACTCTTAAGGTTATTTAAAGCCATTTCAGATTATAGTTGGTTGATTACAGTTTCTGGGTGTTCGCAAATGATCTCCCATTTAAGTACCGACACAGTTTAAACGGAGTGTCAAATTAAGCACCAACATTGTGGTGAACACAGTCCTAGACGAAGCAAGAAGCTCAGGGTTGTCTGTGTCTTTTGTAACTGCAGAACGGATGCTACATGAGGCAAGCAACATGGCAGCAAAGCCTAGAATGACTGTGCGTGAGCAGAAGAACCAAAAAGGAAGCTCACACTCATCCAAATTATGGTCAGCCCAAGAGAGATAAATGGAGCCACTATTTGGCATTTGTGCTCTCAGTTGTTGAAGGGAACAGATTGTTAGTACATTGAGAAGAAGAGGAAGAAAAGGAGAGAAAAAAGAAAGAAATTTGTTCCTACACATACCAATCAACAAAGAGTTATCTGTACTTAGTTTTTATTTACAAACATCAAGTTTGAAACTGCATTATTTATAACTGCAAACAAATTGGATGACAGGAGAACAATGCCCACAGATATCAATAACAAACAGTTTCAAATTTGACATTTATAAATAAAAGCAGAGTACAGATAACTCTTTAACCACTCTGCATTATTAATATTACTTTGCTTTCTACTGCATTCTTTGTCAAGGCCTCTCAATTGCAGTATCGTTAATTTCAATCTGTTGCCATAGCAGGCTATGACAACACAACTTTGAAATTCAAAACACACTATTGTTCAGAGTCACCTTCAGTGGCAGAACCAACTTTTTGTATAGCATATGAAGACATCACATGCAAAAGGATAAAGGTTAAGAATTCAGGAATTTAATCAAACAGTATATTATTAACAGCTTCTAAAATCATTATAAATTTTAATTTTTTTAAATTCTGATAAGTGTCTTTAATGGCTTTAAAATCTAATGAATGCCAACTAAAAAATATTCCTCCCCAAATTTTTTTATAATTACAAGGGGACCCATCAATTTAAGTAGTTCCAAGTGATGACTGCTTTTGCGTGTATTCCCACCTCCAAAGAAGAGTTAGAAAATGTCTAAATTTGCAATTCAGATCCTGACAAGATCATAACATTCCAATTTCTATAAATGGCAAAATATCAGCCTCCAATTTTCTGCTATTCAGAATCAATTTTTAGATTAGATCTCTGATGAAGTGTCAGTTGCTATAATTTCCCCCCTACTTGCAAGTTGATTGGTTTATGACTCAACCAATAAATTTTCACCATCTTCATTTTGCATCTTTTCTTACTCTTGAACCGACCTGAAAATACTATATTTATCAAAAAACATCAGATTTAAGATTGAAATTAAAATGTTCAAAACAGAATAAAAATGTCTGCTTGGCCAGATCTAACACTCCAAATTTAGTTCACATCAATTTTGCATTTTATTTGTGACATTTAGATTGTAACGAACTTTCTGAGAAAAAAAAAAATTAAATTTCTCTTTTATAGTGTAATTCAGACAAAGTTACTGAAATCAAAAGCAATTTCTTTTTAATCATTTCACTTCAAGCATGGCAGGAATGCCATCAGTATGAAGGGAGTTGTTATGGGGAGTGAAAATGAGAAAAAAAGACTGAATATAGAGAGGATTGAAGACAATGCAAAATATGAACAGGATTCAAGAAGATAGATGGTGATTGATGTTGCATTTAATTTTTTTGAAAATTTTTGTTAACAAAGAGGCAAGTAATCAGAAGGGAGTTCCACAGGCAGAAATGGAGAGAAAAGAAGCTATTGGAGTAGAAGTGGTGACTGCATTTAGCTATTTTGAAGGTAAAAGAGTGGAACCTCAACGCCAATCTAGTGGCATACTTAAATTTATACAGTCAGAGCACTAGGGAAAAGAGCTTGTCAGAGCACCTGCCATGAAAATATTTGTAGAAAAGAGAAGGGGAAGCCACATCATGTCTGTGAGAAAGGGACTGAAATCAAAATGCCAAGTCAGGATCAATTACATTACAAATCCTTCTGTTTATTGTGTAGGAAAGGCATGAATTCCCTTCCCTGCATCTGTTCCTTAACCAGATATTCCAACAAAAAATATTTTATCAGTAAACATGTCATCATTTATCCATCACACCTAGATGGTGTATAGGGCAGCAACTTTTTGTTGCTGTTTCTGTAACAAACTTTTTTACGGGGCAAGGTTGTTAGCCCTGCAACCAACCCCCAAACCTGGAGGACCAGTGGACCATTCTTGGTCCTTTACATTTACAGCTAAAAATTGATGAAAAAATTCAAAACTTTTCCAGCATAAACATAATTCATAGCCAGGTATAAGAAAACCGAGGTCCTTGCACAGCCAGCCTTAAATATCTTGCCAGATTTTGATATTACTATCTGTGATACACCTCTAGAACAACTAGAGCATTTTCAATATCTAGGCAGCCCTTTATTAAACAAGTGCGCCTTAGAAAAGAAGGTGAAACACAGAATTGGAGCTGAACATGGGGCATTTGGAAAGCTAATCAAATGTGTCTTCAACAACAAAGAAATGAACTTAAAAACAAAAATCATGGTCTGTAACGCTGTTTGAGTTTTGTTTCACAGCATATCAACCTCTGTAGGTTAATTAATGCCCAAAAGGTGAGTTTTTAGGTTTGGTTTTTCTTTTTAAATGTTTGGTTATAGTGAGAAGGTTGATTCATTCAGATTGATGAAAAAGTTTGTTTTTTTTTTTTATTAGGAAACTTTTAGTTTTGTATTAGTGAAAAGCAGTTTGTAGATCAGGTTTCATTGACATATTTTTCTAAAAAGGGTTTTGTCAATAGTCAAATGTATTGCTGCTATATTAAGAAACTTCTTCATCAAAATCTGTTAAGATAATTTTCTTCCAAAATATACCACTGATAATAGTTTCTTCTCCAAAAAGTATTGCTGGAATTTTTACTATAAAAGTTATGTTTTCATAGTATTCTGACCCCAGTCTTTTTTTTGTTTGTGGGATTAACTATTTGCTCATAATTGGGACCCTAACAGCTGCTACCACACCAAATTAGGGTGGACCTAGGAACAACAGCACAAGGTAGTAGTAGTTGTGCATGAAAGAGTGTGGTGATACTGAGCAAAAGCGATGGACTGGATGTTTGCACTTTCATGACCAAAAAGCAAATGACCAAAAGTCACTGTTGCATGTCCAGGTTCGTGCAGATGTTCCGGTTGAAAAATAAAAGTTCATCAAATATTAAATTTCCAGTTTATGAGCCTACACGAATTTTATTTATCAGCCAATGGGAAGCCCAGAATCAAATACGAGTGTGAAATCCCAAATGATCACCTGCGATCCAAAAAGCCGAAATAAAAAGCCGAGACAGAAAGCACCCAACAGACAGACAGACTGTGACAGGTGAGAGTAATTAATATCTCCCTTGACCAAGTCAAGTGGCTCAAAAGTACTTACTGACCTAAAGAGCGATTACATCAAAGACATTCCTCTCTTACACGCTCCCCACATTCTTAAGCACTGATTCTCTTTCAGCTTATTATTTGCCATGAACATTTCAACTTCCATTGGACCTATATTCAAGTATCGCTTTAATTGTAAAACATTAATTGATATGTGTTTATATATAAAATGTTATTTTCAACTCAATTTGCTTTTCTTGATTTTATGATCATTTTATGACTTCTAGTGGGCTATCTACCACAAGGCCAAATTCCGTAAACCTGCAATAATATACAACTATCCTTCTCTTGAACGGACTTCCACTACAACTAGAAAAAGAATAGATAAGCAACCTACTATAAGAGACTTGTTGGAGAAATTGATACATTGTAATTTCATCAGAAGAAAAAGTAAACAAAAAAGTAAACACAAAAAAGGGGAAAGTAAACACAAAAAAAGGGGAAAGTAAACACAAAAAAGGGGAAAGTAAACACAAAAAAGGGGAAAGTAAACACAAAAAAGGGGAAAGTAAACACAAAAAAGGGGAAAGTAAACACAAAAAAGGGGAAAGTAAACACAAAAAAGGGGAAAGTAAACACAAAATGTTTTAATTTTTTTGTATCCATCCTAAATATACCTGTCACCTGGTAAATATTGAAAATCTAGAAAAAAGTCAAACAATAGAAGACTAACATTGCTGTGAATTACAATGAATAGAAACTTGTGGAAAACCATAACTTTTCACATCCTGTAAAACACAGAACACTCAAAACCATGTCATTATTCGGCATAATATATTTGATATTTTAGTGTTCAATTGAGCTCATTTGTAGCTAATTAGTTTGGAAAATAATTAGAAAGTAATACACTGTAAAGACCCATTATCCAGGCAGGGAGAAATAAATTAAGCAAATTTGCCTGTTAACTCTACGATCCACTCATTAGCGATTTCAATAATTTGACTCTCTAACAAATAATTAAAGACTAATACTTTTTGATGTCCGGTGCAATTGCTTGGAAGATCACGATTGTAATGTGTGGCATGTTTCCCCCAAGTATTACTTTGCGACATAATGAAAATAAAGGACTTCAGTGATGCTTTGGGAATTTAATGAAAGTGTAGAGAAGGGAACCCATTTTACAAGTGTTATTTTTTTTGTGGAACTTCAGATAACACATTGCAAGAACATATGAAAGGGTTTTTCAATATAACAGAAGTTCACTTTAAGAAGTGCTGGAGAAAAGTCTTTCTAAATGTTTAAAAGGGAAAGATTCTAATAGAAATATGCCACAAATTATTTGTGAGACGGTTAAGTTTTTGTTTTTAATATAGAACCTTTTCCCTCTTATTTTGTGACAAGTTTACTTATGTGGAGGTTTGAAGAGGTAAAAATATTACCTTTCTAAATAAACATAGTGTGGCAAAAGTAACATTTTTTTTCAAGTGGCAGTGGATAGGACAATGTGGAGAAGTTGAATGGCCATCATAATCAGACCTAACACCAGACTTTTTCTTGCTTGTC
Organism: Ascarosepion bandense; assembly: GCA_037127315.1. Taxonomy (NCBI): domain Eukaryota; kingdom Metazoa; phylum Mollusca; class Cephalopoda; order Sepiida; family Sepiidae; genus Ascarosepion; species Ascarosepion bandense. The sequence continues at coordinate 145,729 of JBBBDQ010001453.1, read as the reverse complement.
AGATGTACTAAAAGATTTTGTTTAAAAGCTCAAACCAAAAACAGTTCCTAAATTAAAACAAGTCCTGATAAATTTCCCATAATTAATGTAGAATTGTGTCAAATGGTTTGTGGAAATATTGCTGATTGGGTTCAGCATTGTACTGAACAAGAAAGGAAGCAGGTTGAGCAGATTAAATAATTTGTTAATCAGAACAAAATCATACTGTTTTTATGTGACAATACTTATAAATTTTCTTAAATTATTTTACTTTAATTCAAAATAGTTGAATAAAGAAATTCAACTTCTAAATACAATAGAAAATGTTATTTAATCTGAAAAACTTAACTGTTTCTATGAAACAAATACATTATGGACATGATTGTTTGAAAATCTTTTTTTCTATGAATAATGAATTTTTACATATGTTTTCATTTGAAGGAAAAAGAAAGAAAGAAAAAGGAAAAAGAAAGAAAAAAAGCTTGTTGCACGTAGAGGAGTCAGACAAGTGGACTGGTGACAAATACACTCAAACTGACCCCCTTATTTTTACCTTATCAAATGTACAGAAAACAAAAAAACAACAAGTACAAAATTGTATGTTAAACTAGTTTATAGCATTTTACTTAACGGTTATCAATTTGTAGTGGGATCACAAATTTGTTGTGTACATTAGGAAATGTTTGAAGTTGTATTATGTTACAGATCTTCAATGTTGAAAGGGTAATCATGAGACCTTCGAAAAGGTATGTGAATGTTCGTAAGGAAATTAATCACTTTGTGTTGTAGAGAAAATTTATTTAACTTACAGTTGAATGAGTTTCAGAATGTTAAAATGTAAGTATTATTGAAGACTTTGAAGAGATTGTTTAAGCTGAATTGGTATTAATAAAATATTAACATTAGGCTAAGATGTCAAGTGTCATAGATTCGTGTGACAAGTTCCTTTCTTTCATCGTGTTGACGACGATTATATGAAGACAAAAAATAAAGAAATCAGCACTAGAGAATGTGATAGTGTGTGAATGTAAGTATCATCAGATGTAAGTATGATCAGATTGACTATTTCCTGCTACATCATGGCTGGTTGAACATTCTCTGCTCCTTGTCCATCTTGTTTCTGACCGCACAAAGACGTAGCCAGTACATGTCATGTGATCAGATCAGAAATTGGTTAACACAAACTCTTGTCTATATGTACTTGCAGGAGAAATGATGAAAGGAAATACTACCATGATTATATATTGACTAATCAGAAAGTGTTTTTGACTTGTTATCTACTTTTAATGGGTTTAGCAGAAGTTGAGAATCTATGGCTGTTATTCACTTTTAATGGGTTCAAAACAGAAACTGTAGATCTATATTTCAACATGTATTTACCATGTAATTTTATTTCAATTATCTGTTTCTTAATTAAATTTCTCAAACATCAGGCTGTTGATTGATCCCTTAACACCTCATGTAAAAATCCACCTCCATATTATAATATCTATAAAAGTGATGAGGGTGGATGCTGTGCAAGTAAGTGACTAACAGACAGACAGGCAGATTTGACTTAGTGTCTGCATTTGGCAATCTAGCTTAACAGGAGTTGCACTCAGACGTAGATCAAAATTTTAGAATGCTAATGACACCTTGAAATTTTTCAGAAATCCGAAATTATAGGTAGAAAAACATTATCACTCCACAAAGTCAGGGATCAGTTTATGTATTAATTATAATATAGAATCGATCACCCCACTTTATATTATCTATATATGTTGCCCCTCCACCTCTAATCCAATAGAGACATTCTACATTGTTATCTATAAAAGTGACGAGGGTGGACATTGTATAAGTATTTGCTATGTAGATTCATACGTTTTTTATTTTTATTATTCCTTAAACTACCCAAGTGAAACCGGGCTAAACTGCTAGTTTTAAACTAAAAGTAAACAATGTTGGTTTGAATTCAGATTAATTCAAGTTTAAATCAATTTTTCTCAAATAACATACTATATTTTTTTTTTTATAAACACTTTTTCATAAAGAGAATTATATTTAGTTGACAGATTTGTCAGTATATATTACATATTTTACTGATAACCAGAAAAAAATCATCCCAATCAATTTGGTTTGAAATACAGCAAAGTATTTTGCTTATTGTAAATATTAAATTTAAACTATTAGTGCTGTGGGATTTTAGTATGTTTGAGATTTAGCCAGCACTATGCTATGGCAATCAACACTTCGGTGAGTAAATATTTATGCCCTCTGGAAAATTTATCCCATGAAAAAGTCTTAGCAGATTCAAGGCAAGTCCAAGTAAAAAAAAAAAATACTAACACAAAACAATAAATATCAAACAAATGACAATGCATGTATCAAGAAAAGGAAATGCACATGATGAAAGGAAAAAAAAATGAAACTAGCTATAATAAGAAAGAGTGTGTGTGTGTGTGTGTGTGCGCGCAAGAGTAAGACAGAGAAAGTACAAAAGTTAGGAGAAAAAAAAAACTATAAAAAAAAAAAACTATAAAAAAAAAAGAACATGCCCTAGCTGGAGGCACTTAAACCACATACAACTACATCTTAAAGTCAGAGTTGAAGAGAGTAGGGAGATAAATGAATGCTTTTATATAGGCACAAGCATCCCACTAAAGACATTTTTTTTAGCCAAGTCAAGTTGGATAACTTATGTAAGGTTGGAATTAAAATTTAAGGATTCAAGAAAGATTTTTAATTTTTTTAAATGCATAAACGTTAGTGATCTGGTATTAATGCGTACATAAAAAAAAAAAAAGAAAAAAAAAGAAGGTGTATCGATAAAAACTTGCATTTTTAATCCTATTGATTAAAGGAAAAATTGAAAATTAATTTTAAACATAAACCATATCAATTTCTTGATTGTTGCACCATATTTAATTTCTTTCTTTTAACTTTTTCATGGATAGCAGTAGAAAACTTTTTTTTTAAGGTATGACAACAGTAACATGATAATTTACATTGTTCAGGTTGTTGTCTTCATTTTTATTTTTTTTTTTTTGCCATATTTACAACGTTTCAGCCATTGTACACTCCAACCTTCCTCAGGTGAAGGAGATTTTGAACCGAACACTTTATTTTGATCCCTGGGGTAGATTTTTCTGGTTCCATGAGTCATGCCACAAGCGAGTTTAATACCTGGCTACAGTAGTAGTGAACAAAAACTTAGTTATCTTTTTAACTCTCTAAGATAACTCATCCAGAAATGACATGGCTCCTGAAACAAGTACAATCTCTCCCAATGATTGAAATAAAGGGCTTGGTTCAAAATTCCAATCATCTGAAGAATGTCAGAACATTCAACGACCAAAACATCTTGAATATGGCAACAAAGATGAGAACAGTAGTTCAAAAAGAATGTAAATAATTACAAACCTCATCTCAGAAATATAGACAAATAACTATTTCGGTACCTCCACTCATTTTCAATATCGATGCTTTAAAGTGAATTTTTAAAAATAAATCTTTCTTGAAGGTTTCATTTTTTAGCTTTAATTGAAAGCTAAATGATTATATTTACTATTTCCAGTAAGCAAAATACTCTGATGTATTTCAAATAGAAATTAATTATATTGATTGGTATCTTAAATTTTTGAGAGTTTTCAAAAGTTACGAGTTTTTCATCCATCTTTGACAGATGGACAGGTTTGTAAACAAAATTTAATTCTCAATTTTAAAAATCTTGCAAAAATAAAATATATATCTGTGACACATTATTTTTGGAAAAATTAGCAAATTTAAAGTTAAATTAATCTGATTTGAAACAAGCATCACTTGCTTATAGCATGAAATTTTGAATATAAGCATTTCTAAATCACGGAGGTCATATTTTTCTGATACAAATGATTGATGGCAGCCAAATTCATTGACAAGCTTAGTATGAATGGCCAGAACTTTTTGGACTTTTATTTAATAATATAAATAGCGTTAATTAAAATTTGTAATTTTTGTTTATTAATAATAAATTCACTACGCTTTCTTTAATGCCACCTGTGTCTTCATCAGTTAGCAATAACATTGGAAATTGCTCTAAGAATACTTTTTATGCTTTTGTTGAGGGTCAAAGTTTCATGTGGGTCCATAAAACGGGACATAATTTGCATGCGCAAAAATCGCGACTGGGTGCTTCATCAACAATGACTCTTTGGTTTGGAGGAATTGAAAGAAATTCTGAAGAATTTATTGAATGACTTTGTAGAATCTGTTCTTTATTGATCGAGTAGGGAAGAAGTCACCCAAAAACGTATTGAACAAAAAAAAAAAAAAAAAAAAAAAAAAAAAAAAAAAAAAGGCTCCGCGTCATACGATCATTAATGACGATTTGTCCACTTAATGGACAAACAAAAAATGAACTTACAATGACAAAAATTTATACAACAAAAATTCATGCAAATAATTTTGTTGATTTTTCTGAATCTTTCGTACAAACTCAATGGCTTCTAAGGCGATTTCTCGAAAAAGGACCAACGAGTATCTCTACACGAATAGGAATACGTTTCGAAAAAATGTATTTAAAAACAATTTCCATTTTGTTTCATTTTTTCAAACAAAAAAAAAACAAAAAAAAAAAAACAAAACATTAAAGAATATTTTAATGCATATAACTTAAAAAAAAAAACTATATTGAATAAAAAATTCATTAAAGTTTTTTTGGTAAAAAGTTTAGAATCGGGCTCACAAAACATTCATTAAATGTACAAAAATAAATACAAGTAATTTTGTTAATCTAAAAAATGGCTCTTTGGAGGAATTGTAAGAAATTCTAGTGAATTTTAAATTAATTTGTAAATTTCTTTCCTGGTGTAATGCAAAAAGAGTCAAAGAAGAAGTCATCCAAAAAAGACGGACTGAACAAGGAAGGTTGTTTTTTAAACGATCATTAGTGATGATTGATAAGCTTAATGGACTAATAAATGATCTGACAGTACAGAGTTATAATGCAAATTTCGATTATAATGACTCAGAGAACAGCAGGTTCCATCTAAAAAGCGTTTGAGACTCAGAGAAAAAGGAACTAACAACCCTCCGTACAAATGGGAATCTGAATTTTGTTGAATTGAATATTTTTTTTTAAAAAAGTATTTGAAATATATATAAAAAAATAAACAGTATTTTAACTCGCGAATTATAGCCCTAAATTCCAGCCTTTTTTTATCATGCTTTATTTTGGAGTGGACAATAATTAAATTATTAAATTTATTAAAAGTTTTAGAAAGAATCCTTCATGCTCACCTTTTTTCTTTCAGTTCTGCGTTTCACAAAAGCTACATAGGAATTGAGCAATCTTCCTGTCCAAGAGGTGAAAAAAAAAAAAAAAGAAAAAAAAAATCACTAAAGAGAAGTTATTTAATAATCGTATATTTTTTCTGTGTGACAGAAGACATCAAATATGGAGTACCAAGTGAGGATCGAGAAAACCAGACTTGCAAACCAAACCGGAAACCACTTGTTGGCTTATAGAACCTTTAATCCTTCCCATGATGCATCACTTCATCCCCCGCCCACCGCCATTTTCGTACCACTTAGCTGATGTATGCAATGGAATTGGCAATCACATTACATGCGCCTTACCCCCTCCGATTCCATATTTTGATCAGATCACTTTATTTCCCAACTAAAGCAACAACATAAATACAAGTCTTTTTTTCCATGAACTATTTAGATTTTTTCACTAACATTCGTTATTTTTTTTTAGTTTGAATGTTTTGTTATATATTTTAGTTTTGTTTGAGGTATTTAACCCCTACCCCTATCATTTTCGTATCATATATTTTTATTTTTGTTAAAAAAAATTTCTTTTTAAAGTTCTAAAAAAATATTGTGTATAAAACAAAATTTTTATGCTATGGATTTTCCTGCAAATAAGTGGTATTATGGTATAAGTAGGATTGTAAGTTGATGGACGAGTTTTTGTGGTGAATGTGCATATTGTAAATGAATGATTGGGTCTTGAAAGTGATTAGCTCGAATAGAAAGTGTTGACCAGCTTCACTCCATTCCCCTTTCGGCAATTTGCCAAAATTAATGTATTTTACATCAATAAATATTAATTATTTACATTTTTTTTCTAAACTCCTCACCAGCCACCTCACATCATTTTGTTCTTCTGTGGTCAACATGAAAATGTTCAAGTTGTATTCTGAAACTGATGTGTATTTCTAAAAGTATTAGGTACTTTTAGCTGCAACTGGTCATACCCGAAATCATTTCAGTAGATAAGTGTTTTTTTTTTTGTATTGCTTCCATCACCACCACCATTTTAAAAGTAAATATTTACTCCTCCTCCACTAAGGCAGGATGTGGCACAAGGTTAAATTTTTTATGTGTGGAGTGTTATACACATATGTAGTATATGGAAAGAGGACAAAATATTTGCCTAGTCCTTGCAACCACTGTCATACTGGTATTGATCACAGGGTTGGAATTCCCGGGATCGAATCTTCTCCCATCTAAAATAAGGAGAAACATTTGCTTCACTTCCAGCTAAAATGGAACACTTGTACGAGGTAAGTAGGGGTTATACGGTTCTTCATTTTTTAGTAACAGGTATGTCCTTCTGTATGGCAGCAAATGTCGGACAGTCTCTTCAAGGATGAAGGAGAGGCCAGGAGAGGTACACTCGTACGAGTAAGTAGGGGTTATACGGTTCTTCATTTTTTAGTAACAGGTATGTCCTTCTGTATGGCAGCAAATGTCGGACAGTCTCTTCAAGGATGAAGGAGAGGCCAGGAGAGTTACACTTGTACGAGGTAAGTAGGGGTTATACGGTTCTTCCTTTTTTAGTAACAGGTATGTCCTTCTGTATGGCAGCAAATGTCGGACAGTCTCTTCAAGGATGAAGGAGAGGCCAGGAGAGGTACACTTGTATGAGGTAAGTAGGGGTTATACAGTTCTTCATTTTTTAGTAACAGGTATGTCCTTCTGTATGGCAGCAAATGTCAGACAGTCTCTTCAAGGATGAAGGAGAGGCCAGAGGCAGCAGAAAGATGGTTCTACAAAAGGATGCTGAGGATAACATGTACCAAGTACATGAGCAACAAAGAGATGTTGGACAGGATAAAAACAAGAAGAAAAAGCATACTTAACATCAGGAAGAGACAACTGAGATTCCTGGGACACGTAGTGAGGAAGGAGGGTCTGGAGAATCTTATACTCACAGGATGGATAGAGGGAAAAAGAGATAGGGGAAAGCAGCATCAGACATACTTGATAGATTGCGGAGTGGGTTTTGGGAGAGATACCAAGAGGAAAAATATCAAGGGCAATAAGAGACAGGGGCAAATGGAAGTCCATGATTGCCTACATCCTGAGAGGACACAACACATAAAGAAGAAGAAGAATTTTAGCTATGTCAGGTCATTCTGAGCAAATTCTCAAGTTAGAGCTTTGCTTAAAATATAATCCTAATAACAGAAATTTTAGTTATTAATGCTTAATAAAGTTGCATTAAAAAAATCTCAACTTTGTTTTACACTTTTATGTTTGAGTTTGAGTTTTGTTTAATGGCATATCAACACCTCTGTGGGTTATTTAATGCCAAAAAGGTCGGGTTTTAAGATGTTTGGTTATAATGAAAAGGTTGATTTAGTTAGATTTTGATGAAAAATTTTTTTTTTTTAAATTTTTTATATTAAAAGAATGAAGATGTCTTTTAGTCTTGTATTCAAAAATACCAATTGCTGGTAATTTTCTTTTATCAATAACGTATTATGTCAATAATTCCTTTTTTCCTTCAAAAATGTTTTGTTGGTAATATTTTTCCTTCAAAAATGTATATTTTTTTATAAAAGTTTATTTTTATGTATATATTTCTATAAAAGTCTATTTTTATACTTTCATAGTGTTTTGACCCTAATTTGGGGGTTAACTATTTGCCCATAGCTGGGACCATAACAGGTGCTACCACCCTGGGTCAGGGTGGACCTGGGGACAACAGTAATTAAAAGTTGGTTCCATGCTCCTCACAATCTCCCAATGAGAGGCCTTGCTGCCAGATGTAGTTTATTGTTATACCCAGGACCAACTTTTATTTTTCTTGTCAGAATCTATCTTACATATTTATAAATATACCTTTCGTTCATACATTGAATATTGCTGATTTGCTTTGTCTACTGTTCCTGATATATATCTCAAGATTCTTAACCAAATCCAAGGGTCTGTAATGTTATCAGTCCTGACCTGACATCTTGACGTCAGGTACTTTCCCGCCACCATAATATGGCTTCCCACTCTGTCTTTTCTATAAATATTTTCTTCCTTAGGGCTTCAACTGAATGAAGTTAAGCATACTATTAGATGAGCTACAAGGTCTCCCTGTTTTAATATTAAACTAGATAGATGCAACTGTCTGTTTTTTATTCTAATAGTTTCTATAGTGATAGTTAAATAACTGCCTAATTAACAAAGCTGAGGCATAGAAACTATATTATGTGCCTGAGCAGTACGGGAAGGGAACAATATGACTACCAACTCTACTGGAGGAAATACAAAGGAAATCTAATCTAAACTTATTTATAAATGGAACTTTGTCTCTGTGTGTGTGTGTGTGTGTGTCCCCGTTACCTATAGACTCTGAAACAGCTGAACCGATTTTCTTGAAAATTTACACAGTTGTATTATAAGCATCTGTGAGTGTTTTTAGCTAGATTTTGTGTCGAGGTGCCCCCAATAAATATCGAAAATCGATAATCGAAAAAATTAGATTAAAGAAGGAGTGGTCCGATTTTAATCAAATTTGATACACTCATAGACAAAGACATAAGAAATGATATTCAGAAGTTTCACGATTGCAGTTCTTACAATAGTGCAGAAATATATATATATATATATATATATATATATAAAAGGCAAGATGTTTGTGTCTGTCTGTTTATCTGCCTGTATGTCATTATTTTTTTCGGTCATTTTATAATAAAACGGCTGAAACTAAAATAAAACTTTTATTTTAGTTTTTGCTTCGAGTTTGGCTCCGAGTAGCTATAATTGTAGTTCTTAGTCTCAGCCATGATACTATTTACTCACAGGACTTATTTAGCCTTCAAATTTCAGTTTACAACGGAAAAAACTTATTTGATATTGATACGAGGAAATCAAAATTTGAATTCCATCCATTCATTTTTCTTTCAGTCTACGGTTTCACTTTAACTGGAAACAACCATTGCTTTTTAGTCTTTCGTGCCAATGTCCAAAGAGTCTGAGCTCCAGGACCATGGATTAGTTTTAAAGCTTTCATTACACCCGAGCAACGCCAGGCTATACTGCTAGTTATATATAAAAGTTTCTTTTCTAATACTTCTTCCCTGTGGAACTCTCTTCCAGTTTCTTGCTTCACAACCTTCAAAATTTTAAATGATTCACAGGCAGCGAGATTTTAGAATCACCTCCCCCTGGTGATAATTACAGGCAGTTTGAGAGATTAGAAAGAAAGAATTGCTCTCTTTTTTGGTGACTCTTCATTATAACAAGGCATATTGTTTTATGCTCTTGCAAAAGGTGAGTAATCAACTACAGACACTGAAAGTTGCTTTGAACATTTTATATTTCATTTCATTTCTCATCTTTTTTTTTTATAAAATGTCCTGTCAATATATTTGGTAATATTTCCTTCTTCAAATGCTATGTCTTATTTTTCCTTTGGCCATACACGAGTCCACCAAAAATTGTTTGCAGGTTAAATGTACCAGGAGCTTATAAAATCTCATCAAAGGTGTTTATACATGCAACAAATGTAACATTAATCACTGCCTTTTGTTTTCCTGAAACCTGTTCTTTTATTGTCTTTTCTCCTCACTAAACTCTTTTCATTCTCTTTCCATCCAAGTAACCTCTTGCATCTTAGTGGCATTATTGCCATCTTTGGACTTCTCATTCTCTTTCACTTCCAGTAGCTTCTTGTAACTTAGCAGCATTATTGCCTTATTTGGAGTAAAATGATTTTAAAATGATTTTAAAAAAAGTCATATCATTTAAATTTAAAAGAATTTAATCAATAAGTATTTTTTTTAATGAAAAAATTATATGGCCTTTCTCACTTTATAATATAATCAGGGGAAACATTGGAAAGTTCCTACGCCAGGTTCTTTTGGAAGATTCAATAACTGGAATCAGTCAACTGAATAAGCTAATCATTCAGCAGTAGCCATTGTAGATGAGTTCACAATTTTTTCCAAGTTTACTAGTATTTTACTGGTTGCTATGAATGCTCAGTTTCTTGATCTGACAACGTTTTAATACACATGTCACAAAAAAAAAATGCTTAACCTTGGGAATATTTGCTAATGGTCTAACAAAACATTTCAAACGCAGATTTACTGAGATTCATACAACAATTAAAGAAATTGATCATAATTGTGAGCCATTGTAAAGGTTGTAGAGCACAATGTTTCAAAACCTAATCTGATATTGAGACCTGATTCAGTAAGGGCATTTCTCAGCACATCGACATTAATACCAAAAGTAAGTTGAGGTTTAATGTGACTTTAACGGCAATCAGTCAGTCAGTTAAATGCCATAGATGATACTCGCTTAGGTGATCATGTCTCTTTCAATCCATGACTGATTAGAGTTCTCTGCAGTAGGTTACCATTTCTTTCTGCGGTGGACTGGTTGCCAACCAAGGCTATAGAACCCAGTCTGTCCTGCTATTCAACCCATAGCTGGAAGGAGTTAGGGTGGATTCATACCTTTCACAAGGGTATTTTTTGTATAAGTGAATGCAACAAATTCAACTGGAATTCAAACTCAGTGCTTCAATTTCCCATTGCAAGCTGATGTCCATTACACCACAAAGCACAAATGGCAATACTGTGCAAAATTTGCTCCCAAAAATGCCCCCTCGGCATTTCCCCTTTTGGGGACACTTCAGGCACCAGGCAATAAACTTAGCTCCCCACCAGACTGGTATTGTCTGGATGAAAACTCTCCTGGGGCTTGGGTTTAATATTTTTTTAAACATCAGCATATGTCAAATCTGACTCAGTAAGCTTAGTATCAGTGTTAGCTGTCTGGGCATTTTTATTGAACAGTACAACCACAGCAAATCCAGATTTTAAACTGAAATGTACACCTGTTGAACTCAACCCAATTTTCCAACTCTTAGGTCATGCTTCAGCAGCATCAAATTAAAGATTTTCATAAAACTATTAATGACGTCGCTCAGTCTACTGATTGAGCAAAAACAAATTCAAATGTGAAAAGTCTCTTGATAATTGGCAGTTAATTATATTATATAGAAATATAATAGCTTGTTAATAAAAGATTTCTCTCCTTATTCATTTTCAGAGGTTATCTTTCCAAATAATTGTGATAATTAATGTGGTTATGAAGATTGCCTCCACCTTGTCTCCCAGCATGACCATTCAAGGTGGCACTGTTTCAGGACTATAAAAGATGGGACAATGAAGATTCTCTCTTTTTGTTTTGCACCAGAATGTAGTATTGAAGACAACAGGATTTCTCCCCACTGGTAGGCTGTCTTAATCTCTCATACTCAAACATTTTCTCACAGCAAAGCCCATAAATATTTTTTTTGCTTTTTTGTGCACACATAAGTATGTAAAGTGCGACCTTGAGATTCAAAGACACATTGGCATGGCCAAGGACACATTTCAAAATCTAACCAGAGTACTGAGAGACAGGAAAACCTCAATGATAACAAAGAAGAGAGTGCTGGATTGCTATGTGATGTCTGTCCTTCTGTATGGAAGTGAATGTTGGATGATCTCATCAAGGATGAAGGAGAAGCTTGAGGCAGCAGAAATGTGGTTCTACAGAAGGATGCTGAGGATATCATGAACTGAGCATGTGAGCAACAATGAGGTTTTGGAGAGGATGTGAATGAAAAGAAAATTCATACGTAACATCAGGAAGAGACAGTTGAGACTCCTGGGACATGTAATGAGGAAGGAGGGTCAGGAGAATTTAATACTCACAGGATGGATAGAAGGAAAAAGAGACTGGGAAAAGCAATGCAAGACATACTTGATAAGCTTGAGCAAATGGATAGTAGAGCAGGCTTTGGAAGAGATGGCAAGAGGAAAAATATTGAGGACAACAAGAGACAGAGTTAAGTGGAAGTCCATGATCGCCTACGTCCTGAAGGGATATGGCACCTGAAGAAGAAGAAGATTTTAAGATATTTTTAGTAATTTTGGTAAATATATCTGTCAAAGGAAGATGTCAGTGTTATTTTATTTTTTGCATAATTTAGACGATAATTTATTCACCACACACCACCACACCCCATATATATGATATGAAAGGGGAAACTGAAGTCAACAACCAGAAGTAACAGTAAATGATGCATGGTAAATGCAATAGTATGTTCGATATATATATATATATATATAATTATGTAGTTATGAATTAATTGTACATTGTGACATGGAAATTTCTATGTTTCGAGATAGATTCTCTTCATCAGGCAATGTTGCTGTTGGTTGTGAAGATGATTTACATTTAAATAACAAAAACTTTTGATTTGCTGTGTATGTATGTGGGAAGATATATTAGTCATCCACACACAAGCCTGTTTTGCTGTATCACAGCTCATCAGTGTGGCTAGACACATTCATTTGCTTCTGTCCGGGATTGAAACTCAACCGATTTGGTGTCAGTCAGAGTTGCTACCCACAAGCCATAAGTGCATGGAATTAGAGAAGGGAAATTTTAATGTGTCGTATATAAGCAGTGTATATACACACGCCAGTCAGTGAAAGAACTAAATTCATTTCTGAAGAGTCATGTGTATATTACAGAAGTGGAAACTGTTTTTAAAATTTTCTTCTCTAGAGAGCTCAGTCGTAATGAGAGCATATATATATATATATATATATATATATATATATATATATATGGGAAAATATAAATTCCTATATACCAGAATAATGTTAGGCAAATAAATGACAAAGTCGAAAAAATCTGTATAACATGTTTTGTCCTCTAAAAAGACTTCATCAGACTAAAGTCGTTTTTGTTAATGGAATTATATATGTGTAGGAGAGGGAGGCAAGTCTCAGTTATAATTATGTACTGACAGGAAATGCTGAAGATGTTGAAACACTGAAATATTTAAATCTAAACTTATTTATAAATGGAACTTTGTCTGTGTGTCTGTATGTCCATTACCTATAGACTCCGAAATAGCTGAACCGATTTTCTTGAAAATTTACACAGTTGTACTATAAGCGTCTGCGAGTGTTCTTAGCTAGGTTTTGTGTCGCGGTACCCCCGATAAATATCGAAAATTGATAATCGAAAAATTGGGTTATAGAAGGAGTGGTCTGATTTTAATCAAATTTGATACACTCATAGACAAAGGCATAGGAAATGATATTCAGAAGTTTCAAGGTTGCAATTCTTACAATAGTGCAGAAAATCGATAATATATATATATATAAAAGGCAAGATGTTTGTGTATGTCTGTTTATCTGTCTGTATGTCCTTTATACAAATCCACAATTTTTATCCGATTCTCACCAAACTTCACACAAATATTCTTTAGGCTGAGTCTGAGCTCCAGGACCATCAATTAGTTTTAAAGCTTTCATTACACCCAAGCAACGCCGGGCTATACTGCTAGTTACATTTTAAAATAAAGGCTATTTTTTATATTGTCTAGTCATGTAATTTATCTGATTTCATTCAGTTTCTTTATGTTTTTATTTTTGTTTTTATTACTAAGTATCATATATTGTTATAACAGAAGATCTACAAAGAAAAGTTAAACATTGTAAAACCCTGAATGCAAATTTACTGTGGGCGACCCAGCAATCAAAGCACTGCGTCCTTTTATAGAAACATATTTTTTTCACCTAAAGTCTTTTTTTTATTTGTGAGTTGATTTCCAGCATTTACATTTATAGGAGGATCACTATATTGCTTTCAATCTGTTCTGTGAATAACAAATTTTCCAAGCCTTCTTTCTTCACTATGATCCGTAAAAATTTCTGATGGTGAGCCTCCTTTTCATTTCCATTTGCTCTAAAACTTCATCTGATATAATAGTTCACTATTTCTTTTCTTGGTTTCTGACAAAATTTGACCGTTTCCTAATATTGGAAGCATTTTTTTTTTATAATCATATCATCCCAAGCAAGGCATTTTATTGCCACTGTTTTACAGGGGGTTACAGAGGAGGAAAGTTATGAGAAAGAGTGACGGGTTATAGGGGGTGTCAGGAAGAGGGTAGGAGAAGGATGAGAATGCTGATGAGAGTGGTGTGGACGGAGAAAGGAACATGAGAGAGAGGATAAAAAAGAAAGAAAAAGAGAGAAAAAAAGAAAGTAAGAAAGAAAGAAAGAGAAAGAAAGAAAAAAGAAAGAATTGTAATCATATTGCCCCAAGCAAGGCATTTTGCTGCCACTGTTTTGCAGGGGGTTACATAGGAGGAAAGTTATGAGAAAGAGTGACAGGTTATAGGAGGTGTCAAGAAGTGGGTAAGAGAAGGATGAGAATACTGATGAGAGTGGAGTGGACGGAGAAAGGAGCATGAGAGTGAGGATGCAGGTTAGTGAGATAGGAGATGAATATTGACTTTACATTTAAGTTCTTGGAGTTATAGTTGTTGGGAAAGCAAGTAAATGGAAGGGAATTCCATGGGTGGGAAGTGCGAGAAAAGAAGCTACTGGAGAAGAATTTGTGTTTACAATTTATTGGTTTCACATTAATATTGGGAAAATATTAATCTGTCTCTTCTCCTTTCTGCTGTGAGTTAAATGGCAGGACAGATTGGGTTTTATAGCCTTGGTTTGCAACCAGTCTACTGCATAAAGTAATGGCAACCAACTGCGGGAAAATCTTCTGCCCAGTCAGTCATGTCTCTTTGAGACATGATCACCTAAGCGTGTATCACATATGGCATTTAACTGACTGAATACTTTGCTTAGGTTTTAAAAGGAACTGGAAACCCAGTTTTAAACAGGAAACAAGGGATAAATCTCTACTCCTGTTCAAAAGACCAGAGAGAAGTGTGAACTGGATAATATCTGCTCCTATTATTTTTCTGGCATTAAATAACTCACAAAGGGTTGATGTTGTAAATTACAAATGAATCTAAATAAAAAACTAGAAACTGTGGATAGCCATAATCACGCACATCTCAAAGAGGCATAGTACATGAAAGAAGAACGAGAAGTAAAAGCAGAATAACTTTAGATGAGAAAAACAAATAAACAAACAAAAAACGACAATCACACATTCCCTTTTAGAAAGAAGCTAGTTTTAACTTTGGACTAACCAATGTTCTCATAATTTCTGGCTTACATCCCAAAATTCAGTCAGGAAGTTTCCATTTTGAAACTCTGGATTTAACTCACTCTCAATTATATCTTCCTCCACTGCAACAAACTGTGGATAACTTGACCTCTCTTAGAATATTTTTGGCAAGCAGCATCCTCAGTCATAGGAAGTGTATGGTATAAAACACCTTAACTCCCTCACTTTGTTTAGTCTAAGTCATTGGAAACTACACGCAATGGCTCTTCTTGGCATCGACTTATGAAAGCACTTGGCCGATGCCCAGGCAACAGCTCAGTGTACAATTCATTCAAGAATATATTTAAACTTTGGAAGCATAACAAAGGTCTTGTATATTTGCTAATATTTCTTCATCACAGAAGTGTGAAACTGGCATAATGTTTACTATTATGAAGAATAGAATCAGGGAACTAGGTTCAAATTCCAAGCTAAACTCCTTGAGAAAAGCATGAAACTACCTTTCCCTGCTCTCTATCCTATATCTTGATGAAATGTTTCATAACTGGTATGTCTTAATAAATGTAGACGTTAACATTTGAGAAAACCACTCAACCATCACTCACTATTTTGCTTAGGCACGAGTGGAAAAAGCTGCAAAAGGCATATATCCATTTTTCCCTGTGCTCTCATCTGTTATCTTGACCAAATATCTCATAACTGGAATACTATAGTAACTGATAGAGAAGAGAATTGGGCAAGTCATTCTCCCATGATTATCTTCTTAGGCACTAGTAAATTTATGCCTTTCAGAGATTTTCTTATGAAAATCTTTGAAAGGCATGAATTCACTTCTCCCTGTGCTCTCCTATTATTTTGACAAAATGTTTGAAAATTGGCATGTCACAATAACTGATATAGAAAAGCCATTCTTCCACAATTATCTTTCTTAGGCAGAAAAGTAGTAGGAAAAGCTCTGAAAGGCATGAATCCAATTCTTCTTATGTCTTCTGCTATCTTGACAAAATGTTCTATAACTGGCATGCTAAAATAGCTGAGACAGAAGAGAGTTATCACTTAGGTAAGACAATCCCATGATTATTTCTCTTAGGTTCTGGAAGGCATGAATTCACTTCTCCCTGTGCTTTCTTCTTTAAAGAATATTAACAAGTAGAAGTGATGATTTGAAGAAAACATTTGAAATATATAATGGTTCTATTTGTTTATATTTCTGAGATTAGGTAGTATTTCTAGTATTTACATTATTTAAACTATTGTCCTCATCTTTGTTGCCATTTGTACAACGTTTCGGCTACTGTATGTTCCGGTCTTCTAAAGGTGCTAGGAATTTCAAACTGAACACTTTATTACAATTATTGGGTTATATGAACTCCATAGCCTTGTAAAGTTATCTCCCTCTAACCCTGCAAGTTACTTGTTCACCACTGCTGTAGCCTGGTATTGAACTCACAACTCTAAGAGTCAAGTCAGGAACTCACCAACATCTATATTCACTGGACAGCAACAACTGAATTTTTGGGACTTATAAACCTAATGCCCAGTAACCCTTTTTTACCAGAGTTCATATTGCAATTTTTGATGTTAATGGTTTTCTCTAGTATTTTTGATGCTACTGATTTTCTCTAGTATTTTTTACCAGAGCTCATATTGCAATTTTTGACACTAATGATTTTCTCTGGCACTCCATATTACTGGTTCCCATATTGTGTTCATCTCTATGCTTGGTTGGCTTAGGAGATTTTTGTAGCCTATCTTATGTGCTGATTCCTTAAGTTTACGTAGTTTCCAGTGGCATTCTCTACTATTTCAACTTCATCCCATAGGGGTGGTGATCCCCGATCTCCCTCCATATGTGGTCAGCTATGTCTGATTTTTCTATCTCCTCTCATGCTATGGCCTTGCAATGTTCTTGTAGCCTAACCTTAAGTGGGCAACCTGTCTCTCCTCTACGTTTCTTTCCATAACTACATGGAATAGCGTAACCACAGTCCTTAGACATTTCCTTCTCTGTTGGGTGTTCTTGCTCTGGAGAATTACCTGTGAAGCGTAGAACCGCTTCTGAAGATTGTCCTGATGTTATACGGACCACAGATCCTTTGTATTTTCTCTGATAACCCTTTGACATAGAGTAGACAGGCCAAGGTTGTTTTCTGAGAGTTGTTATCCTGATGCACTACTCCCTTCCGTATATGTTGGAGCTGTTGTCATGTACCCTGGATAATTGTTTCATTGTAAGGTACTGCTTATACTTACCATTTCCTGTTTGCATGACTCTGGATCGCTGCTTATGATTTTGCTCAATGTTGAAGACAACAGATGATCCCTTTCTTTACATTATATGGGTGGTGGGAGTTGAATTTGGGGTTTTTGCCAAGTGAATGTTGGCTTGCAGTATACAGATGTCTTGAACTGCACCTCTGTTCAAGTTATTAGCACATCCAGGAATGCCAGTTTGTTGTCACTCTCTTTTTTCCTTAGTGAACTGTATGGATGTTTTTATTGAGTGTACATGGTCGAGTAGTGTCTGGACCTCCTCCTGGTGTGGCCACTGTATAAAAATGTCATCAATGTATCTCAGCCATAGAGTTGGCTTTAGAGCTGTGGATTCTAATGCCATCTCTTCAAAGTATTCCATGTATATGTTAGCCAGTGATGATGATAATGGCAAACTCATTGCTAAGCCTTCATCCTGCTGATATATATCTGATCCCAGTCCAAAGTGTGTTGTTTGTGTGCAGAGAGTCAGCATCTCCATCAGGTTATCTAGCAGAACATTGGTACGTTCTCCTAGGGATGAGTTCGAGGCCAGTCTGTACCTGACTATTGATAGTGCCTCCACCATGAATACCTTGGTGAACAAACTTACCACATACAGGCTCACCATCTGGTTGCATTGGATAGAAGCATCTTTGATAAGTTCCATGAAGTGGGCAGAGTTTCAAACATACAATGGTGACTTTCCTATCTGTGTGTCAATCATATCTACAAGGAAGCTACTCAGAGGGTGGCACACTGAGCCTAGGCTGCTAACAATTGGCCTGAGTGGAATACCATCTTAAAATGAATCTTAGGTAGACCATACATGTGAGGTAGCTTGCTGTAACGTTGAGACAACTGCCTGTATGTCCAAGGCTGGAAGTGATCCTTGTTCTTGATTAGGATCTACGACAACTGCCATTCTGTTTTCAATGTGAGGTCTTTCTTTACCTTGCTATAGTTACTACTTGTAATGAGATCTTCCAGTTTCTTAGTGTATTCAGTTCTGTACATCAACACAGTTGCATTTCCTTTATCAGCAAGTAGTGTGATGATGTTCTCATTCCTCTGTAGGGTCCTGATTGGCAGTCCCTCCTCTTTTGTGATGTTTGGTTTGGGTGGATTTCTCCAATGTCTGTCTCACTTTCCATCTTAGCTCATCCGCCTGAATCTGAGGGATGTTCAAGGCTAATTTCTCAATGCAGGCAATAATGTCTAAGTATGGTATCCGCCTGATGGTTGTTGCGAAGTTGAGACCCTTGTTCAGCACGGACTTCTCAGAGGCACTCAACTGATGTTGACTAATGTTGACGACTGCCTCCACAGGTGGGTGATGGACCTCATGTGTCCTCTTCAGATCTTTTAACCTATTTAGTTTCTGTACTTGGTGGACCTTGACTGCGTTGAATTCTTGCCTGAAGGATTTGTCCAATTCGTGCCAGATCTTTTTTCGGTCTTCTTCATCAGTGATCCTGCTGAGGAATGCCTTGAGCCTCTGGGAGATATTGGTATGTTATTTCCGTTTCATCCATCGGTTGTACTGGATATGTTCTCAGACCAGGGCGTGTCCTGCTTTTTCTGCAACCAGACGAAATCTTCTTGAATTGACGGCAAGTCTTGGTGCCAAGCCTGCAGGGATGAGTCGTAGTTCCCTGCATCAGTGTAGGAATGTCAGGAGGTTTGATATTCATGCCAGCTTCAGGTAGGAATGGAGTTCAGATACCCCAGTGATTGTAATAAAGGGTTTGGTTCGAAATTCCTAGCACCTGAAGAAGGCCAGAGTGTACAACGGCTGAAACATCATACAAATGGCAACAAAGATGAGGACAATAGTCTGAATAATGTAAATACTGATAATGGTTCTAGTTTTAGAATTTTCAATCATTACACTTGTTATTCATATGATACAGAAAAATTTCTCTTTTCTCTCACTATAACTGCCTGCACACCACCGGTGATCTTGCTTTGCTTGGGATGAAATAATTATTTAAAACAAAAAGCTGTTGGTGTGCAGTGATTAGCAAAATCATCTCAGTTTGAGAACATAGCTCAATGCCAAACTTACAATATATGGCTTACTGCCTATCACGTTGAATACACCGGTTCTCGCTCAATCACCGAAGTTAAACAACGTCGAGCCTGGTCAGTACTTAGATGGGTGACCGCTTGGGAATACCAGGTTCTGTAAGTGTATAGTGACGGATGTGCGTGCTTACAGCCATATCATGTTGAATACACCAGTTCTCGCTCGATTACCAAAGTTAAGCAACATTAAGCCTGGTCAATACTTAGATGGGTGACCACTTGGAATTGCCAGGTGCTGTAAGTGTTTAGTGATGGATGTGCGTCATGGTGCAGTGGATATCGGCTCAGAAAGAGAAATCGGTGAGCCGAGTTCGAATTCCAGTTGAATACCCTGCATTCACTTAAGCACTGGTACTCTTGGGAAAAGTATTAATCCATCCCTTCCCTCCAGTTATGGGTTAAATAACAAGGGTAGGTCTTGGGGACCCTGCCCTTAAAAACAAATCCCAATGAATCTTGATACTTGAAAAGAAAAAAGTATTGCTAGACACAAAAACTTATATAAAAACAACAATAAATTGTTGGAAGAAAAAGTTATTACCAGCAATAAATAAATAAAAATTTAGTTGGCAATAAATGACCCGCCGAGGTTGATATGCCATGAAACAAAAACAACCAACCAACCAACCAACAAAGATATAAATAAATATACTATTTATTTGGCCTATATCTTTTGAGTTTACATTCTTGTTTCATTTAGTTTGAGTGAACAATAAAATGTCACATTCTCCAAACACGTTATTTATTTTTTAATAAGGTCAGACATAATATGAAATTCACATAATGTTCATATATGAAACAAATGTATATTCTGAATATTTTAGCAACATTAATTAATACTAGTTTTATTGCCAAAAAATTGAGTTTCATAATAAAACTTGATGTACTGTATGTTGGTTTATGCTTAGTAAATGATCATTTATAGCTTAGCTTCATAACTAGCTGTCTAAAAGTCAAAGTTATATTGCCATCCAAAAGTTAAAGTCATATTAGAGAAATTAGAACGTGCTCAGACAAATCCACAACATCATTACAAAATTATATTGATTTCTCAGTGATATTTCAAAAAAGGTATTTTATGTGTACAGACTTTTTTCAATTCAGAATGTCGTCCATTTTTATATCTTCAGGCTATTACCATTTCCCATTTACCTTGAAACTTTCTCCTATTGTTTGTAAAATTCCGTGCTCATTTTATGAAATCAATAAAATAGCTGAACATCCAAGTCGACTACAAAATGACGCTGGATATTAAAATCAGAATGATTGTGCTTTAGATTTATTGATGATTTTCTTAAATGTCTGCATTTGACATGAGGGAGATTAACTGTAGACTGGGTAATTGTATAGGAGAAAAAGTCTTCCACAAGATGGAAATCAAATATCAGTTTATTATAGAGTGAATTTGAGAAGAGAGACATTTGCCTGAGAATTGGTCCAACTTTACTGGAGTTGAAGGAATAGGTTATGAATGTTAATGAATGGTATACAGATAGGCTATTCTGCATAGACTGGTTATATTCACAATACTGATTATATATGTGACAATAGATTTATTTCTTGATCATATATGTGACAACAGATTCATTTCCTGATCATATATATAACAATATATTTTTCCTGATCACATATATGACAACAGATTTATTTCCTGATCATATAAGACATTATATTCATTTCTTGATCATATATGAAACAATATATTTTTTCCTGATCATATATAGGACAATAGATTAATTTCCTAATCATATATGTGACAATATATTCCTCTCCTGATCATATCTGTGACAATATATTCATTTACTGATCATATATATAACAATATATTTTTCCTGATCACATATATGACAACAGATTTATTTTCTGATCATATAAGACAATATATTTACTTCTTGATCATATATGAAACAATATATTTTTCCTGATCATATATGGGACAATAGATTAATTTCCTAATCATATATGTGACAATATATTCCTTTCCTGATCATATCTGTGACAATATATTCATTTACTGATCATATATATAACAATATATTTTTTCCTGATCATATATGGAACAATAGATTAATTTCCTAATCATATATGTGACAATATATTCATTTCCTGATCATATCTGTGAATATATTCATTTCCTGATCATATGAGACAATATATTTATTTCCTGATCATATATGTGACAACGGATTAATTTCCTGATCATATCTGTGAATATATTCATTTCCTGATCATATCTGTGACAATATATTCATTTACTGATCATATATATAACAATATATTTTTCCTGATCATATATGGAACAATAGATTAATTTCCTAATCATATCTGTGACAATATATTCATTTACTGATCATATATATAACAATATATTTTTCCTGATCGTATATGGGACAATAGATTAATTTCCTAATCATATATGTGACAATATATTCCTTTCCTGATCATATCTGTGAATATATTCATTTCCTGATCATATGAGACAATATATTTATTTCCTGATCATATATGTGACAACGGATTAATTTCCTGATTATATCTGTGACAATATGGATCATAATTGTTATATGGTAATGTTGGTCATATTGAAGAATTGACTAAATTGACTAAAACAATCGAGTTTTTTTTTTATTTCTATAACAATTGACAGAAATTTTCTGAGCATAGACAACAATCATATTCATGAAGTATTCAGTGACAGAATAGGTTCACTAGCAATGTCTTTCAAGAGAAACATGCCAAGTAAAAATTTACCGAAAGTTATTTGAAAATTATGCTTGATTCCATCTTATTATTATTATTGCTTTTAGTTACAACTCAGGAATAATACCCTTCATTATTATCCTTCAATAATTTTATTACTAGCTTTATCCCATTTTATTATTGTGTTTTACCTCAACACCTGACAGCTACATCATGCATTAAACTCAGAGTTGTGCTACTGGTGAGGAAAAACAATCTATATTTATTATTTATATATATATATACATATATATTTATTCAGAAATTATAACATGGATATGTTACAATATCATTACAAAAGTAGCTATTTTGTTTCGACACTTCTTGTGTCTTGTCAAGTGATGTGGTTATTTTAAATTGAATGGTTTCAAAAGGTTAAAAACAAGCAAGACCCCTTTAATCAGGGAGGCATTATTGTATGTACAATGTGGACCAATCAGAGTAAAGCAACTTCTAATTTGGAGAATATATGGGTAGACTAAAATTAATCTTGGTGGGCATTGGTATTAAAAATTTGATTAAATTGGGATCAGCATTATTAATTAACTATTATATCTACTTTATTTTTGTTGCGAAATTTTAAAAAAAATATTTTTTAGTTTAACAATTTAGTAGATTTAGAAAGTTATTCATATATTAAACGAGGAAGGGAAAGAATGCATACATAAATAAACCTACAAACATCCACACATGGAAAAATAGACGAGTATATTCACAAACACTAGCAAACAGATACATATACAGATTAATACACCCACACCTATATACATACACAAATTATAAATTTTAGCCTTTATGGACTTGTCAGTTTGTCTGTTACCTTTTAAACAGACTAAATTGCTACATATTGGATACAGTCAAGGCGAATTCATAACGTCTGGCTTTGGATGAATGGAGTCGGGGATAGACATAATCATATTTCAATGCATGAACATATAAACAGAATGATAAATATATTTTTAGGGTCTGCTGTATTTATGGGTCAAAGGGATCAATATCAGGGATAGAGGGTATGTAGACATAAAAGTGGGCATTGAAGTCAATACCCAGATGCAACAGTCTGTTTCCTGCTTAAACACAATTGTCAGACCAGGTGTGTTGTTTTTGCTGGACTTTTTATATATATATATACAGGTCAGTGATGCATTGTGAGTAGTTTATTGTATTATTCAAATGAATAAATTTGATCTAAGTATATGATATAGGATGTGCGTCTGTGGTGCAGTGGATATCGGCTCAGAATGAGAAATTGGGGAGCTGAGTTCAAATTCCAGTTGAATTCAATGCATTCACTTACGCGCAAATACCCTTGGGAAAGGTATTAATCCATCTCTTCCTTCCAGTTATGGATTAAATAACAAGACAGATTGGTTTCTATAGCCTTGGCTGGTAACCAATCTACTGCAGAAAGCAAAGGCAACCTACTGCGGGATAATCTTCTGCCCAGTCAGTCATGTCTCTTTCGAGACATGATCGCCCAAGCATGTTTCCCGTATGACACTGAACTGATATGATCTTTTGGAAAGGGAAGAAGGGACAGTGCATTCATCTGGTTGGCTTTGCTCTAAAGACCAAATACGTAGAGCAGCACAACCTTATCCCAATTGCCATCAGCAAATGCTTAATGACACTCTGAATCTCACTCAAGCATGGTACTTACCTGAATCTCATATCCCTCTATACACCTAATCTTGCCTCTGATGATGCCATCAAAAAGTTCTTCTATGATCTTTTGGACCCAATAATCTGAATCACCTCAGTAGTGGATAAACTTGTGGTTTCAATGCCGGAGTTGGCCATAATCGGGATACATGAAAGGGCATTCTCGGTTGCCATGGTATTGGCAAATGAACATCTGCTTCTCAGTCTCTGTGCAGAGCACAACCTGACTGTGACCAACTTCCAAACTGGCACAAAGCAACATGGCAGCACCCAAGATTCAAGCATTAGCACATCTTGGACTATATCTTCATTTGATCCTGAAACAAAAGGAATATCCACATCACCCATTTCATGCCTGGAGTGAATGATTGCTAGACAGACCTTCATCATCTGCTCTTGTGTCTCAAGATATAAAAATGCTAACACTGTGACAATCTTAAAAAAAGGTGACACTCACTTTGCGAAAAGTGTCATGACATCTCCCTCAAAGTATTGCAGGTAAGATTTTTGCATGAATACAACTGAATCGACTCCTTCCAATGGCAGAAGAAATCCTTCCAGAATCCCAAAGTTGTTTCCAGCCTTCAAGAGACACTCTCAACATGGTCTTCTGCATGCCATAGGTCTAGGAGAAGACCTGTAAGCAGTAAAAACCACTCATATTCATTTTCTGTGATCTCCAGAAGGCCTTCTAAAAGAAAACAAACAAACAAACAAAACACACACACACACACACAAAGTATCTCAATCTAACATGTTTCATTTTCATCAAAACTTCTTCAGAGACCAAGAAAAAAATAAAAATAAAAAGCAAAGAGATAGTATACTAGTATGTTGTGATTTGGGGTTAGTTCTTAGTCAGATATGTGTGATGTGTTCTAAAGTAATAGATATGTTTTAAATGTATGTGCATCAAATCTAAACTTATTTATAAATGGAATTTTGTCCATGTGTGTGTGTGTGAGTGTCCGTTACCTATAGACTCCGAAACGGCTGAACCAATTTTCTTGAAAATTTACACAGTTGTACTATAAGCGTCTGCGAGTGTTCTTAGCTAGGTTTTGTGTCGAGGTACCCCTGATAAATATCGAAAATCGATAATCGAAAAAATCGGGTTATAGAAGGAGTGGTCCGATTTTAATCAAATTTGATACAATCATAGACAAAGACATAAGAAACGATATTCAGAAGTTTCAAAGTTGCAGTTCTTACAATAGTGCAGAATATTGATAATATATATATATATATATATATATATATATAAAAGGCAAGATGTTTTTGTGTGTGTCTGTTTATCTGCCTGTATGTCTGTATTTTTTTCAGTGGTTTTATTTTAGTTTTTGCTTTGGGTTTGGCTCTAAGTAGGTATAATTGTAGTTCTTAGTCTCAGCCATGTTATCATTTACTCAGAGGACTTATTTAGCCTTCAAAATTCAGTTTACAATGAAAAAAACTTATTTGATATCGATACCAGGAAATCAAAATTTGACTTATATCCATTCATTTTTCTTTCAGTCTATGGTTTCGCTTTAACTGGAAACAACTGTTGCTTTTAATCTATCGTGCCAATGTCCAAAGAGTCTGAGCTCCAGGACCATGGATTAGTTTTAAAGCTTTCATTACACCCAAGCAACACTGGGCTATACTGCTAGTATTTTATATGTATATGTATGTATAAAAATGCATGTCTGTTTACATGTACATATGCATATTAATACAAGTGTCAAGTGTATTAAAACAATAAACAATTTTCAAATATATGTGTGAGAAATCTTTTGGACAGTAAAGTGTATGATGGTCCATGTGTGTTTTTCACACACACATACGCATATAAAATTATATTAATATATCTCATGTGTATTAAAGCAGAAGATAATTTTTAAATGGGTGTGTGTGGAATATTTTGGATGGTAAAGTATATGTGTATGTTTGTGCAGAAACACTTGTCTCTTTAGATGTATCTTGAATGGTAACATTAGTTAATATATGTGGATATGTATGAGTGTGTATTAATACATGTGTCATATGTATTGAAGCAATGGATGATTTTTTAAAAATATATGTGTGAGGAATATTTTAGAAGGTAAAATGTGTTATAGTGTATTTTTGTGTTTATGTAGAAATGCTTGTCTGCCTAGGTATATGCTGGATAGTAACATTAGTTAATATAAGTGTATATATGTATGGATGTGAGAAAAAGTCTGTAGATATCATTTCCGATTAGATTGCTAAAATGTGGTAATGAAATGTAGTGAGATGTACACAAACACACATATACACTATTATATATACATATACATCCAGATACATATATATCTGTACACACACATATATATATATATATATATATATATATATATTGCTAAATATAAGAGACAATGAATGTCTATTATGTTTAATCATGAGCCATTCTAAACATCATATTTTCGCTTTAATTTCAGGTGAAAATAAAGACAAAAATTCTCCAATATTTGAATAATTTTTTATTAAGTTGGTTCTAAGATTTTGGCTCACATGAGCCATCTTCAGAGAGGTTACAGAGACATTAAAATAAAAACATTCACCATCAAAGATGATTTTATCTTGTGTTGACATAAAACTTTGCTAAGCAACAACAACAGTCACCAAATAGCAAACACAGCTTGTAAATTTGTAATGCGATTCTATGACATTACATTGCGTGAGAGCCCAAAATGTTAACAGAACCATATATTTAAATGCAACGCAATATTTTACGACTGGATTTAAACATGATTTTATTAAGTGTTGGTTGTTTTAATTTAATATAGGTGGCCTCCAATATCTGAAGGTTCTTTTTACTGTGGGTATGAGTGAGTATTATTATATATACATATGCACTTTACCATTCAAAATATTTCACATACTTCTTCTTGATGTGCAATGTCCCTTCAGGATGCAGATGATCATGGACTTCCACTTGGTGCTGTCTCTTGTCATTCTCAAAATTCTTCCTCTTGATATCTCTCCCTAACCTCATTCTGCCATCCATTTGCTCAGGCCTATCCAGTAGTTCTCGTGCTGCTTTCCCTTGTCTCTCTTTCCCTCTATCTGTCTTGTGAGTATTAAATTCTCCAGGCCCCCTTTCCTCATTACATGTCCCAGAAACCTCATCTGTCTCTTCCTTATGTTAACTATGAGTTTTCTCCTTAATTTCCATCCTCTCCAGCACCTCAGGCCATGATCTCCTCCACATCTTTCTGTAAAACCTCATTGCCGCTGACTCAAGCCTCTCCTTCATCATTGATGAGATCATCCAACATTCAGTGCTATATAAAAGAACAGACATCACATAGCAATCTAGCACTCTCTTTTTAGTGTCTAATGAAAGATTATCTATTGCTTTAATACACATGACACAAATCTAACCAATAAGAACTAACACCAAAACACAACGCACCAGTAGACTGTCTCCTTGTTTTTCAATTTTTTCTTAGTCTTTGAAGAAGGTTTAATGAAAATGAAACTTGTTAGACTGAGATATGTTTTCTATTCATTTTTTTCCTTTATTCTATCACCTTGTCAGATTCCAATATATATATTCAACTCATATATATAGATATATAATATAGATATGTTTAAATATATATATATATCAGTCAGTCAGTTAAGTGCCATACGTGATACACGCTTGGGCGATCATGTCTCTTTCGAGACATGACTGACTGGGCAGAAGATTATCCTGCAGTAGGTTGCCATTGCTTTCTGCGGTAGACTGGTTGCCGACCAAAGCTATAGAACCCAATCTGTGCTGCTGTTTAACCCATAACTGGAAAGAATAGACGGATTAATACCTTTCCCAAGGGTATTTGCGTGTAAGTGAATGCAATGAATTCAGCTAGAATTCGAACTCAGCTCCCTGATTTCTTGTTCCGAGCCGATATCCAATGCACCACAACGCTCATGCACGCCCATAGCCCAGGGTTAGAGTTGCCGACTGACGCCATTTTGGTCGGGTTTCAATCCTGGGTAAAAAAGCAATCAGAGTCTAACCGTACTGATGAGCTGTGATACGGCGAAACAGATCTGTCTATATATATATATACATATGTATAAACATATATATATATAAAACATACATATACATAAATATATAATATACATATCTATAAACATATTTATATATATATATTGCCCTTTTTTAGAACAAAAATCATCAGTAATTTAAGACTAAGCAGCTAATAAAAAATTTTTTTATTAGCAACTGAAGTTAAAAATGTAAACGTATAAAGGGAGGTAAAAAAAAATTATTCTCCATTACGTAATGGTTTCTCTGAGAAGAGAGAATTTGTTTTAATTCTCACTACATTTGCAGGGCAGGTCTCTGTATGTTAATAATAACTGGCTCCGATATATCCAAGTGGAATCTGTTCCATGCCCTATGCAATACAGAAAAAAATTTAGGAGAATTGCTTAGCCTTAAATTTCCAACAATTTTTGTTCTGAAGAAGGGTCGATCGAAAAGTACCTTAAATTATAAATGCAGTGATACTGCACAAAATATGATCCCTTTTCTAAAATTTATTATAGCTCAGTGTGGTAATGGCAACTTGTTTGTATACATAAATACAAAAATGCTGAGCAAATAGGTAAATTCCCAAAACCCGATCCTATCAATATTAATTTTATTAATATTAAAATTGATCAAGGTAGAGGTTCTCGATGTAAATAGTATTATCTATTTACAGAGCCAAATATATAAAGTAAGTCAAAAATTTTGAAATTTAATTTTGTTGAATGGCCATTTCAGTGAGAATCTTCTCACTTCATCAGCAACAATCGAAAAAAAACTTTATTAATTCAAATATGTTACAAAATTCCTATACCAGAAGAAGCCCAAAAACATATCCATACAAAATATTTTTTATTTTTTATTTAAATTTGTCATATATATATATATCAGCATGCGGTGTAAATATAGAAGAATCCAAAGGAGTATTCTGTAAATACAGAGGTAGGATAACTCGCTAAGAGAGCTCGAAATATATATATATATATACATATAGAGCAAATATAAGAAAAATTAAGGCAGACACGTTATTTTATGGTAAATCGGAAGTATAAGCCTATTTCAGGCAAACCATCATCAGCTTCTGTCTTTATTGAAAATCCTTTGTACAATAAAGATGGAAGCTGATGATGGTTGACCTGAAATAGGCCTATAGTTCCAATTTACCATGAAATAACGTGTCTGCCTTAATTTTTCTTATATATATATATATATATATATATTCCAGCCATGCCCAACTTGCAAAGGCTGGGGATAAGTGCTTCTAATAGTATTCAAACCAACACAAAAATACATTTCAAACAATCAAAGCATGAACTGGAACTAACAACACCAAAACAAATTATTGTTGAAAATGGCTAAGGAAATGGCTGTAAGTGCTTGGGACAATGGATTGTATAGATAGTTTTTGTACTCCCCCACTCCCACCAAGCAGCAAAAATGTAAGCACAATGGAAAAACTAAATAAAAAAATTAAGAAAATTTTCAATGTCTGCTATTGATATGTGTGTGCATATATATATATATATATATATATATATATTGATTGATTGATTGAGCACTCTGGAAGAATGGTATACTTTGAAAAAACAGTAGCTACTCTAGCATCTACACATCTCTTATTCAGTAATGAATTAGAGCACTCTGGCCACTGGCATATGATACATCATATGCTAAGAGTCTGCCTCCTTCTACTGAGCGCCCATAGCTCAGAAGTAGAATCGCCGACTGACGCCAATTCGGTTGGGTTTCAATCCTGGGTTAAAAGCAATCGGATGTCTAACTGGACTGATAAGCTGTGATACAGTGAAACAGATCTGTCTGCGGATGACTATTTACACTCTCACACCCTGATTGAGCACTCTGGAAGAATGGTAGACTTTGAAAAACAGTAGCTACTCTAGCATCTATTCATCACTCATTCAGTTATAAATTAGAGCACCCTGGCCACTGGTGTATGATACATCATATGCTAAATGTCTGCCTCCTTCTACTAAGCATCATAGCTCAGAGGTAGAATCGCCAACTGACGTCAATTCGGTCGGGTTTCAATCCTGGGTTAAAAGCAATCGAATGTCTAACCGTACTGATGAGCTGTGATACAGCAAAACAGATCTGTCTGCAAATGAATATACATATGGAAATAAAATTATATATATATATATATATATAATTTTATTTCCATTTACAGTCAATACAAAAAAAAAATCAATCCTAATTATGCTTTTCTCATTTTATTCATCAACAATGGCACAGTGACATTTCTTTTAAAAGAGAAAACATGTTTGTATGCAATATTAATCTTTTCCTATTCATCTGAGAGATTAAAGAATTCTTTAAAGAGGAGAGAACTCAACACTAAAATTCCATACATGACGAGACAAACAACTAACAATATCTGATATCTGTCAGCTTCGATGATTTGGTCTTGTACCAAGTTAAGAAACCAACCTGATTGGTTAAAAGCTGTGTCATATGTAAATTCACAGGGTTAGCTCAGACAAAGTCTAAGGTCACATCCATAAATACTCTTTAAGTGAAAGATGAATAATTCCTTTTTAAAGTGAAGTCTGGCTATGCGCCAATATGAAGTGAACACAAAGAAAATTTATTTTTTCCTTTAGTGTGAGAAGCAAATCTTGAGATTACTTTAAAAATATATTTTTGTTAATGGTAATTTTTTGCTTTAAATTTCACTTTGGTAGCATCTTTTAACAGATGTATGTAGAGATCAGCAAAATTTCTGAGTTATTTTTATCAATGACAGTGCGTTTGCAAAAGTCAGTTTTATATTTGTCTTGTTGGCTAGGTTACAAGTTGAAGGTTTTAAAATGCACAATGTTCTCATGATTGCTATCATCACTAAAATCATGTATTAAAAATTTAATCATGACTATTAACAATTCCAATACTCATTTTCACTATTTACATTGTTTGGACTGTTGTTCTCATTTTTGTTGCCATATTAATGACATTTCGGCCACTGTATGCTTTGGCCTTCTTCAGGGTCTGTCTATATTTCTGAGAAGCGGTATTGTAATTATTTACACTTTTTACATAATTCAAACTGTTGTCCTGATCTTTGTTGTCATATTAACAATGATTCAGTCATTGTATGCTTCAGCCTTCTTCAGGTGATTGAAATTTCAAAATGAAATCTATTGAGCAATGTGGGTAAAATGTTGGTTGAAGGAATCCACTAACTTGACCAAAAGCATTGTGAGTTCAGTATCTGACCACAGTAGAGTTGAACAAAAATTGGAGAGATGAGTTATTAAATATTCGAAACTGAGATATCCAACAAGTTATTAAATATTCAAAACAAAGATATCCAGAAAAGGCATGGTATGTGGAATTAGAACAATCTAACTCAGTCGACAAAATAAAGGGTTCAGTTCAAAATTCAAATCACCTGAAGAAGACCGAAGTGTACAACAGCTGAAACATGAATATGACAATACAGATGAGGACAACAGTCTAAAAAATGTAAATAGTGCAAATAGTTACTAGACATCCTCTCAGAAATATAGACAGGAATTCTATTACTGTAGACATTGTTTTATATTTTTTTTAAATCAACGTATCCCAAACAAGGCAATAATGCCACTAAGATGCAAGGAACTACTGGGAGGGCAGGAGAATGAAAATGACTTCAGAAGAAACCAGAAAACCAATTCTAAACAAGAAACAATAGATAAACCTCTACTCCTGTTCAAAAGACTTGGGAGGTGAGTGAACCAGTGTTAGGTAACTTACATTGTTTTCAGTATAGTTGGTTTCCTTTTATAATCTTGTAAAGATAAAATTAGTTTTGTTTACAAAGAATAAATAAATAATGTGTAACAATTTTGTTCTTAATTCTAAAAAAAAGTATAAATCCAACTTATGTTTGGGTTTTATTAAAATTCTGAAAATAGTCTTTCAAAACAAAAAAATATACAGTAAACAATGTAAGTTATATAACTCCAGACCACTCACCTCCCCAGTGCATTGAACAGTCTTTTGTTTCCTGTTTAGGATTGGCTGTCCGGTTCTTTCTAAAGTCATTTTAATTCTCCTGCACTCCCAGTAGCTCCTTGTCTTAGTGGCATTATTGCCTTGCCTGGAGTAGATTGATTTAAAAAAATTTAAAAGTATGTCTACAGTAATAGTGGTGTCAAGAGGAAAACTTTCTTTTTAACATATTGTTTTTGTGTGGGTATATTTGTTAAATTTTGTCAAAATTTCCATAATTGTGTATGACATGCAAAATGTAGATTCCACTTTCAGATCAATTTTTTTCTTTTCAGACAATTGACCTGATATAAATTAGAAATGACTGGCTTGCTTTAGAATTGAACATATTCATGACTTTTTAACTTGAATTTGGATACCCGATGTCAGAAATGAGCTCAAGAAATTTCAAAATATCAGGATTACTGAATTACCCTTCTGAAAGACATGCAGTTGGTGGAAAAGTTTCTTGCTGTTTGGGTTGTGGTTAAGAAAAAAAAGTATCCAATTGGTCAGTCATCTATTATTCTTTTCTGGCATACCAGTGACAAGACAATTATTGTCAAGGTATCAAAAAATGAGGCAAAAAGCCAAGAGATGTGGATTAATTCTATTCCAAAAGGTATTAGTGTTAATTTAACATGAACAGTCTCAGTGGAAATTTGAACAGTGATAGATAAATATGAATAGACTGCAATGTAGATAGATAGGTAAGAATAGAGATAGATAGATAGATAGATAGATAGATAGATAGATAGATAGATAGATAGATAGATAGAAGCAGATTGAGATAGATAGATAGATAGATAGATAGATAGATAGATAGATAGATAGATAGATAGAAGCAGATTAAGATAGATAGATAGATAGATAGATAGATAGATGTAAGCAAATTGAGATAGATAGATAGATAGATAGATAGATAGTAAGCAAATTGAGATAGATAGATAGATAGATAGATAGATAGATAGTAAGCAAATTGAGATAGATAGATAGATAGATAGATGTAAGCAAATTGAGATAGATAGATAGATAGATAGATAGATAGATAGATAGATAGATGTAACAAATTGTGATAGATAGATAGATAGGTAGATAGATAGATAGATAGATAGATAGATAGATAGATAAGCAAATTGTGATAGATGTAAGCAAATTTAGATAGATAGATGTAAGCAAATTGAGATAGATAGATAGATAGATAGATAGATAGATGAAGCAAATTGAGATAGATAGATAGATAGATGTAAGCAAATTGTGATAGATAGATAGATAGATAGATAGATAGATAGATAGATAGATAGATGTAAGCAAATTGTGATAGATAGATGTAAGCAAATTGTGATAGATAGATGTAAGCAAATTGAGATAGATAGATAGATAGATAGATAGATAGATAGATAGATAGATAGATAGATTGATGTAAGCAAATATAGATAGATAGATAGATAGATAGATGTAAGCAAAATGAGATAGATTGATGTAAGCAAAGATAGATAGATAGATAGATAGATAGATAGATAGATAGATAGATAGATAGATAGATGTAAGCTAATTGAAATAGATAGATTGATGTAAGCAAATATAGATAGATAGATAGATAGATAGATTGATGTAAGCAAATATAGATAGATAGATAGATAGGTAGATAGATTGATGTAAGCAAATATAGATAGATTGATGTAAGCAAATATAGATAGATAGATAGATAGATAGATAGATAGATGTAAGCAAATTGAATAGATAGATAGATAGATAGATAGATAGATAGATAGATATAAGCAAATTGAGATAGATAGATGTAAACAGACTGAGATAGATAGATAGATAGATAGATAGATAGATAGATGTAAACAGACTGAGATAGATAGATAGATAGATAGATGTAAACAGACTGAGATAGATAGATAGATAGATAGATAGATGTAAACAGACTGAGATAGATAGATAGATAGATAGATAGATAGATAGATAGTAAAGAGATGAAACAGACTGAGATAGATAGATAGATAGATAGATAGATAGATAGATAGATAGATAGAAATAAACAGACTGATAGATAGACAGATACAAACAGAGACACACACACGTATATATTTATATACATATATTCTCTGTGTGTCAGCAGACTCAGAATATTTCTTTTACAGTCATGTTTTATAATCTAATTTGATGCCAAACCCCAATTCCTGTCACAAATGTTCTTTGGTGACAAGTTCCAATCTATAGTTTCACTTACTGAA
The DNA here is from genome assembly GCA_037127315.1 of Ascarosepion bandense. Lineage (NCBI taxonomy): Eukaryota > Metazoa > Mollusca > Cephalopoda > Sepiida > Sepiidae > Ascarosepion > Ascarosepion bandense. The sequence continues at coordinate 111,508 of JBBBDQ010001453.1, read as the reverse complement.
GGGCTTCTGCTGAGAATTGCACATATCACAAAATTAAATCCCGCTGACTCTAAGCATCTTTGGGAAAAATAACAGATCTTATAATTCTGGTTTCATCTCAACTTTGTTGGATAAGAGTTACACTATTCAAAGTCTTTTTGCCATCACTTGAAATGAATATTAATAATGCACAGAAGATGTTTGGCTGCATTAATTACAAAACTTTTTCCAGTTTCAATTTCATTTAATTCTGTGTTCTTCCCTACAATAATAACAATAACTGTATTGGATGATTTTTTCTAATAATAGACTTGGATATTGTCTTAGCTACAAGATATTAGACATAAAATATTTGACACACATATTTGTTTAAAATTTCCTGCGTATATATATGCAGTAGGCGACAGATAAATTGTCGTCTAAATTATGCAAAAAATAACATTGACATTTAATTTTAACAGATGTATTTAACAAAATTGCACAAAAATATCTTGAAATATTAAAGTGTAAATTTATTCAATAAAATCACTATTGGCTTCAACCACAGTCTTCAGGATCAAAGTTCCAGTTCCAGACCCTGTCTAGGATCAGTGTAGTATCAGTGCATTCTCCCTAAGATTATAGTGTCAATGTTGAAAATACATAGATGCTAAAGAATCAATATATATATGTATTCATTATTTAGGTATAAGCCTGCTTTATCTACTTCCAAGAACAATTTTATATTTGCAAAAACAAGATTGCTACAGATTTCAAGTCATATAAATTGTATCCTAAAAATGGGCTGCCCTCTCCACTGTTATTTATTTTCATGCTTAATTAAAGATATATATATATATATATATATATATATATGTGTGTGTGTGTGTGTGTGTGTGTGTGTGTGTGTGTGTGTGTGCGCACACACACATATATATATAAGGTATGCAGTGGAAAGTAAGAAAGAAAGAAAGAAAGAAAGAAAAAAAGAAAGAAAGAAAGAAAAGTATAGAGGAATCTGTATCAATCAGGGTCTAAGAATTTAAGTAAGTATTTTTTTCCTATAGCAGCATGTTGTCATTAATTCACTTTTTTTGTTAAGTAGATTAGGGTTATTTATATAGTTTAAGATGACAACTTTTTTTAAAAGGCATAATTTACATCTCTCTTCCTTTCCATTGTAAGATTTGGATTTAGCGATGATATTCCAGGTAACAACTGAGTTCTTGGTACTGTTTTTAATTTCCAATAATATATGGTCTAACCAGTGCTTTTGCTGTATTTACTGTTGTTTAAAGACAACATGTGGTTGTGAAAGCAAAGTTTCCATATGCTAGGAGTTGCACCAAAATAAAATTTGGCATCTGAATGGATGTGAGTTCTATAAATAATACTTTCGAATATACACTGGACATTCAATAGACAGGTTTTATTTTTTCGGTCGTTGCAATTATTTTTGTTGATGATTCTATGGTAATGATTTGATTCCCTATTTATGATTATGTTGTGGGGTAGTTTTTGCGCTGAAGATTATAATTGAGTGATTCCCAATTTTTTTTGTCTGTACTCCCAATTTATCGATATATCTATTTACTCACATCCAAAATTGTCTGACAAAAAAGATATTTTAAAATTGTCATCTGTTGATAGCTGCTGTCATGTCACAAAACCTCAGATACCTCAACTCTACATATATGACTCTCCAATTATATGTTTAATATTACAGTATTATGGAACTAGACTAGTTTCAGGTATTGGGAGTACATAGTATCAGGGTAAACATTAGCCTACCAGGAACCTGAACATCACACATATGACTCCCACTTAGATTTAATATTACATTATTACGGAAATAGTCTCGTAATTTCAATATATAACTGTTGTAGAGTAGTTTTTGCACTGAAAGTTATAATCGTGCTATGTCAGCTGCTAATTGACTTAACGCACCCTAAATGTTAGGAACTTGGTAATCTTCCACAGAAAGCTGACACCTTAGTATTCGGCTAACTGCCGACTAATATCAACTGCCTAGTAGTGTTACTGAACTCCAATAGAACTCTAAAGAACTCCTATGAACTTCCCAAGAACTCAAGAACCTTCTATTGAATCTTATTAATATAGGAGGGGTCTACGGCTATATCGTGTTGAATGCACCGGTTCCCATCTGATCACCAAAGTTAAGCAACATCAAGCCTGGTCAGTACTTAAATGGGTGACCATTTAGGAATACCAGGTGCTGTAAACGTAAGGACCAAGAACGGTCCACCGGTCCTCCAGGTTTAGGGGTTGGGTGCAGGGCTAACAACCCTGCCCCGTAAAAAACAGTTTGTTACAGAAACAGTAACAAAAAGTTGCTGCTCTATGCACCATTGGGTGTGATGGATAAATGATGATGATGATGATGATGAATATAGGAGGGAGAGTCCATTATCTGAGGAATAGGTGTGTTTCCCCATAACTGATTATGTCAGTATGATTTGTAGAAACCACTGCTCAGGTCAAAGGTAACATCTAAGGAATTTACAACTTTAACTTTAGTGATGGTAGTAATATTTAGATTGTGGTCATTGAAAAAATTGATTCAATCCTTTCTAAGTCTGTCCATTTTTTGTTGACTAGTTTTACAAAGGATTATTAATCCATTCCCTTGGTAAAATCCATTGGTACTTAAAGCAAAAATGTGCCTAAGATTCGGGAGCAAAAAACAGGACAACTAAATCACAGGCCGATGCAGAATCATATGCTCATATAGAAATCAGGGTTATTCTTACTAGTCCACAGGCATTCATCATAGAATAACAGATTTTGGGGCTTTTTTAATGATGCTGATGTCTTGGTCACTGATGAAGCAGTAATTTTTAGCCAAGTTTCAAGATTTTTCAGATGTGGTTGGAGGATAGAAGACACAAATATCAAACGAGATGAAAGTGCAATTCATTTTATTTTTGTTTAAGGGTTTTTCAGATATAGATGGATAGAAGTCACAAGTATTATGAGCTGTATGATACACCAAAACAGGACTGTATGCAGATGATTTATATTTATATATATATATATATATATATATATATAAAAAAAATTAAGGCAGACACATTATTTCATGGTAAATCGGAAGTATAGGCCTATTTCAGACGAACCATCATCAGCTTCCATCTTTATTTTACAAAGGATTTTACACGAAAAATCTGTATGTGTGTGTGTATGTGTGTGTCTGTGTGTGTATGTGTCCGTTACCTATAGACTCCGAAACGGCTGAACCCACAGTTGTACTATAAGCGTCTGCGAGTGTTCTTAGCTAGGTTCTGTGTCAAGGTACCCCTGATAAATATCGAAAATCAATAATTGAAAAAGTCTGGTTATAGAAGGAGATTGCTTTTTAGTCTTTTGTGCCAACATCCAAAGAGTCTGAGCTCCAGGACCATGGATTAGTTTTAAAGCTTTCATTACACTCAAGCAACACCAGGCTATACTACTAGTAATTTATACCTCTAAGGTTGAAACCTGGGTTGTGTAACCAGTAAATACTACAAATTATTATTATTATTATTATTATTATTATTGTCTGCTCTACATGTTGAATTATTTTAATTGTGTATCAGAATCTCTATTAAATATCCAATGACAGGTCAAATATTTTTATGACCAACAAATTTTATGCACGTTTTGTGTGTGTGTGTGTTAGTTGGTACGCAAGTATATATTGTGTGTATTTTTAGTTTTACAAGGATTTATAAACACATTAATCAATATTAAGATTTGAATTTCATAGAAATATACTAATTGGAGTATTGACAGAAATTATGGAAACCAATGACAGAAGAAAGAGACAAGCATTAGTAGACTATTATTTCTTGCTAGATGAGATAGATAGATAGATAGATAGATATGAACAGATTAAGACATATACATCTAATCTAAATCTAAACTTATTTATAAATGGAACTTTGTCTGTGTGTGTGTCTCTGTGTGTGTGTGTGTGTGTCCATTACCTATAGACTCCGAAATGGCTGAACCGATTTTCTTGAAAATTTACACAGTTGTACTATAAGCATCTGCGAGTGTTCTTAGCTAGGTTTTGTGTCAAGGTACCCCCAATAAATATCGAAAATTGAGAATCGAAAAAATTGGGTTATAGAAGGAGCGGTCCAATTTTAATCAAAATTGATACACTCATAGACAAAGACACAAGAAACAATATTCAGAAGTTTCAATGTTGCAGTTCTTACAATAGTGCAGAAAATCTTGTTCCACATGTCATGCCTTTTTAGGATAATAATATATATATATATATATATATATATATATATATAAAAGGCAAGATGTTTTTGTGTGTGTCTGTTTATCTGCCTCTATGTCTGTATTTTTTCAGACTTTTATTTTAGTTTTTGCTTCAGGTTTGGCTCTAAGTAAGTGTAATTGTAGTTCTTAGTCTCAGCCATTTACTCAGAAGACTTATTTAGCCTTCAAAATTCAGTTTACGACGAAAAAAACTTATTTGATATCGATACCAGAAAATCAAAATTTGACTTACATCCATTGATTTTTCTTTCAGTCTACAGTTTCACTTTAACTGGAAACAACTATTGCTTTTTAGTGTTCATGCCAACGTCCAAAGAGTCTGAGCTCCAGGACCATGGATTAGTTTTAAAGCTTTCATTACACCCAAGCAATGCTGGGCTATACTGCTAGTTGATAGATATGAACAGATTGAGATAGATAGATAGATAGATAGATAGATAGATAGATTGAAATAGATAGATTGAAATAGATAGATAGATATGAACAGATTGAGATAAATAGATAGATAGATATAAACAAGCAGAAATAGACAGATATGAACAGAAATATTCAGGTAGTAATTACTAAAATATAATTCATACTAAAGGTTAAAAATCCAGATTGTGTAGCTGGTAAACATTCCAATTTATTATATATATATATATATATAATAGAGATGTAAAGAAGAGAAAAGTATATGTGTTTTATTTAAAAAGAGAAGCTGCAAGTGTTTTTAGAAAATATAGAAACTCTACATTAGACACAAATATATTTTATATATTTCCTAAAAAACACATGCGGTTTCTCTTTTTATTAAATATATATATATATATATATATATATATATAGGTGTGTGTGTGTGTAAGAAGTAGTACAAACAAATGGGTTGACAGTCCACTGTTTGTAGAGATTTACTTTATTAAGAGTGTTAGATAATTAGTAGAGGATTATATATGACGAGGTGCTAATAAGATAGTACTGAAACACAATGACTGTTGTGTTGTAGTAAAGTATGTTTTTATTATAAAAAGTTATCATAAAAATATAACTATATGCAAACACACACATACACACACACACACACATATATATATATAAAATCAATCTTAAATTATATATATATATTTCAATCTATTATTTTTTGTTTGTCTGTAAACAGGAAGAGGAGAAAGAAACTGTGTATGCATATGTATGAAAAGATAGAAATAAGTAAGTGAGTGAGAATACCGTGAGTATGTGTATATATGAGTATATGAGAAAGAGATTGGTTGCCTGTATGCCTGTAAGAAACTCTCTGTGTGTGTGTGTGTGTGTGTGCGTGTGTGTGTGTGTGTGCAAAAGAGAAAGGGTGAAAGTCTGTGTAAATGAGTGTGTGTCTGAGTAAGGGAGTGAAATACAGTGAGAAAATGTGTTCATGAAGGAGAGAATGTGTGTGTTTGTGTGTGCGTGCACCTGTGCTCATAGTTGTAAGTGAGAAAGGGGGTGTGTAAGGGAGATAGAGAAGGAGACAGAACATATGCATGTGAGAAAGAGTGATTGTGTGTATATGTGCATGTGTATATGATAGTGAGGTAGAGAGAAAGAGACTGATTCTGCATGTGCGTGTGTGTGTGTATCTGTGATAGAAAGTATAACAAGACAGATATTCTGTGGTGCCACCAGCTACGTAACAGCTAATTTGGATCGCAACCAATAAAATATTGAAGAATCAAACAAAATAAATTCAAATCTCAAATATCAAAATCTCATCTCAGTTGTTTTAATCAGTTGTTCCTAAGGGTCAGTAGATAGAGACCAGAATGAACGAGGAAGCAAAAGTAAAAATCTGTCTGGATCTTGTCTTCAGAGTTTTCCAATTAGTAAGATCTGTTCACCTTTTTATTATTTACCTGATTCTTGAGTGCAACATTGCATTCAACTGCACAATCCTACTTCTTCCACCTTCACCCTCAGCATCTCAAGCGAGACAGACATATGTTGTCTTTGCCTTTCAGTTCCAAGTCAAATCAAAAGATAAAATCTATGTCTATGCATCTCAGATGAGGTATTGTAATTATTTATATTATTTACATTGTTCAGACTGTTGTCTTCATCTTTATTAATTTATTCTTGACATTTTGGTCCTTGGACATCACAGTCTTCTTCAGATGATATACATTAGAATTTCAAACTGAACCCTTTATTTAGTCCACTGGGGTAGATTGTTCTAGTTCCACATGCCATGCCTTTTTAGGATATCTCTGTTTCAGTTATCTCCCTTTAGTAACTCGACTCTTCTTCAGGTGATATCTGTTGGAATTTGGAACTGAATCTTTTATTTAGTCCACTGGAGTAGATTGTTCTTGTTCCACATGTCATGCCTTTTTAGGATATCTCAGTTTCAGTTAATTCCCTTTCGTAACTCAACTCTTCTTTCGATGATATACGTTGGAATTTCAAACTGAACCCTTTATTTAGTCCACAGAGGTAGATTGTTCTAGTTCTTTTTAGGATATCTCAATTTCAGTTAATTCCCTTGAGTAACTCAACTGTATGTCAGGTGATATACATTGAAATTTTGAACTGAACCCTTTATTTAGTTCACTGGGGTAGATTGTTCTAGTTCCATGTGCCATGCCTTTTTAGGATTTCTCAGTTTCAGTTAATTCCCTTTAGTAACTCAGCTTTTCTTCAGGTGATATACATTGGAATTTTGAACTGAACCCATTATTTAGTGCATTGGGGGAGATTGTTCGAGTTCCGCATGACATGCCTTTTCTGGACATCCCAGTTTCAGTTAATTCTCTTGAGTAACTCAACTCTTCTTCAGATGATATTCATTGGAATTCCAACTGAACTCTTTATTTTGATCAATGGGGTAGATTGTTCTAGTTCCATGAGTCATGACACTTCTGGATATCTTAGTTATCTCCCTTTAACACAACTCTCTAAGTTTTTGTTCACTCCTGCTGTAGCCAGGCATTGAACTCACAATTGTTTGGGTTAAGTCACTGGATCTAACTAATACTTTTATCCACTCGGTCATGTGTCCTTGAAAACCTTTGAGATAAAATGTAATTTTGCTGTTAATGCCCAAAATATGCTGGTGTACATAAAGAAAAATTCAATTCTGAAACTAAGACATCCAGAGAAAGCATGGCATATGGATGTAGAACAATCTACCCTAGTGGACTAAATAAAAGGTTTGGTTCGAAATTTCAATGTATATCACCTGAAGATGGCCAGAGCATACAACAGCTGAAAAGTCATGAATATGAAAACAAAGATGAAGACAACAGTCCAAAAAGTATATATATATATATATATATATAAAGCTGTGCAAAAGTGAACCCACTAAGATAATGTTTTTTTAAATTGTCTCTTTTTTTCTGGATAATCAACAAATCTTAATTAACATATATCAGACAAATTACAATCACTTTTAAATTTTTTTATCAAGCTGGAATAAAAATATTAATAAAGAATTTAAAAAATTAAGATGTGCAAATTAAGTGAACCCTTATATTTACACTCTGTATTATTTTTCTTTTACATGGTTACCAGAGCAAATAATTTTTTGTGCACATGTAAAAATCAAAATGACATTAGTTCATTTTTTCGGTAAGCTGTGAATATGGTTGTCAAATAATATAATTTATTGTGTATGTAAAAGGGTGCAGTTAAGGACTAAATTTGAAAAACAAAAACATGTCAAGCCCAGGCAAATTCTGTTGTGACAAAATGCTCAAACAAATCGGGTTTTGAATCATACCAAGCAATTTTTAAAGAAAATGTTTTACCCTTGGTTCAAAATTTGTGTTGCGGTTGAATCTTCTAATGGACAATGATCTAAAGCAGGATTTGGCAATCTTCTGCTAACTATGTGCCAACTTAGGGTTTTAGAATCATTCAGTGTGCTAACAACATATGTATTTTTATATGAGTCAAGGTCAATATACCTAATCTGCAATATATCTTATATAGTAACATATACAATAATATCTAAACCACATTAATAGAAATAAAATGTATTTAAAAGTTTTTTTAAGTTTTTATTATTAATGGGAGACTTGCCCTTGTATAGTCTTAGCCAATTGCTCAACATCAATAACATACATTGTTACTTTGAGTTTTACACAATTTGCATGCCATTGGAAATTGCTTTGCATGCTGCGTGTGCCATAGGTTGCCAACGCCTGATCTAAAACAGCAAAGCAAATCCAGAAGAGAATGGATTGTAAAAATAAATTTCAAGTTATGGAATGTTATGGCTATTACTGCTGGGTTGATTCTTTCACCTAAACATCCAAAACTTGTTGAATGGCTTTCACCGCTGAAATAAATAGGCAAAGAGAAAAGGAAAGATACAGAGACACTAGAGGGACAGTTTGGACACTGATTTTATTTTTGGTTCCAACGACACCTTGTTGGGGAAATTCCTTCCCGAACAGTTTGGCACGTCTTTACCATCCAAAGTCCAACATAGAAAGAGATCGAGTTTATTTTTGGCACCAGGAGGCCTCTCTTTTTTTATGACTTTCCTGTCAGAGTACTCCTGGGAGATTTTTATGTTTGTTTTATTTCGTACTTTTATTTTATTTTGTATTTTTATTTTATTTCGTAGTTTTTATTTTATTTTGTATTTTTATTTTATTTTGTATTTTTATTTTATTTCACATTTTTATTTAATCCCTAGAAAGTCTTGGAATAATCTAGCCAGAGTTCTGATCGAAACCCAATTAAAAATCTGTGGTTCAAGCTAAAGAAAGCAGTACATGCAAGAAACCCTGGAAATACAGGGAAACTTTCCTGCCAGCCATCAACATGGCTAATGAAAATATCCTGGGGTGCAACATGCAGCACCTTGTTCTCATCTTTGTTGCCATTTGTACGACATTTCGGCTGTTGTACGCTCTGGCCTTCTTCAGGTGCTGGGAATTTTGAAATGAACCATTTATTACAATCACTGGGGTATATCATTCTCATTCCTTGTGTAGTAGTAATGTCTCGATTGGAAGTCATGAGTTATCTCCCTCTAACCCTGCAAGTTACTTGTTCACCATTGCTGTAGCCTGGTATTGAACTCACAACTCTTTGGGTCAATTCACAGGAACTAAGAATGAGAATGATATACCCCAGTGATTGTAATAAAGGGTTCGGTTCAAAATTCCTAGCACCTGAAGAAGGCCAGGGCGTACAATGGCTGAAACGTCAAACAAATGGCAACAAAGATGAGAACAATAGTCTGAATAATATAAATATTGTAAATACTACCTCATCTCAGAAATATAGACAAATAGAATGATTTATTATTAAACATCGTACAAATGGCAACGAAGATGAGAACACTTATCAGAATAATGTAAATACTGTAAATACTACCTCATCTCAGAAATATAGACAAATAGAATGATCTATTATTAAACATCATACAAATGGCAACAAAGATGAGAACAATCGTCCGAACAATGTAAATACTGTAAATACTACCACATTTCAAAAATATAGTCAAATACTCTGCACCTCCTTGGCTTCACTTTTTCAACTGCTACTTCTACTTCAACAGTTTCTTTTCTCATGCTTCCTGCTTGTGGAACACCCGTCCGTTTACTTGCTTTTCAGATCGCTATAATCTCAAAAAACTTAAATGTAATGTCAATTGCCATCTATCTTCTTGCATTGCATTAATCTTTTATTCTTTCTTCAATACCCCCATTTTGTACCCAGTCTTTTCTCTCACTGTAACACCCTGTGCACTAGTGGTGGTCTCTCCTTGCTTGGGGTGAAATGATTAAAAATAAAAAAAATATTAAGCAATTATGGAAATTTTGCCAAGAAGAATAGTAAAAAATTTACACTACTGCCAGAAACTTATTAAATTTATGCAGAAAGACACAAGAACATTGTGACCTCAAAAGGAGGTGTTACAAAATATTAAATGTAAGGGTTCACTTAATTTACACATCTTAATTTCTAATTAATATTTTTGGTAAATTTTTGTTTTAGGTCCCGAAGGCTTTCCCCATCCAAATTTATTCAAAATAGCATTATTTCTGTGCAAATGTATATGCTGAACTCAAATCAACAATTAGTTATTGAAGAAACCTACCTTTTTGATATGAACGTCCATAAAAAAAAATTGAACTCCATTTTGTCTCTTATAACTTTAATGCAGTCATGTAATTAACTGCTGAATGACTTTCTGCGTAGGACAACAAATTTCGGTCTATTTTCAGTCGATTTTCTTCCTTTAGTGAAACTTCCGGCTACTTACTTCCTGTAATGGATTTAATACGCGATTGTATTTCTACACATATCACTTTCATTACAGGAAGTAAATAGCCAGAAGTTTCAGTAAAGGAAGTAAATCAGCCGAAATTTGTTGCCTACGCAGAAAATCATTCTGCAGTTAATTACATGAATTCGTGAGAGTTACAGGAGACAAAAAGTGTGAGATGTAGTTCGATTTTTTTATGGACTTTCAGATCAAAAAAGGTAGGTTTCTTCAATAACTAATTGTTGATTTGAGTTCAGCATATACATTTGCACAGAGATAATGATATTTTGGATAAATTTGAAGGGGGAAAGCCTTCGGGACCTAAAACGAAAATTTACCATATTTTCATTCCAACATGATAAAAATTTTGAAAGACACAAGGTGAGAGTAAAAGAATAAAAAAGAGAAATGTTATTATGGAGGAAGTATAGTTGTAGAGTAATCAAGAAAGCAGTAAATAACACTTGACGTTGAATTTAAATTTTTGAAGATCAATGTTGACTGGAAAGCATGGAGCTGGAAGAGAGTTTCACAAGTGAAAAGTGTGATAGAAAAAACTGGTAGCATAGAACTAATGGTTATATCTGGTCAATTTAACAACAAATTGATGAGACCTTACTGCCAATCTAGTACTGCACTTAAATTCATAAAGTCTAAGCATCATACTGAAAAGTTTATCAGAACAATAGCCATGAAAGTATTTATAGAAAAGACATAGAAAAATATGTTAAGGCAGAGAGAAAGTGACTAAAACTGAGATGCCAGATACTAAATTGCAGATTCTTCTTTGGATTAATGTTAAAACTCTATTATCATTCACCAATGTCTTAACTACTAGGCCACTCACATAATTTTGAAATTTAAAAAAAACAGAACATGTTTACTGATGTAATTGAAATCTCTGGTCAGTAACCTTGAAGAGAATTGCCAATATCTACGCTAAATTTTCATTTCTAAAACAAATTTTTTCTTTTCTGTTTTTTTTTTTTGGAGGATTCTCAAGATGCAAAGTAATTTAAAAACCTATTAAACAGTGGAATTGCTCAGTGTCATGTGAATATCTGTTTATCTCAAAGCAAGACTAATGTCTACACAGCAAGATAACCAGTCAAAAATGGCTGCTGATAGAGAAAGATTTTTTTTAAATAAACAAATAATAGCTTCCATTTTCAACAAGTTTTTTTATTAGCATGTATCAAAAGTATTCTCATTTTTCATCAATTTTTATTTGAGTATTTTTTTAACCCATTAATGCCCACTATCCCCAAAATAAGACAAATTGGTTTTTGATAGAAACCTACACTATAAGTTAAAGATCTGGAGTTACCCTCTGGATTTAATAATTAGTAAGTTTCATGCCTTCTTTGATTTAATTAACTCTTACTAAGCTAGGATGCTGTGGATACCATGGGCCAAACATGTGAGCAACAATGATGTTTTGGAGAGGATGGAAATGAAAAGGAAACTAAAAAAAAAAGACAGCTGAAGTTCCTGGGATATATAATGAGGAAGGAGGGCTTGGAGAATCTGATACTCACAAATCAGATAGAGGGAAAGAGAGACAGGAGAAAGCAACTTGTAACATAATAGGCTTGACCAAATGGATGACAGAATAGTGTTTGAGAAGGGTAACAAGAGAAAGTGTGTTAAGAGCTACTAGGGATAGAGAGATGAGGAAGGGCCATGATTACCTATGTCCTGAAGGGACATGACACAAAGAAGAAAAAAAGCTAGGATTATGAAATCATTTAACCCATTAGTGAATAGCATCCAATTTTTAAGAGAGAGCAGGGTTACCTAAAATTTAACATTTTTAAAAGGAGCGAGACGTACCTAAAAATTAAAATCTGCCAGTTATAAGATTGTCATTAGACAGCAAAATAGATAAGGCAAAAAAGCAAAAATAAATAAGGCAAAAAAGCAAAGAAGGCAAAAATATAAAAAGATAAGGCAAAAAGAACAAAAATAGAGAAGGCAAAAAAGCAAAAATAAATAAGGCAAAAAAGCAAAATAGATAAGGTGAAAAAAGCAAATATTTTAAGAAAATTTTATCCAGTGATGAATTAATTTTGCTATTGTTATAATTATTATTGAATATATGATAAAACCATTCAAGAAATGAAAGTTCCTTTGGCCTAAAGTCAGCTAGTAGTAAATTAATTTTGAAAATAGCATGAAACCATGAGTTTTTCAGCAATTCTTTAAAATTTAGAGGGTTATCCAAAATTTTAAATTTAGAGGGTTATCCAAAACTTTTAGCTTATAGCATATTCTTAATCTTCTTCTTTTTGTATATGCCATGTCTCTTAAGGGTGTACGCAATGATGGCACTTCACAACTATTTTTTTCATTTGTAGCCTAAAGTAATGTCTGTCTCCCTACTATCCCCACCCCTAGTCTAAGCTCGTGAGGTTGCTGTTTCCCTCTACCTATTTTACTTTCTGCATATCCTGTGAGTGCCAAATGCTCTAAGCCCTCTTTCCTCATTATGTGTCTCATTTTATGATCCTACGTATGTGTACTTTTTCTTCCCAGTATCCTTAAAATATACTCAAGGCACTCATGACCTGTCTATGATATTCTCAACATTCTTTAGGTCAATCATATCTCTGTGATTTGCAATATTTACATTGTTCAGACTGTAGTCCTCATCTTTGTCACCATATTCACAATGTTTCAGCTGTTATGTGCTATGATCTTCTTCAGGTGATTGGAATTTTGAACTGAACAATTTGTTTCCTTCACTAGAAACAGCATGACACATTGAACGAGAACAATCTACCACAGTGACCGAAATAAAGGGTTCAGTTCAAAATTCCAATTAACTGTAAAAGGCTAGTGTATGAGCAATGGCTGAAATGATGAAGACAATAGTCTGACAACAGCACAAACAATATAAATAGTGTAAATAGTTACAATACCTCATCTGAGAAATATTGACAGATGTTGAAGGTGAATATGGTAACAAAGATAAGGACAACAGTCCAAACAATATAAATAGTGTAAATAATTACAATACCTCATCTCAGAAATATTGACAGATGTTGAAGGTGAATATGACAACAAAGATGAGGACAACAGTCCAAACAATGTAAATAGTGTAAATAATTACAATACCTCATCTCAGAAATATTGACAGATGTTGAAGGTGAATATGGTAACAAAGATAAGGACAACAGTCCAAACAATATAAATAGTGTAAATAATTACAATACCTCATCTCAGAAATATTGACAGATGTTGAAGGTGAATATGGCAACAAAGAAGAGGACAACATTCCAAACAATGTAAATAGTGTAAATAATTACAATACCTCATCTCAGAAATATAGGCAAATGTTCAAGGTGAATATGGCAACAAAGATGAGGACAACAGTCCAAACAATGTAAATAGTGTAAATAGTTACAATACCTTATCTCAGAAATATTGACAGATGTTGAAGGTGAATATGGTAACAAAGATAAGGACAACAGTCCAAACAATATAAATAGTGTAAATAATTACAATACCTCATCTCAGAAATATTGACAGATGTTGAAGGTGAATATGGCAACAAAGATGAGGACAACAGTCCAAACAATGTAAATAGTGTAAATAATTACATTACCTCATCTCGGAAATATTGACAGATGTTGAAGGTGAATATGGCAACAAAGAAGAGGACAACATTCCAAACAATGTAAATAGTGTAAATAGTTACAATACCTTATCTCAGAAATATTGACAGATGTTGAAGGTGAATATGGCAACAAAGATGGAAACAACAGTCTGAACAATGTAAATAGTGTAAATAATTATCATACCACATCTCAGAAATATAGACACATGTTTCTGTTATCTCAAATCCTCTCCTTATCTGGGAGGAGATTCTTCTGAATTAATTGCAATACACACAGATTAATGGCAGACAGCCATTCAAATGTTCGACAGCTGTTCAGTACAGATTTTATAGTTTCTGACAAATAATTAAGATAAACATGTAATCAATACCAGATATTTTTAGAAACCTATAATTCATTTTTATAATAAATAACAATGTATACTGTCTCAGATATACCAATCGGTTTACTACCAGCTCAACTAATTCTGCTACAACTGCGTGTGCATTACAACTCCCATTACCCACTAGAGACATGAAGTTTCCACATGTATTGATAAAGCAGCAATGATATATCTAGAGATAATTAAACTGACACTGCGAAGTCTATTTCCTGTGGATGTTGAATTCAAAGATATTTTTTTTCACATAGACTAGATGGCACATTAGAGAATTAAATATCATATTACTTTTGTATTTAACCCATAGTGGAAAGAAAAATAATAACATCTAAAGCAAGTGTTTAAACAGATAATAATATTATACAATAATATATCAGTCAATCAGTTAAGTGCCATAAGTGATACACGCTTGGGCAATCATGTCTCTTTTGAGACATGACTGACTAGGCAGAAGATTATCCCACATTAAGTTGCCATTGCTTTCAGACTGATTGCTGACCAAGACTATAGAACCTAATCTGTCCTGTTATTTAACCCATAACTGGAAGGAATAGACAGATGAATACCTTTCCCAAGGGTATTTGCGCATAAGTGAATGCAATGAATTCAGCTGGAATTCGAACTCGGCTCCCCAATAATATATATGTGTACAAAAAGGAATGTATCAAACAATCTGGCACAGCTGTCTCATTCACTAAATAAAGAGTTTCTAAAATGATGGTGCTATGTAGAAAAGAAATAATGCTCTATCTAACAGTGACATTGTGCTCCCTATATCTGTTGAAGATTCTATGAAAATAACATTAGGGCATTAATTTTAAAGCATAACCAATGATGATGGCTAGTTAAAAAATAGTGTTTTGTAGCTGAAAACTTGCTCTATCCAACAGTGTCCATGTGCTCTCTTAATCTGTTGAATGAAAATAACATTGGAGCTTTGCTTTTGAAGCATAGCTGATGATGGTAGCTAGTTAAAAAAATAGTGTTTTGTAACTGAAAACTTGCTCTATCCAACAGTGTCCATGTGCTCTCTTAATCTGTTGAATGAAAATAACATTGGAGCTTTGCTTTTGAAGCATAGCTGATGATGGTAGCTAGTTAAAAAAAATAGTGTTTTGTAACTGAAAACTTGCTCTATCCAACAGTGTCCATGTGCTCCCTCAATCTGTAGGAGTTTCTATGAAAATAACATTAGGGAATTACTTTTGAAGCATGGTCAATGATGATGGCTAGTTAAAGAAATAGTTTTTTTGTAGCTAAAGACTTGCTCTATACAACAGAGTCCATGTGCTCACTCAATTTGTTGGAAATTCTATGAAAATAACATTTGGGTATTACTTTTGAAGTATAGCCAATGATGATGGCTAGTAAAAAAAAATTGTGTTTTGTAGCTGAAAACTTGCTCTATCCAACAGTGTCCATGTGCTCTCTGGATCTGTTGGAGTTTCTATAAAAATAACACTGGAGAATTACTTTTAAAGCATAACCAATGATGATGGCAATTTAAAAAATAGTGTTTTTAGAAGAAAATTTATCCTATCAAACAGTGTCCATGTACTCTCTCAATCTGTTGGAGATTTTATGAAAATAACATTTGGGCATTACTTTTGAATTCTTGCCAATAATGATGGCTAGTAAAAAAAAAAAGGTTTATAGCTAAAAACTTGTTCTATCTAACAGTGTCCATGTACTCTCTCAATCTGTTAGAGATTCTATGAAAATAACATTGGGGCATTACCTTTGAAGCATAGCAAACAATGATGCCTATATAGAAAAATAGTGATTTATAGCTGAAAACTTGCTCTATCCGACAGTGTCATTGGGCTCCCTAGATCTGTTAGATGTTTTACAAAAATTAGTAAGAAGTATTACCTTCAGAATTTCTACTTAAGATTTTTATTGCTTATGTTGTAACAGATGCCTAGTTTGATCAGATGAGTATACATTGAACATCCTATTCTCTTTTCCTTTTATCAACACTGCTTTTCACCTTTTGGTCATGTGTAAAATCTAAGAGCATGTGTAGTCCAAATTCCAAAAGACTTATTCTCCTTCATACTACACTGCAGACAATGTGACACACAAACTCAATGCACCTAGGATACACACTTGTCTTAAACAAGACACTTCACTGAAACTGAGTAATTTCAATCAAATCCATTTCTTTCTTTTTACAAGGACTACCAAGAGATGTGAACTTAGTTGAATCTTTGAATTTTTCTATTGTCTGGTGAAGAGCTGTCCCTGAGATCTCGATCTATAGTGGGTGATCCATTATAGTGATGTGTATGTGTGTGTTGAAACAGAGTATTTTGATTTGGCCTTTAGTAGATAGCCCACTTGTTGGGGCACTCTCCACCTTTCCACGGAAATGGACGATTCGAATCACTATATAAAATAGTAGTAATTATACCTCGAGGAAGGAAGTTGAGTAAGGAAGTCGAGTGAGCAAGTCAGTTGGGTATTTCTGTTATTGCACCTGAAGTGTTCTACTAGTCAATCTATCACGTCTCTAAGACAATACTGTATACTAATTACCTTGTTCTGTATTCTACTAATCCTCACCTCTTGTAAATACTTCTCTTTCCTGTCAATACACCTACTTTTATACTATTATGTTGTTTTGTATTATTTCACATAATTCTGTTACCCGACGTAACACCACAATAAGAGGGGTACAAAACAAGAAAATCAAATTGTATATAGAAACAACAATTTTATATATATATATATATATATATATCAGTTGAGGTTTTTGCAAATAAAAGTGATGTCTTTTGGTTGGTACAAGCATGTTAAAAGTGTCCATAGTAGTAATTGTTGAAAGAGTGTATGTGTGAGCGTTTGTTTGTTAGGAGTGTCTTTGAAGTCTCTGCTCAGTCTTTTGGGTAGCGGTCAGTTATTAAGTGGATTGGTGAATTGTGAAAAAAAGGAGATGAGAGAGAAGGAGAGGCAACAATAATACGATCGAATATAATTCTGGGCTTCCCATTGGATGATAAACAAATTCGCTTCTGAAAAGGGTCCATAAAAGGAATTTGATATTTTTTTTATAATTAAAGATTATTTGAATTTTTGTTTTTGTTTTTGTTTTTTTACATGTTTCTTAGTGTGCTATTTGCCAAAAAACATTTCACATTAAGGTGTGAAAGTTTGCGAGTTTTGTGTGCAAAGTTTGTACATTCCAGAAAATTCTCGTTTTATTTTTTTTTAATAAAATCATTGAATCAGATTTGATTTTTAAATTTACATTTTGTTTTGTTCACTACTGTTATGTTACATGTACAGAATTATTGTGAAATAAATACAAACAACGTAATAGTATAAAGTAGGTGTATTACCGGGAAGAAAAGTATTTACAAAAGATGCGGTTTAGTCGAATACAGAACCAGGGTTTAGTAGAACGTATTGTCGTGAGACGTAAAAGATTGACAAATAGAACACTTCTGGTCCAATACCGGAAATACCCGACTGACTTGTTCACTCGGCTTACTTCCTCGACTGACTTCTGAGGTACTCCTCGAGGTATCATCACTAATACTTTATGTAGTGCTTAGAACAGTCCATTACTGTAGAAAAAGGTGGAGAGCGCCCCAACAACTACATTGGTTGGTTCAGACTTTATTCAATAGATTGCTGGGGAGGAAATACTTCTAAAAATCTTTGATCTAACACTCATTACCATTTTTATTTGAACTGTCATTTCATCGAGTACATCTCTGATGAAGAAATTTATTAGCAAAAGATGGTGAGTTCAATCCTTGATAGGCCTACAATAGTCTGCATAGTTAGCAAGAATATTCCTAAAATTTACATTTTCTTTCAGTAAATATCCTTGAGCATTCTTTATTCTAAAAGACATCACAGAATAAAAATTTCTTTCTAATTTCATTCAATCTCTTGTTTGTCTATTTTTCAACCATTTCAACACTTGTGGTTTTTGTCCATCAACACACAACACCTTCTCAACCTCAAACAATTACTCGAACAACAATGTCAATTTTCACTTCTTGGTTTTCTCTGTATTGACATTTTCCCTTGAACTTTGTAACTGTATTATATTGTCAATTAATTAACCCTACAGAAAAATGTCAGTTAATTTCTGTATAGTAAGATCTCCTTTCACTGGTTGCCAGGTTACATCAAATATTTATAGCTACAAGCGCTCGTTTGCCGATCTGTGGAGATGATCAGTTCTTTTACGTTACTGATTATCGGAATTTTGTTGGCGATAGTTTTGTGATGCTGGTAGATTTATTAAAAAAAATCTTTTTTGTGAAACTGAAAGTATGACTACTGTTGCGTTGTTCTCATTGTACAGCCTTGACACAGTGAAAAAGTGATTGTGCAAACTTGTGGGTGATGTATAATTATGCCACCCTCACCTTACAACCCCTTTTTCTACTGATGAAATGTTGCTAGCCTTTCTCTACTCTAGTGCTATTTCTATAGCAAATGTTCAGATGAGCTACATTTTCTTAGTCCCACCACTTCAGACCTGTAGGAAATGTTTTTGGTTCTAACTGGTTAGGTGGATAGCAGTTCGCGATATTGTACTGGCGAGTTGAATTTTTGGCATTTCCTTTTTCTGGCCCGATATTCGTGTAATTTGCGAGAAACAGAAAAAGGGGAACATATTTTGTATAACATGCCGAAGAAGGAGTCACTATAAAAATATATGCAAATATTTAGCATCCTCTCTGAGTTGTTGGCCAATGGAAAAAATTGATCGGCCGATAAAAGTAGTCGTTGTTCTTGAAGCGAGAGAAATATTTTTGGGTCTGACTGGTAAGGTGGATAGCAGTTTGCGATATTGTACAGGCGAGTGGAATTTTCGGCATTTTCTTTTTCTGGCCCGATATTCGAGTAATTTGCGAGAAAATATTTCCTACAAAACCTTCAAAACCAGCTAAGTTGGTTGAATGGTTGTTTTGTTTTTAAGGCAAGTCAACCTCAGCGGGTCATTTATTGCCAACTATTTGTTTATTGCTGGTAATACCTTTTTCTTTCAACAATTTATTGTTGTTTATATAAGTTTTTGTGTCTAGTAATACATTTTTCTTTTCGAGTATCAAGATTCATTGGGATCTGTTTTTAAGGGCAGGGTCCCCAAGTTCTACCCTTGTTATTTAAC
Source organism: Ascarosepion bandense (assembly GCA_037127315.1). Taxonomy (NCBI): domain Eukaryota; kingdom Metazoa; phylum Mollusca; class Cephalopoda; order Sepiida; family Sepiidae; genus Ascarosepion; species Ascarosepion bandense. The sequence goes on along the minus strand of JBBBDQ010001453.1, from coordinate 91,883 downwards.
CCAAAAACTGGAGGGAAGAGATGGATTAATACCTTTCCCAAGGTTACCAGTGCTTAAGTGAATGCAGGGTATTCAACTGGAATTCGAACTCGGCTCACCAATTTCTTTTTCCGAGCCGATATCCACTGCACCACAACGCACATCTGTCACTATATGCTTACAGCACCTGGTATTCCCAAGCGGTCACTCATCTAAGTACTGACCAGGCTCAACATTGCTTATCTTCGGTGATCGAGCAAGAACCGGTGTTATTCAATGTGATAGGTTGTAAGCCCTTCACTGCCAAGACTCACCATACTATGTACACCATGTCAACTGACTCTCATTTCCTTTTTATTCTACTCAAGCAGCTTCTTCCCTAGAATTGTCAAATTGACAATTCTAAGGAATCTTGAGAATACATTCCCAAGATTCTACAATCTTCAAGTCTGTGATCAAATATTTTATACCCTCATCTTTTCTTTTTTTATCATGATTTCATCCCAAGTAAGGCAGAAATGCCACTGGTGTGCAGTGAGTTAGAGTGGTACAGAGGATGTCAAAGAAAAGATAGGAGATGGATGTAAATCAACACTATTTACATTATTTGGACTATTGTCGCCATCTTTTAGGATGTTTTGGCCATTATACGCTCCGGCCTTCTTCAGGTGCTAGGAATTTTGATTCAAACCCTTTATTACAATATTACACTGAGATATATCATTCTCATTCCTTGTGCAAAGCCTCTTTTGGTAGTCATGAGTTATCTCCCTCTTACTTGTTCACCACTGCTGTAGCCTGGTATTGAACTCACAACACTTTGGGTTAAGTCACTGAAACTAACCAACATCTATAGCCACTGGGCCATGTACCCTTAATAACAAGAACAACTGAATTTCTGGGACTTATAAACCTAATGTTCAGTTATCATTTTTTACCAGAGTTCATATTGCAATTTTTTATGTTAATGGGTTTCTCTAGTATTTTTTACCAGTGCTCATATTGCATTTTGAGACTAATGATTTTCTCTGGTACTTGGTGTTACTGTTTCCCATATTGTACTCATCTCTATGCTTGGTTGGCTTAGGAGATTTTTGTAGGTTAACATAGGTGGTGATTCGTCTCTGTCATTTCCAGTGAAGTTCTCTATTATTTAAAGTGAATCAAGTAGATTAACAATATACATTTTCAATTACCATTTTATTTATTATATTAATTAAAACATTAAATTACTATCATCATCATTGGTCTCATGATTGGGTATGGCTGAGTGAGATTATGTTGTGTAGTAAATAGCCCCTCTCCCACTGACACAAATGGACTTGTTTAGACACTTAAATAAAGAACTCCAGTGAGTCTGAAAAACATGTTGGTGTCAAACTGGTATATTTCTAGCAGACATCATAATGAGAAACCTAAGCAATACTTAATAGTATATCTGCCAGAAAACAAGTTCTAACAATAGTGCCAAAGAATCAAAATTTATATTAGTTGTAACATGAGTGACAAGGATTTGGAACTCATACAAGTTGTAACAAAAGTAACAAGGGATTGGAAGCAATACCAGTTGTAACAGGAGTGATGTGGGATTATAACTTATACAAGTTGTAACAGGAGTGACAAGGGATTGGAAACTTATAGAAGTTGTAACAGAATTGATGTGTGATCGGAACTCATATGAGTTGTAACAGAGAGATGAGTGATCAGAACTCATGAAAGTTGTAACAGGAGTGACAAGGAATCAGAACTCATACAAGTTATAAAAGGCTGTTGCATATTTGAGCAGCTGACAAATTCCCTCCATATATATGGGTTAAAAACCACAGGGATATTCATTCATGCATAGTATGTCAAATAAACATGGTGGAGCCCGTCCCTCTCCAAGTTAAAAGGCAAGATGTTTGTGTATGTGTCTGTTTATCTGCCTGTATATCTGTATTTTTTCAGCCCTTTTATTTTAGTTTTTGCTTTGGGTTTGGCTCTAAGTAGGTATAATTGTAGTTCTTAGTCTTAGCCATGGTACCATTTACTCAGAGAACTTATTTAGCCTTCAAAATTCAGTTTATGACAAAAAAAACTTATTTGATATCGATACGAATTCATTTTTCTTTCAGTCTATGGTTTCACTTTAACTGGAAACAACTATTGCTTTTTAGTCTTTTGTGCCAATGTCCAAAGAGTCTGAGCTCCAGGACCATGGATTAGTTTTAAAGCTTTCATTACACCTGAGCAACGCCGGGCTATACTGCTAGTGAGATATAAAATTAGTGTTTGTACTGCTCACTACATACACCTATTTTATATCTTATGTATGATATAACCTCATGTATATGAGTTAGCTTTCCTTGGTATTCTAGCTCATTGGTTAGTACAATGTTTCTGACCCAAAGTATTGTTGCCTTGACCTCTAGGTGAATGAGACATACACTTGAAGTATCATGACTGAATCTTTAATGGGTTATGTGTCCTTTCATTAAGGGTACTGGAGGTAAACATTTTCTGGGTTTTAGCATTATCAGATTAATAGTCAGAGATCGAAGCCTTTGAGTATCTTCAAAAAAAGGGCCATCCTATCAGCAGGTGTATAATACTGGGTCTATTGTTCTGCCACTTTGTGAATGGTTTCTGGACCATACAGTAATCTCCAGTGGGGCCCCTCAATGCCATGATGATGGGTACTGTTACGTGAATAAACCCAGGTTATTTATGCTTCCATCTCCAGTGGGCGTTTGTCTTATTGCCCACTGGTCATTCACCAAACCAACCAAAACAAACATGAAAGTAATAAAGTTGAAAATGAACAAAACTAGCAAACCCAACCTAAAGCAAACAAAGTAGACCCCAGGTTTACCATCTCCTACACCAATGTAATGGGTTTATATTCCAACACTCCAGAAGTGGAATATCATCTTCTTAAGTCTAAACCTGACCTGCTCCTGTCTGAAATGGATATTAATGTCTCAGTCCCATTGCAAGAGCTCACAATCTTCCCAAGCTACTCATGCATTATTACAAAATAACTCACCATAGCTGTGGACTTGGTGCCTATATCAAAGAAAAGTGGGGATCATAGTGTAAAGAAGAAAAAGATATGTGGGGATCATAGTTTATTGAAGAACATTAAAAGCAGGAATCATAGTTTAAAGAAAAAGAAAACCAGGGATCATAGTGAAGAAAAGTAGGCATTATGGTCTAAAGAAGAAGAAAAAAATCAGGCATTATAGTGTAAAGAGGTAGAAGAAAACCAGGAGCCATAGTGAAGAAAAGTAGGCATTATGGTCTAAAGAAGAAGAAAAATCAGGCATTATAGTGTAAAGAGGTAGAAGAAAATCAGGGGCCATAGTCTAAAGAAGAAGACTAAAAGCAGGGGTGATAGTGTAAATAAAAGGGAAAAAAGCAGGCATCATAGTGTAAAGAAGAAAAAAGTGATGACAGTGAAGAAAAGCAGACATTATAGTGTAGAGAAGAAGACATAAGGAAGAAGAAGAAATAAAGTGGGGTTCATTGTGTAAAGTAATGCAGTAGAGCAGGGATTGTTATGTCAAGACAAAGGAGAAAAGCATGTATTTAGTGAAAAGAAGAAGACTGTAAATGAAAACAATGAACATAGTATAAAGAGAAAAGAATGAAATAAAGAATTTATAACCCTTGACCCCTCAAAGTGAGGTCAGATGTCTGCAAATATGAACACTGATTGGAATTATTATCAATGGGACAGGGATGCTGCCATGTGTTTATATATTCTTTGTTCTTACACATTTCCAGAGAACTACAAATCAGTGATAGATTCTTTTGTTCTATTGATCTGCTCACACAAACCATTTTATTCATCTGTTTCTTTCTAGGCATTGCATCTTAACTGCACAAACCACAGCACACACAGTAATGCAACGAATGAGTTTCTTTGGATAAAATACACACTTAGTAATTGGCTTGCCCATAACTTCAAACAGATCTATCTTTACTTCAAAATTACCCAACTTGCCATACATATTCAGAATGACATGTGTCTTTTACAAAAGGCTTCCATTTTGCAAATAATAAATGGCATTTCTATTTTTCTGTCCTTAATTGGAATACATCTCTCCTTGATTACAATGCAAATGTTTTACAAGTGGCCAATCTTTTCCAATTCTAGGGATGATGAACGTAAAAAGTGTGCTAAAAATTGTTGTTCTTGTATTAGAAAGCTATGTCGCATGCAAAGAGCAATGCCTGGTATGCTAATGTTGAAAACAACTGACAATGATTTTATCTCTTAGTAGGAGAACCTCAAACATTGTCTTGTATGAAGGTATTAACAAATATCTACAATATCCTATTATAATAAAGGCTGTTGTGTGTATATATTGTTCGTGTTTATAATATATAATGTAATATGACATCTTTGAAAATGGCTTATGTAAGCCAAAAGCTTAGATTAGATTATTAAAAATTAAGTATCAATATTGCAATTTTCTTTCTTCATTTAATGATAATGCTATTAAGCTTATCAGAGAATATTAAAAAAAATTACATAAAATAAATAAACAAAACTTGTCTATACTATTTAATGAAAAAATGCTGCCTAAATACACACACACACACACACACACACACACACACACACACACAAAGACTTTATTAATGAAAAGAATGAAAATAAATTAGACAAATTTTCAAATCCATTGGTGATAATTTATTTTGTGGATATTTTATAAATATCCAGCTCCTCAGACCAAAATTTTCACAAAAATGAATTGGTTAGATTTATCCAGATGAAAGGAATCATGGGGGGACAGGGGAAGAAGGAAAACATTTTATGGATGAGAGAGGGGGTTAGAATGCCACATTTCTATTCTAGTTTCAGTTGGCAATTCTCAAATAAACAACAGTAAATTTAGGCGCCGTATTTTTACAAGAAGAATTGAATTGTTAGATTTTTATATTAATTCTGATGACAGTAATAATATATTCATCTAATAAATATTTATCTTTTTGGTTTCATGACAATAATATTACTATCAATTATGATAACAATGTTGAAGATGATAAAAAACAAAAAATGGAAAAACTTTAATTATTATTATTATTATTAATAAAAATAATAATACTTAAAAAATTATTATTAATAATAATAATTAATCAATAAAAATAAATTAATAAATATAAAGTCATTAACAGGGTATTGCATGAGTATCATATGAACACATTGGAAAACTGTTTTCAGGAGCTTATATAATATATACTTATTTGTATATAAATCTTTACTGGCACACCTACTTGTTAATAAATACAAAAATACTTACATGTATATACACCCATATGTACATATAAAAAAAAAATTCAAATAATTTATATATATATATATATATATATATATATACATACATACATACACATACACACCCACAGTTTAAATTCCATTTCATTATGGAATTTTAAGTCTATTTTTATGTCTGCATTTAAAAATAAGTTCATTCCTCTGGTTCAATAGTTCACTGGGATTTAACTCTGTATATCTAACCCCTTCTCCCATCCAATAAAATGTTTTCCTTCTTCGCCTGTTCCCCCATGATTCCTTTCATCTGGATAAAGTTAACCCATTAATTTTTGTGATAAATTTTGGTCTGGGGTTAGGTGCTGGATATCTATAAGATATCCACAAAATAAATTATCACCAATGGATTTGTAAATTCATCCAATTTATTTTCATTATAATGGATTATGATCCCCCGTGGAATTAACCTTACCAATTAGCAAGGATACTACTTTACTATATATATATATATATATATATATATATATATATATATATATCTTCTATGTGGTCTATCCTTTCAGGACGTAGGCGATCATGGCTTTCCACGTATCCCTATCCCTGGTGGCTCTTAGCACGCCTTCTCCTGTTACACCATGCAACCCTTGTTCCATCATTCACCTAATTAGGTCTTTCAAAAATGTTATCCGCTGCTTTCCCCTGTCTCTTTTTCCCTCTATCTGGCCTGTTAGTATCAGGTTCTCCAAGCCCTCTTTCCTCACAGCATGCCCCAGGAATTTCAGCTGTCTCTTCCTGTTGCTCAGTATTAATTTCCTTTTCATTTCCATCATTTCCAAAACCTCATCATTGTTCACATGCTCAATCCATGATATTCACAGCATCCTTCTGTAGAACCACATTTCAGTCACTTCAAGTTTTTCCTTCATCTTTGATGATATTGTCCATCATTCACTGCCATATTGAAGAACTGACATCACATAGCAATCCAGTACTCTCTTCCTTGTTTCTAGCAAAATTGTCCTGTTTCTTAATACTTTACTCAATTTCTGAAATGCTTCCTTTGCCATACCAATTCGCTTTTGGATCTCTGTGGCACACTTTCCATCTTCTGTTATAACACTTCCAAGGTATTTAAATTTTTTCCTTATTTGATTTTAGTATCCCCAACCTGTATTTGGCATATTGGGCTGCCCTTTTACTGATGAACATGCATTCGGTTTTCTTGCAGTTTATTTGTAGTCCTTTCTTGTCACTCTCTTCAGCTACCTTCTGTAGGAGGGTAGTTTCCCTTCTGTGTCTGCTATCAGTACTGTATCATCTACGTACTTTAGGTTGTTTAAATTATGGCCTCCAATTACGAATCCAGGCATAACTTCTAGGGTCCTCAAAATATTTTCACTGTATAAGTTGAACAGATCCTGTGAAAAGATACATCCCTGTCTTACGCCCCTTTTTATCTTTGTATATCTACTGAATTCATTACCTGTCCATATACAAGTGGTTTGCTGCCAGTAAAGATTCTTGATTATTCTTAAGTCTTTCCCAAATATGTCAAGGCTGCTGAGCATCTCTATTAATTCTTTCTGGCGTATTTTGTCAAACGCCTTCGCATAATCAATAAGGCACAAGTATAAGTCTTTCTTCATTTGTATAGCCCTTTCAGAGAGCATCCTAATCATAAATATGGCGTTCCTTGTTCCAGTGTCTTTGACAAAACCGCACTGTTCTTGTCCTATCTCTGGCCTGATTCTGCTTCTTGCTCTATTCATTAGGCAATCAGTTTTGTTATATAGCTCATTAAACTGATGGTTCTGTGGAGTTCGCACTCGTTTGCTCCTTGCTTCTTAGGCATTGCTATGAAGATCGACTTGCTGAGGTCATCTGGTATTACACTACTATTATAAATTTAATTTATTATTTCTGTAATTTTCTCTATACCAAATTCTTCCAGCGCTATCAGCAGCTCTATGACTATGCCATCTGGTCCAGCTGCTTTGTTTCTATTCAGTTTGGCTATTGCAGATTCCACTTCAGACTTTAATATTTCTGGTCCATCTTCATTTTTGTGTATTATCAGTTGCTCTCTCTTGTCATGGAAAAGATCTTTTATATATTCTTCCCATCATTGGAATATTTCCTCTTTCTCCAATATGATTGTTCCATCCTTGAATTTTATACATCCTGTTGAAGAGCAGGATTTTTTCCTATCAGTTCTTTTATTTCTTATTTTCTTTATGCATGTCTGCTTTATTATGTCTGCTCAGTCTCTCTACTTCTGCACATCTGTCATTGAGCCATTCCTCTTTAGCCTGCCTGCATTTTTTCCTTATTTCCTTGTGTAGTTCCCTGTATTCCATTCCATGTCTTGATATCCTTTTCTGCCTCCTTTGCATCATGTCAAGAATCTCTTCAGTCATCCACTTGTTTTTTCTTCTGCACCTGCTTTCCTTTGGGGCAATGTTGTTTGCTGATGTCACTATTGCTTCCTTTAGCGAGTCCCATTTCGAGCGTCCTTTTCCAATTTGTTCTTCGTATTTGATTTTCATGCTGTTAGTGTATTTTTCTGTAAGTTGAGGTCATTCACGAGCATGTTCTATGTCAGTTTTCGTGCTGCACTAGGCTTCTTCAATTTCCGGAGTTTCACCTTTAGTTTGCAGATGACTGGGATGTGGTTGCTTCCACAGTTAGCACCTGGATAGGCTTTGCTTTGAACCACTGCATTTCTGAATCTCCTGTTTATGGTTATGTAGTCTATCTGGTTTTCCGTGTCACCTCCTGGGCTTCTCTATGTCCATAGATGTCATGGGTGTTCTTGAAACCAGGTGTTAGATATTACCTGGTCATTTGCTGTGCATCATTGGACCCATTTTTCTCCTCATTCATTGCCGATATATTGACACGTTGCTAAAAACAAAAGTTTAAAAAATTGTGTATGTATATACATGTGGGTATATATGTCTGTACATGATATATACTAGCTTATGTATGTATGTGTGTTTATGTCTGTCTACATGTGGGTGTATGTGTGTATTTGTGTGTGTAGATCTATCTCTTTTCTCCTCATTTCTTAACTGAATAACTTTACAATAATCAAAATCTAATGCTTTCTTAAACTTAGAATTCAAAATTCATAGTCTCTAACATTAATTCATAATAAATATATATAAATTTTTTAAAAATAAATTTTAATTTGTATTGTAAATTAAAACTAATAGTTCATTAGTAATACTGATTTCTATTTTAATCAAATACTAGCATCATAACCCGGCGTTGCCCGTGCAACTCAAAAGATTTTAGTAGTAGGAGAAGATGCCACTTTTTATTTTACATATTTTGTTTTTGTTTGAAAAAACACTTTTTTTTAAAAATATTTCTTTTGTTTCAAAATTACAGAAAAAAATATTCACTTTTTTTTGTTGACTAAATGAATTTTTAAAACGTCGGATTAAAAATTAAATCTAAAGGCTCATTTTTTTTTTAATAAAAAAATATTTTAATCACATTTGACACGTGTGATTTGATTTCTGTGACGTAATTCAGCAACCATCTTAGATCTTAGATGTTTTACGGAGCAAATGCAAACAATCATGTCCATTGGCCAAAAAATGCAAATGGGAAAATTGCTGAACTTAAAACTGAAAAAGTATGTGTTGACCTGGCTTCCCTGTAGATATGTGTCCCTAGAAAGTTTGAATGGCATAGCTTAAAAAATGTAGGCGTGCATAGGGAACAGTCATACACAGACTCACAGATTGCCTTTTATATAGAGAGATTAACATTAATGCCCCAATAAATTATATTTTAGAGTCTATTCTTATGTTCCTAAAACTAGAAATTAATTATATTTTGATTGGCCACCACTGACTACGTAACAATGTCTCCCTGATTTAGGAAGTTTGGCTAGTTTTGAACCTTTTAAAACTCCTCAACTTGAAATCAGCATCATCACTTGATAAGACACGAGTAGTGTCAAAACAAAATAGCTACTTTTGTAGTAATATTATTACATATTTATGTTATAAATTCTAAATGAATATTATTTGCTCTACTTTGTATTGAGCACTTTTTTTAAGAATAGTATTTTTTGGATATGGAACTTTATTCCATCTATACCTACCTATACAGACAAGGTGTTATGGTTAAGTTTTTTATATAATTTTTCAGGCAATCATATAATTTTTTTTTTTCAGGACATAAATTATGTAAAAATTGTCCAAATGTGTTCTGGATCAATCCATGTTCATAAATAATTATATTTTTATACCACAACTTATTTAACATCTTGTTAAATAAGTTGTGGTATCTAAACTTATTTATAAATGGAACTTTGTGTGTGTGTGTGTGTTACTTATAGACACTGAAATGGCTGAACCAATTTTCTTGAAAATTTACACAGTTGTATTATAAGCGTCTGAAAGTGTTCTTAGCTAGGTTTTGTGTCAAGTACCCCTGATAATATTAAAAATTGATAATCAAAAAAATTGGGTTATAGAAGGAGTGGTTCGATTTTAATCAAATTTGACACACTCATAGACAAAGATATAAGAAACAATATTCAGAAGTTTCAAAGTTGCAGTTCTTACAATAGTGCAGAAAATTGATAATATATATATATATATATATATAAAAAGCAAGATGTTTGTGTGTGTGTTTGTCTGTTTATCTGCTGTATGTCTGTATTTTTTCAGCCCTTTTATTTTAGGTTTTGCTTTGGGTTTGGCTCTAAGTAGGTATAATTGTAGTTCTTAGTCTCAGCCATGATACCATTTACTCAGAGGACTTATTTAGACTTCAAAATTCAGTTTACGATGCAAAAAAACTTATTTGATATCGATACCAGGAAATCAAAATTTGACTTACATCCATTCATTTTTCTTTCAGTCTACGGTTTTGCTTTAACTGGAAACAACTATTGCTTTTTAGTCTTTTGTGCCAACGTCCAAAGCGTCTGAGCTCCAGAACCATGGATTAGTTTTAAAGCTTTCATTACACCCGAGCAATGCCAGGCTATCCTGCTAGTACCAATATAATTATTTATGTTGCATCTCTGTGCCCATAACTCAATTCAATCACATTTAAATCCACATGTAGATCTATCAAACTCTATCTGTAGCATATTCATTGACACTACAAATAATAGCATCATTTGCGTGTTTAAAAGGCCAAAAAATAATGGAAGGATTATTAATAAAAAAGAAACTTCCAACACTTAATAATAACAACTATGAACATGGCAAAAATAGGCTTACTGTTTTTGGAATATAAAACATGACTATCACTCTACATATTTAAATAAACAGTTTATATATTCAGTTAAAGTAAAATAAAATTCGTCCTTGATAATGACTAAAAGTATATCTGAAAATGCTTGGATAAATAAGACATTCAGACAATTTTTATATAATCTATGTTCTGAAAAGAAAAATTATAAAATCACATAAAAAATTATATAAAAAAATTAACCATAATACCCTGTCTGCAATCTTTAATAACTCTTTCATAAAGGAGACATTACTGCCTGAATGCACAGTATATATATATATATATATATATATATAGTTATGAATTAATTGTACATTGCAACCTGAAATCATCTGCACAACCAATATCAACATTGCCTGATGATGTGAATCTATCTCGAAACATAGAAATTTCCGTGTCGCAATGTGCAATTAATTCATTGGGCAATCATGTCTCAAAAGAGACATGACTGACTGGTCAAAGATTATCCCGCAGTAGGTTACCATTGATTTCTGCAGTAGACTGGCTGCCAGCCAAGGCTATAGAACCCAATCTGTCCTATTATTTGACTCATAGCTAGAGGGGGAAGAGATGTATTATATTATTTAGTAATTAGTGGGGGTTCAGTTTTATATTGTTATGAAGTAATAAACTGATCCCCACTTTATGCCCAATAGAAGTTTTAATTATGTTTCCAACTATTATATTCAGTCAGTCAGTTAAATGCCATACGTGACACACGCTTGAGCAATTATGTCTCGAAAGAGACATGACTGACTGGGCAAAAGATTATCCCGCAGTAGGTTGCCATTGCTTTCTGTGGTAGACTGGTTGCCGACTAAGGCTATAGAACCCAATCTGTCCTGTTATTTAACCCATAGCTGGAGGGAAGAGACGGATTAATACCTTTCCCAAGGGTATTTGTGCACAAGTGAATGCAATGAATTCAACTGGAATTCAAACTCGGCTCCCTGATTTCTAGTTCCGATATGTACTTTACATAAAAAGTATGTCTATTTAATTCAATAAGTATCTTATTTTGAAGATACGCCATATAAAGTTAGAAAGTATGGGGGCTAAAGAGCTCCCCATGACAGTGCTAACATTTTGGATGTAGTTATTACCAAGATAATCATTAAATGGAACATCTCTACTAAAAAGTTTTTTTAATTGTAGTGGTAAATTTTTAAAGGTGGGTTGTTTGTTCATTGTCTTTTTTTAGCAGCATATCACGCCTTATAGGTTAATACTGAAATTTAAATATTTTGTATGCCATTTTGATACAAGTCTTACTAATTAACCCATAACTGGTGGGATAAAAGATGGATTTATACCTTCCCCAGGGCTATTTGTACATAAGTGAACGTAATGAACTTGACTGGAATTTGAATTATTCAATTTCTTATTTAGTGGCAATATCCATCATATCATCTACATATCTGTTTTTTTCAAATTTTCTTGGTTAGAAACATGGAGGACAGGGAACACAGTATATTCTAAGCCCCCACTGATGCAGTACTTGTGACCTTGTACAAGACTAACCAATCATTTAATAAATACCTTTTAATCAATCCATTAGTAAATACTTGTTAATCAACCATTAATAAATACCTGCTAAGCACTCCATAAATACATACTTGTTATTTAATCCATTAGTAAATATTTTTTAACAATATTAAGTACTTGTTAACTAATCCATTAATAAACACCTGCTAACAGATCCATTAGTAAATACTTATTAATCAATCTATTAATAAATACCTTTTAACCAATACAATACTAAGTGCTTGTTAAAAAAAAACCTTAGTCGATACAGGTTAAACAAACCTTTAGTAAGTACTTTTAACAAATGTAATATTAAATACTTGTTAACTAATCCATTTATACATGTCTGCTAACCAATCTATCAATAAATGCTTCTTAGTTAATCCATTAGTAAAAACCTGTTAACTGATCTATTGGTAAATACCTTTTAACCAAATCAAATGCTAAACACTTGTTAAATAATTCATTAAAACCTGCTAATCCATTAGTCAATACCTGTTAATCAATCCATTAATAACTACTAGTTAACCAATCCAATATTAAATAGTTGTTAACTACTTCATTACAAAATATCTGCTCACCATCTATTAGTAAATACTTGTTAAATAATCCATTAGTAAATACTCCTTAACTAATCAATTAATAGATATCTGTCAACAATCCAATCACAAAATAACAAACCATCCAAGCAATGCTGAACTTAAATAGAATAGCATACCTACATTTCTGCACTTACATATACTTTTTTTGTCTTCATATCCCAAGTGTATATTATAACAAAACTTATCTAATTATTGTTTTTGTATTGATACTTAATTAACACTTGCTTCTAATTGGGATTATTAATTTGTTATTGATCTCTTGTCATTACTTATATTTAGCTGATTCTTGGGAATGATTCATTAGTCTTTCCTTTATAGACATGTCCTAATCAAGTTCAATAATTGCTGTTGGTTTTATACAATGCAGTAATTAAGTCACAAATCTAATGAGTTGTATGAAAAGCCGATAGGGTGATAGCTCATTAACATTCCAGATTTTACAAGAGCACACATATACATATGTTGAAAAAAATTAATATTACATTAATATCGTAGATTTTACAAGTACATATACATACAGATTGTTAGAAACAGAATATTGTGTTTGCTCTCATATTATATTTGTATATTTATATAATCACACACACACACACACACACACACACACACATTCTTTTCCTGTGTATGTAAGTGCTCTGTTAATTGGTAAATAATAAAAACATGTTATTTTATTTGTGTATATAAATATGCGTGACTCTTCAGAAATGAATTGAATTCTCTCGGTTACTGGCATCTGTATACACTGCTTATATATACAAGACGTTAAAATTTCCCTTTTCTGATGCCATGCACCGATGGCTTAGGGAGTAGAGACTCCGACTGACACCAAATCGGTTGAGTTTCAATCCCGGCCAGAAGCAAGTGGATATGTCTAGCCACACTGATGAGCTGTGATACAGTAAAACGGGCTTGTATGTGGATGACTAATATATATATATATATATATATATATATATATATATATATATTGCTTAATTACTTAGTTTTTTAGTTTTTGGTCATAATAAAATTAGACCAGTGCACATTTGTATTAAAAAGTGTTCAATACAATTTTATTGTAGAACTTTTGAATATTCTTCATTTTTTTTTTTAATCATATCACCCCAAGCAAGGCGGTAAGGCCACTGGTGTGAAGGGGGTTACATAAGAGTGAATAGACTGGAAAAGAGAAAGCCGGAAACCATGTCCTAAACAGGGAACACGGGATGAGCCTCTACACCTGTTCAATAGACGTGGGTGGAGTGTGAACCGGGCGATAGTTCAGTCTATCTACTCCAATTGAAAAAAAAAATAAACAAAAAAGAAAAGTGAAAAGATTGGAAAAGAGAAAGCCGGAAACCACATGCTAAACATGGAACAAGGGATGAGCCTCTACACCTGTTCAATAGATGTGGGTGGAGGGTGAACCAGGTGATAGTTCAATCTATCTACTCCAATTGATAAACAAGTTATTACGCAACCTAGGCCTCTACCATGTGGTGTCTTCAGGCGATTTGCAAGAACTGATTTTACCATTCAACGGTAAAATCAGTTATTGCAAATGCGGTTCTATGACGTCACACCGCGTGAGAGCTTGAAATGATAACAGAACCACATATTCAAATGCAATGTAATGTGTTATGACCAGATTTAAATGTGATTTTATTAAGTGTGGGTTGCTTGGATTTAATGTAGATGGCCTCCAATATCTGAAGGTTCTTTTTACTGTGTGTATGAGTGAGGATTATTGTATTGTTGACTAAAATCTGTCTGATATTATATATATATATATATGAGATGAGGTATTGTAATTATTTACATTATTTACATTGTTCGGACTGCTGTCCTCATCTTTATTGTCATATTCATGACGTTTCAGCTGTTGTACTCTCAGTCCTTCTTCATGAAGATTTATGTTGGAATGTCAAATTTCAAACTGAACTCTTTATTTCAGCAACTGGAGTAGATTGTTCTAGTTCCATGTGACATGCCTTTTTAGGATATCTCAGTTCCAGTTGTTTCTCTTAAATAAGTCAATACTCCAAGTTTTTGTTAGCCTTTGCTGTGGCCAGGTATTGAACTCACAACTCTTTGGGTCAAGTCACTGGATTACTTCAACCAACTACTATTATCTACTGCAGGATGAGGATATCAGTTAATTTTTGGAACTTAGTATCTCATAACCATTTTTTACCAGAGCTCATAACACAATTTGTCATTATTGTTGCCTTTCTCTAGCACTCTGTATTACTGGTTTCCATACTGTATTTATGTCTTAGGAATATGCGTACATTTTTTAGCAATGATATTCATCCTGTATAAAGATGTATTTTAAGAAAATGATGTATTTCATACTATTTTTTAGTATTTATTGCCAAGTGCGTTGGATGTGCATTGTGGTGCAGTGGATATCGCCTCGGAACGAAAAATCAGGGAACCGAGTTCGAATTCCAGTTGAATTCATTGCATTCACTTACACACAAATACTCTTGGGAAAGATATTAATCCGTTTCTTCCTTCCAGTTATGGGTCAAATAACAGGATAGATTGGGTTCTATAGCCTTGGTCGGCAACCAGTCTACCGCAGAAAGCAATGGCAACCTACTGCGGGATAATCTTCTGCCCAGTCAGTCATGTCTCCTTCGAGACATGATCGCCCAAGCGTGTTTCACATATGGCACTTAACTTACTGATTGCCAAGTGAATAATTGTAAATGAAAATGGACTGAGACACAAATACCTTCATTGATTGCTAGGGCTTTGGATGACTACCCCACAACAACTACCTTCAGGAACCTACCCATTAACTGAAAAGACTCTTCCAGTGATTTCATATCTATAAAGCTTGTGCATTAACCCTCTATGCTAAGCCTTGTCAAAAGCTATTAAAATATCTAATGTGATTATCCTTGAGATGTATTTGTTGTCTCGTGTCTCACAGATTCTGTGAGTAATGACAGGATATCAGCAGTGGATTGGTCCCATCAAAATCTATACTGCTTGTCACTCAACAGACTGTTCCTACTGAGGTGATCTTCAAAAGATTTGGTAATGACACTTAAGGTACTGATCAGGTCTATACTGAGATAGGGATTATTTTTTGAGGATCAATTTGATAATTTTGTTCAAGTTAGTTTTGTTCATGTGTAGATAGAAGTGTGTTTTGTTGAATACTAATAGTAAGACAGTCATGACAGTAGGAGATGCATGCATTTATAACCTGGATTGAATCATCTGGAGATACATCTGTAACAGTACCCTTCATCATGACATCGAGAGGCCCTTTGTGAGACGACTGCACAATCCAGAGCCTATTCACAAAATGGCAGTACAATAGCCCCAATATTATACACAGACTGTTAGGCAACTCATTTACATAGGAAACCAGCAAGAGTATAAATAACTACATATATTACTCCTGAGGTAGTTGAGTGCTTACCACTTCCTGTGGGTTAGTTATGCTACATAACAATGGCATCACTGATATCTAAAGAAACAAATGAACAATTATCACTTGATAATTATGAGTACACACAAGCATGGCTTTGGAGTCTAGCAGCTAAAGCTAGAGCAAAAAATCTGATGAATTTGAAATCAGTTGGAGGAAAAAATATAACTGATTTCTTCTTGGCAACTTCAGGTTGTGAGACTATTATCAAATTATCAGAAATTGCACACCCAAGACATTTGAAGGAAATGATGTTTGACGATATAAGTTGGTTTGTTTTATGGCATATCAACCTCGGCATGTCATTTATTGCCAACTAAATTTTTTATTTATTTATTGCTAGTAATACCTTTTTCTTTCAACAATTTATTGTTGTTTTTATATAAGTTTTGTGTCTAGTAATACTTTTTTTCTTTTCGAGTATCAAGATTCATTGGGATTTGTTTTTTAAGGGCAGGGTCCCCAAGTCCTGTCCTGTTATTTAAGCCATAACTGGAGGGAAGGGATGGATTAATACTTTTCCCAAGTTACCAGTGCTTAAGTGAATGCAGGGTATTCAACTGGAATTTGAACTCGGCTCACCGATTTCTCTTTCCGAGCCAATATCCACTGCACCACAACACACATCTGTCACTAAACGCTTACAACACCTGGTATTCCCAAGCGACCACCCATCTAAGTACTGACCAGGCTCAACGTTGCTTCACTTCAGTGATCAAGTGAGAACTGGTGTATTCAACGTGATATGGCCGTAAGCCTAATAATAAAAAATTATTGGAATAAATATAATATTTTTTTATAAATATAATAATTTTGTAAATAAGTTTATAATTTTATAAATAGATTAATTTTATAAATAATTTTTTTTAAATATTATAATTAATTTTTTAAATAATTAAAAAAACTAATAGTCAACTAATAGTAAAAAACAGCACCAAAAAAAAAGCTGATGAAAGCAGAGAGAATTAAGTTCATAAATATTTCTCAATAAATGAATGAACCAGTAAGTAAATATATTCTTTTTGAAAGAGGCTGTCAAATATTGTGAATTTGAGAAAGCGAGATCAGAAAACCAGTCAAGTGAATAAAATGAGGAGTATCAACAAACAACTATAATATATATATAATATTGTGAATTTGAGAAAGCGAGATCAGAAAACCAGTCGAGTGAATAAAATGAGGAGTATCAACAAACAACTATAATATATATATAATATTGTGAATTTGAGAAAGCGAGATCAGAAAACCAATTGAGTGAATAAAATGAGGAGTATCAACAAACAACTATAATATATATATCATATTGTGAATTTGAGAAAGCGAGATCAGAAAACCAGTCGAGTGAATAAAATGAGGAGTATCAACAAACAACTATAATATATATATAATATTGTGAATTTGAGAAAGCGAGATCAGAAAACCAGTCGAGTGAATAAAATGAGGAGTATCAACAAACAACTATAATATATATAATACTGTGAATTTTAGAAAGCGAGATTAGAAAACCAGTCAAGTGAATAAAATGAGGAGTATCAACAAGGAACTATAATATATATATAATATTGTGAATTTGAGAAAGTGAGATCAGAAAACCAGTCGAGTGAATAAAATGAGGAGTATCAACAAACAACTATAATATATATATAATATTGTGAATTTGAGAAAGCAAGATCAGAAAACTGGTCAATTGAATAAAATTTAATTCAAATGAAATTGGTAAATAGTTTCTAAAATGAGGAGTATCAACAAACAACTATAATATATATATAATATTGTGAATTTGAGAAAGCGAGATCAGAAAACCAGTCGAGTGAATAAAATGAGGAGTATCAACAAACAACTATAATATATATAATACTGTGAATTTTAGAAAGCGAGATTAGAAAACCAGTCAAGTGAATAAAATGAGGAGTATCAACAAGGAACTATAATATATATATAATATTGTGAATTTGAGAAAGTGAGATCAGAAAACCAGTCAAGTGAATAAAATGAGGAGTATCAACAAACAACTATAATATATATATAATATTGTGAATTTGAGAAAGCGAGATCAGAAAACCAGTCGAGTGAATAAAATGAGGAGTATAACAAACAACTATAATATATATAATACTGTGAATTTGAGAAAGCGAGATTAGAAAACCAGTCAAGTGAATAAAATGAGGAGTATCAACAAGCAACTATAATATATATATAATATTGTGAATTTGAGAAAGCGAGATCAGAAAACCAGTCGAGTGAATAAAATGAGGAGTATCAACAAACAACTATAATATATATATAATATTGTGAATTTGAGAAAGTGAGATCAGAAAACCAGTCGAGTGAATAAAATGAGGAGTATCAACAAACAACTATAATATATATATAATATTGTGAATTTGAGAAAGATCAGAAAACCAGTCGAGTGAATAAAATGAGGAGTATCAACAAACAACTATAATATATATATAATATTGTGAATTTGAGAAAGCGAGATCAGAAAACTGGTCAATTGAATAAAATTTAATTCAAATGAAATTGGTAAATAGTTTCTAAAATGAGGAGTATCAACAAACAACTATAATATATATATCATATTGTGAATTTGAGAAAGCGAGATCAGAAAACCAGTCGAGTGAATAAAATGAGGAGTATCAACAAACAACTATAATATATATACAATATTGTGAATTTGAGAAAGCGAGATCAGAAAACCAGTCGAGTGAATAAAATGAGGAGTATCAACAAACAACTATAATATATATAATACTGTGAATTTGAGAAAGCGATATTAGAAAACCAGTCAAGTGAATAAAATGAGGAGTATCAACAAGCAACTATAATATATATATAATATTGTGAATTTGAGAAAGCGAGATCAGAAAACCAGTCGAGTGAATAAAATGAGGAGTATCAACAAACAACTATAATATATATATCATATTGTGAATTTGAGAAAGTGAGATTAGAAAACCAGTCGAGTGAATAAAATGAGGAGTATCAACAAACAACTATAATATATATAATACTGTGAATTTGAGAAAGCGATATTAGAAAACCAGTCAAGTGAATAAAATGAGGAGTATCAACAAGCAACTATAATATATATATAATATTGTGAATTTGAGAAAGCGAGATCAGAAAACCAGTCGAGTGAATAAAATGAGGAGTATCAACAAACAACTATAATATATATATAATATTGTGAATTTGAGAAAGTGAGATTAGAAAACCAGTCGAGTGAATAAAATGAGGAGTATCAACAAACAACTATAATATATATATAATATTGTGAATTTGAGAAAGCGAGATCAGAAAACCAGTCGAGTGAATAAAATGAGGAGTATCAACAAGCAACTATAATATATATATATAATATTGTGAATTTGAGAAAGCGAGATCAGAAAACCAGTCCAGTGAATAAAATGAGGAGTATCAACAAACAACTATAATATATATATCATATTGTGAATTTGAGAAAGCGAGATCAGAAAACCAGTCGAGTGAATAAAATGAGGAGTATCAACAAACAACTATAATATATATATAATATTGTGAATTTGAGAAAGCGAGATCAGAAAACCAGTCGAGTGAATAAAATGAGGAGTATCAACAAACAACTATAATATATATATAATATTATGAATTTGAGAAAGTGAGATCAGAAAACCGGTCAATTGAATAAAATTTAATTCAAATGAAATTGGTAAATAGTTTCTAAAATGAGGAGTATCAACAAACAACTATTTGGAGTACATAGATCTATCTATCGATCGGTTCACACTCCACCCATGTCTATTGAACAGGTGAAGAGACTTATCCCTTGTTTCCTGTTCAGGATGCGGTTTCCGGTTTTCTCTTTTCCAATATTTTCACTCTTTTCTTTATTTTTTTTTCCAATTGGAGTAGATAGACTAAACTATCGCCTGGTTCAGACTCCACCCACGTCTATTGGACAGGTGAAGAGGCTCATCCCTTGTTCCCAGTTTAGGATGTGGTTTCCGGCTTTATCTTTTCCAATCTTTTCACTATTATGTAGCCCCCTGCACATCAGTGGTGTTACCGCCTTGCTCGGGGTGATACGATTAAAAAAAAAAAAAAAAATACAACTGGAAAAGTCATCACTGGAATAGTGTGTTGAAGTTGTTCAGCAACAAAAAATGATTCAAAAGTTTAATTCAACAAAAGTTACGGATCTGGAAGAGGAAATGAATACATACATGATAGAGAAAAAAGACAGAATAATGTGCACTCAGTTTGGTTATAAACATCAATGAGAAAAGCAAAAATGTCTGGCATATTAAAAAATATGTGAAAAATGTTTCGGAATTAATAATTTTAAGTGTTTGTGTAAATCCAAAAGAGAAATGTAGAGATGGTCCAACAAAATAAAGAGGAAGTGAGGATGGATAGCTTTGCACTGAAAAAAAAGAAATGAAAAAGACTTATCAAAAAATCTGAATTGATAATGTTTTCATGAACATGCAAGTAGATATGAAAAATGAAGTAACTTTGATACCCACAAAATTTTTAGAAGAAATTAGAAAACCCAAGTTTAAAGAAAACCTTGTCCAATTGTATCAGTTTGGTGTATCTAAACTTATTTATAAATGGAACTTTGTCACTGTGTGTGTGTGTGTGTGTGTGTGTGTGTCCATTACCTATAGACTTTGAAACAGCTGAACTGATTTTCTTGAAAATTTACACAGTTGTATTATAAACGTCTGCGAGTGTTCTTAGCTAGGTTTTGTGTCGAGGTACCCCTGATAAATATTGAAAATTGATAATCAAAAAAATCAGGTTATAGAAGGAGTGGTCCAATTTTAATCAAATTTGATACACTCATAGACAAAGACATAAGAAATGATATTCAGAAGTTTCAAGGTTGCAGTTCTTACAATAGTGCAGAAAATCGATAATATATATGTATAAAAGGCAAGATGTTTTTGTGTCTGTTTATCTGTCTGTATGTCCTTTATACAAATCCACAATTTTTATCCGAATCTCACCAAACTTCACACAAATATTCTTTAGACTGAGTCTGAGCTCCAGGACCATGGATTAGATTTAAAGCTTTATTACACCTGAGCAGCACCGGGCTATACTGCTAGTCCATAATAAATATAAGTTTGACATTTTACCAATTATGATGGAAAACTGTAAAAAGAATCACAGTCTAGTAGGAAATAATGTGTTGAACATAAATTCATCAAAATTAATGAACAAAGGTCAAAGCATAAGAAACTAGAATGTTAAAACTATGATGCAAAGTTAAGACTAAAGAAAAAATGTCACCCCCTCCTATTTTCAAGCATGAAAAGTGCCACTCTATTATGTCTGGTATGTCTCACAGTTTCAGTACATGATATGTGGTACACTGTTACACATAATGTAATGAGGTCCCAGCAGTTAGCAGCGTAGCACTTAAATACAACTCAGCTCATTTGCATAGGATACCACACCCTTCCTGAACCGGAGTGGTTGTATCTCCTTGTTTTTTCTTTCGCTATGTCTAACTACTCTTGATTTGGATGAGGATGTGCGTCGTAGTGCATTGGATATCAGCTCGAAACGAGAAATCGGACAGCCGAGTTCGAATTCCAGCTGAATTCATTGCATTCAATTATGTGCAAATACACTTGGGAAAAGTATTAATCCGTCTATTTCTTCCAGTTATGGGTTAAATAATAGAACAGATTGGGTTCTGTAGCCTTGGTCGGCAACCAGTCTACTGCAGGAAGCAATCGTAACCTACTGTGGGATAATCTTCTGCCCAGTCAGTCATGTCTCTTTCGAGACATGATTCCCCAAAGCGTGTATCATGTATGGCACTTAACTGACTGGCTGAATATAATAGTTAGAATCATGATTTAGGCTTCTACTGGTCATAAAGTGGAGGATCGGTTTTCTATTGTTATGAAGTAATAAACTGATCCCCCACTAATTAATAAGTAATAATATAAAACATCCCTTTTGCCTCTAGCTATGAGTCTAATAAGAGGAAAGATTGTGTTTTGTAGCCTTGGCTGGCAACCAGTCTCCTGCAGAAAGCAATGGCAACCTACTGCGGGATAATCTTTTGCCCAGTCAGATGTGTCTCGAAAGAGACATGATCACCCAAGCATGTATCACGTATGGCACTTAACTGACTGACTGAATATCATAGTTGGAATCATGATTAAGGCTTCTACTGGTCATAAAGTGGCGGATCGGTTTTCTATTGTTATGAAGTAATAAACTGATCCCCCACTAATTACTACATAATAATATAATATATCTCTTCTCCCTCTAGATATGAGTCAAATAACAGGACAGATTAGGTTCTATAGCCTTGGCTGGCAACCAGTCTACTGCAGAAAGCAATGGCAACCTACTGCGGGATAATCTTCTGCCCAATGGCAACCTACTGCGGGATAATCTTCTGCCCAATGGCAACCTACTGCGAGATAATCTTCTGCCGAAAACCTATTTTTATAGGGGCTATCACCTAATTTGCATATTTCTAGAACCTTTCGAATTCTCTCGAAGGTGCTGGAATTTTCTACAATCTTCCAAAATGTTCTATTCCTAATTTCTCTATTTAACAACTGCTTCATGAATTAAAACTTTTTTGTAATAACACGTAGGACTCAATAGAATCCCTTACTATAACTTTTTAGACATTATTAATATTTTTTTATATATAAATGCATCCTCGTAACACTGAGCTAAAACCTACTGGTACCCCTTCTCAAACAAAGCCGTATTATTGCCTCTCTGCAAAAGGAAGTTCACTTCTTCGGAATTTGCACTTTTGTCTTTTTTATACCATGCTTTCTCCCTTGTGGTGAAAGACATGGTAATGGCAGCTCTAATCTGACTGACTGCCTGGTATATCTCACAGTTTCATTACTCAATATATGGCACACCATCACATGTGATATAATGGAGTCGCAATAGATACATACAGTTAGTTAAGTGCCATACGTGATACACGCTTTGGGCGATCATGTCTCAAAAGAGAATGACTGACTGGGCAGAAGATTATCCCACAGTAGGTTGCCATTGCTTTCTGCGGTAGACTGGTTGCCGACCAAGGCTATAGAACCCAACCTGTCCTATTATTTGACTCATAGCTAGATGGGGGAAGAGATGTATTATATTATTAAGTAGTAATTAGTGGGTGTTACGTTTTAATCCCGGACGAGCCCCCATTTATGTTACGTGTTAATTGTAATATAAGAAAAAATAAAAATGATAGACCAAAACTCAGAGTTAATAGAGACAAATATTTAATTTACAAAACATTAGATAAAAATATTTACCAATATACAGTTTTGCATTCAAATAGAAACATAGAGTTTACTACTGGCAGGCGAAGTGTTATGAGGAGAGGAGGGGAAAGTAAGTTGTCAAATATCTTTACCCAGCTAAGTTGGTGGGGAAGTTAAGTGCTATACTTATCCTTAAATGCGTATATAAAGACTAATTATGGGCTTGATCAATGATAGAGGCTAAAATATGTATTTGCCCAGATTGTTCCATGAGGTTCTCTTTCAGGTTTTAGTTGTTCAAACTTTTCTGTGAGATTCTTTCGGCCAGATATCAATCCCTGAATTTCAACTGGAGTTGATATGACAGAAAATTCTTTTAACAACTCTTTCAAGTTTTTGTTTGTCATCGACTAAAGAGATTCTTTCGGCTGGATATAATTCCTGAATTGAAACCAGTGCTGATGAGGTCAGCACATTCTTTTATCAACTGTTTCAAGTTTTAGTTTTTTTGTCATCAACTTAGGGATTATTTCGGCTGGATATACATCCTGAATCTTAGCCGGAGCTGTAAAGGTCAACCCATTCTGCTATCAACTAACTACTCACTGCCCAAAACCTAATTTTATAAGGGCTATCACCTAATTTGCATATTTCTCGAATCTTTCGAATTCTCTCAAAGCTACTGGAATTTTCTACAGACTTCGAAAATGTTCTATTCCTTATTTCTCTATCTAACAACTACTTCATGAATTAAAACTTTTTTGTCATAACAAGTAGGGCTCAATTGTGTCCTTTACTAGAACTTTTTAGACATTATTAATAATATTTTTATATAAATACATCCTCATAACAGTGGGGGATCATTTTATTACTTCATAACAAGAGAAAACCGATCCCCCACTTTATGACCAGTAGCTGCCTTAATCATGATTCCAACTATTATATTCAGCCAGTCAGTTAAGGGCCATATAGGATACACACTTTGAGCGATCATGTCTCTTTTGAGACATGACTGACTGGGCATAAGATTGTCCCGCGGTAGGTTGCCATTGCTTTCTGCAGTAGACTGGTTGCTGACCAAGGCTATAGAACTCAATCTCTTCTATTATTTAACCCATGACTGGAGGGAAGAGATGGATTAATATTTTTATCAAGGGTATTTTTGCATAAGTGAATGCAGGGAATTCAACTGGCATTTGAACTCGGCTCCCCGATTTGTTGTTCCCTGCTGATATCCACTGCACCACAACGCACATCCTGCAACTCTGCGCATTTGCATCGGATGCCACACTATGTATGACCAATAGTTGTGGAAAAGCTAAAAAAAATTTACTGAAACAAAATCTACTGGAGGGAGAAAATGGATCTTCTCGTTCGTAATTTTCAGAAAGAAAGGTAGGGATCTGCGCATTTGTGGTACCTACAAAATAGGTGTAAACCACAAAATATATGCAAACCACAAAATAGGTGCAAACCACAAAATAGGTGCAAACCACAAAATAGGTGCAAACCACAAAATAGGTGCAGACTCATATCCTATCTTCAACATAGAGTGGGCTTTAAACTCACTTGCAGATATAAAAGTATTTTCTAAAATTCATTTCAAGTTGGCACACCATCAAATATCTATTGACGAAGGCTTTGAAAAAGTCACAATAATAAACATGCCAAGATTGTCAATGTGGAAATGAATACCGTATGGAATTAAAATTGCAAGTTCGATTTTTCAGAGCAAGATATTGGCAATGATATAAAGAATATAATACACTTCCAGGATGACATTTATATTGGCACTCTTAACAACAACGAACAAAAATGGAAAACCAATATGATTTTGAATAAGTTAAAAAATGCCAGATTAATTAACAAAAAACAAATATATGTGCACAATACTAAAATCATATCATTTTTGTGATATTCCATTTTTTTTTTAATCATTTCACCCCAAGCAAGGCATTCCACTGCCACTATTGCGTTGTGCGTTGTATGGATATCGACTCGGAACGAGAGATCGGGATGCCAAGTTCAAATTCCAGTTTAATTCTTTGCATTCACTTACGCACAAGTACCCTTAGGAAAGGTATTAATCCGTCTCTTACCTCCAGTTATAGGTTAAATAATAAGACAGACTGGGTTCTATAGCCTTGGTCAACAACCAGTCTACCTCAGAAAGTAATGAAAACCTACTGTGGAATAATCTTCTGCCCAGTCAGTCATGTCTCTTTTGATACACGATCGCCTATGAGACTTAACTGACTGTAAATAGTGTAAATCAGTGTAAATAGGTAGAGTTGGTTTTGTTCGGGTACATAGCTTAGTGCAATAAATTTTAAATCCTTTTTTTGAACAATAAATAGTTTTATTTTATTTTATTTTTTTAATCATTTCACCCCAAGCAAAGCATTCCACTGCCACTATTGCACATGGGGCTACATAGGGGAAGGTAAAGAGAAGGAGTGGTTAGATATAGGAAATGTCAGAAGAAAGGTGATAGATGGGTAAGGATACTGAGGATGAGGGTTGGGTAGATGGGAAGAGTGTTTAAAAGAATGGGAGTGAGTTAGTGTGTTAGGGGGTGTCTATTGACCTTACATTTAAACTCCTGGAGATTGTAGCCGTCTGGGAAGCAATCATGTGGAAGGGAATTCCACAGTCGGGAAGTGTAGAAAAGAAACTGTTGGAGTAGAAGTTGCGATTGCATTTTATCAGTTTCACTGTAAAAGGGTGGGATCTAGTTGCTAATCTAGTATCTCGTGCAAATTCGTACCTAGAGGGCACCAGTGATCTAAGTTCATCGGAGCAGAAGCCGTGAAAGTATTTAGAGAAGAGACAGGGAAGCCATGTCGTGCCGGTGAGAGAGAGGCTGCAGGCGGTCTGCAAGTCGGGATCGATGACATTACAGACCCTCCGCTGTACCTTGTCAAGAAGCCCGAGGAGAATAGCAGAGGCACCCGACCAGATATGTCAGCAGTATTCAATGCATGGGCGGATGGTAGATTTATAGATGTGCAGGATAGATTCAGACGGAAAAAAACTTCCGGGCCCTGCACAGAGAACCGACTTTCATAGCAGCGGATTTAGCAATGGATTCAATATAGTCATTCCACTTGAGGTCCGCTGAGAGTGTGAGACCAAGGAGGCGTAGTGTTTTACTCTCCGGGAGGCAATCTTGCAAAGGCATCTCACCAGACAATCATTAATTGACAAAATATTAAAAATTGAAGTACGCAAGAACAAAAAAATATTGGAATTCTTCTTCGGACTCAGAAAATTTCTACAGACAATATATAGAGCGATACCCCAAATTGACAGAACCTTTTGCTGTTTTAATGAAAAGGAATGTTGAATTTATCTGGACAAAAAAACAAGTGGCATTTAGAAATTTAAAAGCTGTTCTGGCAAAAAAAAATTTATAAAAATATTTGATCCTAGAAAAGAAATAGTAGCAACAACTGATGCAAGTGAACACTCAATTTTGAGAATATTAGTTCAGGGGGGTCATCCTAGTAGGTATCTTTCAAGAAAATTGTCAAAAGCTGAATCAAACTACTCAAATATTGAGAAAGGAGCATTGGCCATAATATGAAGGTCAGAGTTCAGCAGTTTTTGATTAAAAAGAAATCCCTACTAAAGTTCAATCATAGACCTTTAGAATTTATATTTAACTAGCAGTATAGCCTGGCATTGCTCAGGTATAATAAAAGCTTTAAAACTAATCCATGGTCTTGAAGCTCAGACTCAGCCGAAAGAATATTTGTGTGAAGTTTGGTGCGAATTGGATAAAAATTGTGGATTTGTGTAAAGGACATACAGACAGATAAACAGACACACACATAAACATCTTGCTTTTTATATATATATATATATATATATATATATATATATATTATCACTTTTCTGCACTATTGTAAGAACTGCAACCTTGAAACTTCTGAATATCGTTTCTTATGTCTTTGTCTATGAGTTTATCAAATTTGATTAAAATTGAACCACACCTTCTATAACCCGATTTTTTCGATTATTGATTTTCGATATTTATCGGGGGTACCTCGACACAAAACTTAGCTAAGAACACTCGCAGACACTTATAGTACGACTGTGTAAATTTTCAAGAAAATCGGTTCAGCCGTTTTGGAGTCTACAGGTAACAGATACACACACACACACACACACACACACACACACACACAAAAAGTTTCATTTATAAATAAGTTTAGATTCTAGGAAGAAACTTCCTAAGTAATGTCATCTAGAATTTTTAAGATGGGCCTTAATGCTAATGGTGCTTGAGTACATGAAAGGCAATACCATGCCACATGTACATGCTTTGTCAAGTTTGAGGTTTATCACTTCTAAAAGTAAGAAAGAGGAGGAAAATTATACTTTCTTACATTGGGTCAAAACTGATATTTTGTCAATAGACAAATTAGCTGTGAATACAAAGTAAGATTCTGTATTGAACAATATATTGTTCAGGACATAAAAATAATAAGTGGAATAATTGCTCATGGGTAGAAAGGCATTTGAAAGAGGTTAAACACAAATTAACGATTGAAAAGAGTGTAATTTGTAATGGAGACATAGTTGTTCCACCAGCAACACAAAGAACCAAAACTATAAAGAGCATACATAATGTTCCTTGCAGAATAACATCTACGCACAGAAGGTTAAGGCTAGAGACATGGTGACCAGGCTATTCTACTTCTTCTTCTGTGTGCCCTATCCCTTCAGGACGTAGGCGATCATGGCTTTCCATGTTTCCCTACCCCTGGTGGCTCTGAGCACGCCTTCTCCTGTTACACCACACAAACCCCGCTCTGCCATCCACTAGCTCAAGCCCATAAATCTTGAATATAAACGTATAGAAACTAACATGGCCACAAAATGAGGGATCAGTTTATATATTGATTATAATATAGATTTGATCCCCCACTTTATATTTACATTAAAATTTCTTATAAACAGTTGACATATATCTTCTTCTATGTGCCCTGTCCCTTCAGGACGTAGGCGATCATGGCTTTCCACGTTTCCCTATCCCTGGTGGCTCTGAGCATGCCTTCTCCTGTTACATCATGCAATCCTCGTTCTGTCATGCACCTGATTAGGTCCTTCAAATATGTTATCCGTTGCTTTCCCCTGTCTCTTTTTCCTCCTCTTTATGGCCTGTTAGTATCAGCTTCTCTTTCCTCATTGTGTGTCCCAGAAACTTCAGCTGTCGCTTCCTGATGCTCAGTATTAATTTCCTTTTTGTTTCCATCATTTTCAAGACCTCATCATTGCTCACATGCTCGATCCATGATATTCGCAGCATCCTTCTGCAGAACCACATTTCAGTTGCTTCAAGTTTTTCCTTCATCTTTGATGATATTGTCCATCATTCACTGCCATATTGAAAGAACGGACAGCACGTAGCAATCCAGGAATCTCTTCCTTGTTTCTAGCGGAATTGTCCTGTTTCTTAATTCCTTACTCAACTTCTGGAATGCTTTCTTCGCCATGCCATTCGCCTTTGGATCTGTGTTGCACTTTCTGTCTTTTGTTATAACGCTTCCCAGGTATTTAAATTTTTATACCTGCTTGATTCTATTATCTCCCACCTGTATTTGGCATATTGGGTTGCCCTTTTTACTGATGACCATGCATTTGGTTTTCATGCAGTTTATTTCTAGTCCTTCCTTGTTACTTTCTTCAGATACCTTCTGTAGGAGGTCTTTTAGTTTTCTTTCTGTGTCTGCTATCAGCACTGTATCATCTGCGTACCTTGGGTTGTTTAAATTGTGGCCTCCAATTATGAATCCAGGCATAACTTCTAGGGTCCTCAATATATTCTCGCTGTACAAGTTGAACAGAACCAATGAAAAAACTCATCCTTGTCTTACACCCCTTTCTATCTTTGTGTGTCTACTGAATTCATTCCTCTCAAGTCTTTCCCAAATATGTCCAGGCTGCCGAGCATCTCCATCAGTTTCTCGTGGCATATTTTGTCAAATGCCTTTGCATAATCAATAAAGCACAGGTATAAGTCCTTCTTCATTTGTATTACCCTGTTGGAGAGCATCCTCATCATAAATATGGCATTCCTTGTTCCTGTGTCTTTACAGGTGTAGAAAAATATGTAAAAAGTGTAAAACATGTATTGAAAGAAGAAAATTCAGACAGACAAGTACACATATATGACCTAAAGAGTCTCAATCTTGGGTACACATAGATCATGCTCATGTTAATGAAGTGGGATTATCTAAACTTTTTTATAAATGGAACTCTGTGTGTGTGTGTGTGTGTCTGTATGCGTTTATGTGTCTGTTACCTATACACTCCGAAACGGCTTAACTGATTTTCTTGAAAATTTACATAGTTGTACTATAAGCGTCTGCAAGTGTTCTTAGCTAGGTTTTGTATCAAGGTACCCCCTGATAAATATCAAAAATCGATAATCGAAAAAATCGGGTTATAGAAGGAGTGGTCCGATTTTAATCAAATTTGAGACACTCATAAACAAAGACATAAGAAACGATATTCATAAGTTTCAAGGTTGCAGTTCTTACAGTAGTGCAGAAAATCGATAATATATATCTATAAAAGGCAAGATCTTTGTATGTGTGTCTGTTTATCTGCCTGTATGTCTGTATTTTTTTCAGCCCTTTTATTTTACTTTTTGCTTCGGGTTTGGCTCTAAGTAAGTATAATTGTAGTTCTTAGTCTCAGCCATTATACCATTTACTCAGAGGACTTATTTAGACTTCAAAATTCAGTTTACAACAAAAAAACTTATTTGATATCAATAGCAGGAAATCAAAATTTGACTTACATCCATTCATTTTTCTTTCAGTCTCCAGTTTCACTTTAACTGGAAACAACTATTGCTTTTTAGTCTTTTGTGCCAACATCCAAAGAATCTGTGCTCCAGGACCATGGATTAGTTTTAAAGGTTTCATTACACCCGAGCAACACTGGGCTATACTGCTAGTACTAAATGATCATGACACATCAATCTGGTTTTGATTGATTTGTCTTTTACAATTTGTCAAACTTTTGTGCATTTTTAAAGCTTAAGCATATCTTAGATTGTAAGAATTTTTTTTTTTGAGTAATTAAAAATTTTATGAGAATAATTATTTTTCTAGATACAAGTCCGACTGTGTAACCTATAGCTGGGAGAGGAGATGGATTCATACCTTTCCTAAGAGTATTTGTATATAAGTTAATGTGACAAGTCAGTCAGTCAAGTGCCATATGTGATACATGCTTGGGTGATCATGTCTCAAAAGAGACATGACTGACTGGGCAGAAGATTTTCCACAATAGGTTGCCATTACTTTCTGCGGTAGACTGGTTGCCGACCAAGGCTATAGAATTCAATCTGTTCAGCTATTTAACCCATAGCTAGTGGGAGAAGCAATAGATTAATATCTTTCCCAAGGATATTTGTATGTAAGTGAATGCAACAAATTCAAGTGGAATTTGAACTCAGCTCTCTGATTTATCATTCTAAGCCAATGTACCACAATGCACACTTGACTGAAATTCAAACTGGGTTCTCTGATTTCTTGTACCAGGCTGCTATTCATTACACCACCCACACATCCCACCAGTTTGGTAAATTCTCATATGGAATATATGGATTTCATTACTACCCCCAGTTTACGGCATCCACAAGAGGTCTTGAAACATATCCTTTTGCAGAAAAGGGTGTGGGCTAGTTTTGTTTATAATCTACAAGATAGTTTGTAGTATGCAGGAAAAATTAGATATCTGACCTGTGAAAAACACTGAACTTATTGTATGGATTAACATTTTCTTATTTTGTGTAATTTAAATGAAAGAAGAAAAAAAGTTATTTTATAATTCCAGTGTATTTCAGTAACAAGAGTTCATTTTTAACCTTCCCCACTAAGGCAGATATTTTTCATTTGTGATTTGGCACTTGCGAGAGAAGCAAAAACTCCATTCACCAAACATACTTTCTTTGGTAATGCATAAGAAAAAAAGAAAGTAAGAAAAACTGGTTGACTTCTGTCAGAAGACTTAACCCTCTTGTCTACAGAGAATAAAAATAACTCAAAGATTAGAAAATTAAAAAAAGATCTTGGCTATTTATGGTAAATTCTGATCGACTCCTTCTGCTTCACACTGGTTCCTGGCAAGAATTTTGTTGATAGCAAAGCAAAACATGACTGACTGGCCTTGGCAGGATTGGCTTTAGTTGCTTCAGTGCTGAATGAGAAACATGTTGTTGCAGTACCCCAGGTTCACAGTCAACGTCTACAGCATTCTGGAGACAGAAATGATTTTAAAAATGTTTATTCAAAGGTCTTTATGTATGTGAATCTTAAATACTTGAAGGTTGAATATAGGTTCAAAATATATATTGCAGTTATGGAAGGTAGATATATGATATAAAGATATGATGATACAATGAATATATGACATAAAAGAGTTTGTATTTTTTGTATCATTGTTTCATCCCAAGCAAGGCAATATTACCATTAGTGCGCAGTAAGAAAAAGAAAGAGGAAACAAGTTACTGGCGGTGTCAAAGAAAGGATAAGAGAAAGTTGGGAATCAAGAAGATAGAAAATGGCAATTGATGTTGCATTTAAATTCTTGGAGATTGTAGCAAATATATGAAAGGCAATTTCACAGGTGAGTAGTACAAGAGAAGAAACTGCTAGAGTAGAAGCGATGGTTACATTTAACTATTTTGACGGAAAAAGGGTGGGACCTAGCTGCCAAACTAGTGACACAAGTAAATTCATGTGGTTGGGATACCAGAGAAAAAAGCTTGTAAGAGAAGAAGTCATGATAATATTTGTAGAAAAGACAGATGAAAGCCGCATCATATCTGTGAGAAAGTGACCGAAGTCGAGCTGCTATATCAAGATTGATTACATTGCAGATTCTTTTTTGGATTTTGTCGAGAAACTGCAGGAATCCCCAGCCAGATATGGCAACAGTATTCAGTAGATGATCAAATGGTAGATTTATAAATGTGCAGAACACACACCTACACATATAAGAATGGTCTTTGCGTAGTAACAAGAAGTTGGTCACATGAAAGATCAGTGTCAACTTTGGAATAACAGGTCAAAGCAAGTTGATCCAGATATCCTTAGTAACAAATGTCTAAACAGGAAATAAACCAGACATGGAAGTCAGTTGCAGATCATGGAAGCAGCAGGAGTGAGAATTCATGCCAAAAGTAAACCACGTGGGAAGCAAAATCCAAAGCAAAGTTTGAATCAGTTGCTGGTTGAATCTCAACAGTCAGGTTATTCATCTAGACAGATCAAACATTAATCTAAATAGACACCAAACATTCATCTAGACTGACGCTATAAATTTATCTACATGGACAGTAAACATTCATCTAGATAGACACTAAGCATTTATCTAGATAGACACCAAACCTTCATCTAGACTGATGCCAAAAATTCATCTAGATAGACACCAAACATTCATCTAGACTGACACTAAAATTTCATTTAGATAGACACTAAACTTTCATCTAGATAGATACCAAACATTCATAAAGATAGACACCAAGAGACACCAAACATTAATCTAGACTGACACTATAAATTCATCTAGATAGACACTAAACATTCATCTAGATAGACACCAAATGTTCATCTAGACTGATGCCAAATATTTATCTAGATAGACACTAAACATTCATTTAGATAGACACCAAACGTTCATCTAGAGTGGTACCAAAAATTCATCTAGACTGGCATCATTTTTTTTGTACTGGGGTGGCCAAATAATTATGGCCTGTAGTGTATCTGTAGAGTGATTCAAATCAACTCCCTATTTTATGTATGAGTAACCAACCAGGAGTCCTGCCTTAACACCCTGTGACTTTTTTCTTTGCGGTTGGTTAAAAGAACAAGTCTACTATAGCAAACCAAAACTTTGGAAAAACTTAAAGGGTGAACACAAGAAGTTATGTCTTGCATACCACAAGAGTTTCTGGTGAAATCATCTGACACAATTCCTGGAGCTGCTCAAGAAGCTGGTAGCAAAATCTGGTGCTCATATTAAATTTTAAATAAAATTTCATGCTAAATACTTTCTGCGCATATCCATTTCTTGTAAAACTTGTAGATAATAAATAAATTATAAGTATTTTAAAATGGGGAATTACTTTTCAATCGCTGTGTGTGTGTGTGTGTGTGTGTGTGTGTGTGTGTGTGTGTGTGTGTGTGATTGAAAAGTAATTTCCCATTTTAAAATACTTATAATTTAAAATGGGGAGTTACTTTTCAATCACCCTGTGCTTGTGTGTGTGTATATATATATATATAGCACTCTAGCTATTGGGAGCACTCTAGCAATTGGGCATGTTTATACACGCTAAAAAGCCTGCTTTCTTCTACTGGATGCTCATGGCCTAGGGGTAGAATCGCCGACTGACGCCAATTCGATCGGGTTTCAATCCTGGGTTATGAAGCAACCGGAGTCTAAGCTGTACTGATGAGTTCTAATACAGCAAAACAGATCTGTCTGCGGATGACCATAGCATATATATATATATATTTATGGACTCTCCCGTCGATTTCAATGTATGATTTCAATTCGGTTAGACTACCACACAAAGAATTGTTTAAAGTGGTGAAGGCTTGTGTAGCACCATCCACACTTTTTGGAAATGCTGATAACAAACAATCAGTGCAGACATCTGCCACAGCTTGCATGAACAACAAACCTCAGTTATTTAACCCATAACTGGAAAGAAGGGACGAATTAATGCCTTTCCCAAGGGTACCAGTGCGTAAGTGAATGCAAAGTGTTTGACTGGAATTGGAACTCGGCTCACCGATTTCCCCCTCCGAGCCAACATCCACTACACCACAATGTGCAGCTGTCAATAACGCTTACAACACCTGGTATTCCCAAGCGGTCACCCATCTAAGTACTAAGTACTGACCAGGCTCAATGTTGTTTAACTTTGGTGAGTGAGCAAGAACTGGTGTATTCATGATATATATATATATATATATATATATATATATATATATATATATGATAAAGTATAAAATCTTTTTCATGTAACATGTTTCATCCCTTAGGATTTCATCAGACTAAAGTAATATTTACATTGATGTGACTACACATTTACACAAAGAAAAGGGGACACTGAAATTTTAAACATTTAAATTGTTTTTTTTTAAATATATGTTTGGGATTATAATCTAGCCAATTTTTTTTTGTTTATGTTTGTATCAATTTTGTTATTAAGTATCCCACATACATTTTATGAATCTAATTAAATTTTGTACCCAAAAAGATTTAAATTTTGTGACTACCAAGATCATTTGTTACTATTATCTGTAATAAAAACTGCAGTGTTGTGTTCAGTGTATGTCGCAATGTTTTGTATATATTTAATATCACTTGAGTAGACTTTATTTCTTTGCTTCATGCTAATGACCTGGAAAAAGGCATAAATCCATTTCCGTCCCAGGTTTTAGAAGGGTAGAATGGAGGCTCTTGCCTTGAGGTCCTGAAGAATTTGAATTCAAAGAAATAAAGAAATCCTGAATTCAAAAGCAGCCTGAAGAAAGATGTGTCTTTAGGCTATCTTACCCTAGACACACTTCTGTTGTTATGGCTGCAGTACATAAAGTGCCCTTGTTTATCTAATGATTTACAGGATTTGTGATATGATGAGAGTAGATTAGCATAGAAAAGGGCTTAATTTTGAGCACTGGGTTTAATTGACTAAAAGCTAGTTCTGAGCCTTGAATGGTTCTAGGACAGCATTCTTAAAAAAATGTTTTTCACTGGCAGTTTTATTCTAATGTCGTTCTTTCATAATTTGTTTTTCAAAACATTCCTTTATTCTTAAGAATAAAAGAGAAACTGAATGGTTTAGTTATTGTCAGGGATTTTGAGGAGTGTAGAGCTCTTTAGAGAAAGAGGTAATAAAAATCAAGGGAATGGGATTGGAATTGGTAAAAGAAACACGGAAATTCTTCTAAGACAAGAGGAAATTACTCATTAATAATGAGTAACCTTCTGTTCGTCATCTGTTCTTCAAATAATTCCTGTCTTTGAAGAAAGAAAATGTTTCTTACAAACCCAGTTCTGTAAGTGTGAATCTGCATACATCTTAATATAATCTTTTTTAATTCATTGAAAATTTCATCTGAAGGCTTTCACCAATATCAGTTCAGAAATTCTATAACCTTAAAATATTACATACAAATAAGGTTCACAGTTTATGTGAGCATATCTTCTGAAAGCACTTAAAATTAATATATATAAAGTTTATTGTCTACCCTTCTGTGCAAATATTATGTAAAATTAAAAATCATATAAATCTTGTTTTGCTATTTATATCGAACAATATGTGTCTTATATTTTGACCCACTGCTCCCAGTGGAGCATAGGCCATCAACAACCCCTTTTACAGGTAGTGGTGGTGACCCTACATCAACACCTTTATCCCCAATTTCTCACAACATTCATATTTGTCTCGGTTTGTATCCTAATTTAAACAAAAGTAAACAAAGATAATATTTAAAATCTTATGGAAATTTACAAAATAATATTAACCGACATATTTATTTAAATGTCTTTGTTTGAATATTATTTTAAATGGATACTTGTATTTGACTTATGTATTTATGGCTTAATTCAACTTTGTCAAACCATGAAATCTGTGATCTGTTGGCGGCATGTCCCAGGTATAAGGAAGTTGCCAGTTCAAATCCTGCCGGAAATAGATATTTTCCTTACAAGATTTCTCGAAACTTCAGGCCAGTGAATATATATAAATATACTGTTTAATTTTAGAAAAAGAGACTATCCACTCAAATATAAGTGTAACACTGTAGGTGTTCCTTATGCACACATGCTAAATCAAGTATTGACGGACCCTGGATTTGAACCCTGGAATAGATATTTGGAGAATATTTCTGTGTGTATATTTTTTCATTTTCTTAGCAAGAGCTAAGAAAGAGAGGAAGAAAGCAATGAGCACTGGGGTGGCCAGAAGATAGGGGAAAGGTGAAACAAGACATTTATGAAATGACATCGACTGATATGATAACAATTAAACAATAGCCTTGTGAAGGGAGAGAATTCTGTTACTTTCTTCTTTCTTTCTTTGTTCTCTCCCTTTCTCTCTCAGAGAAAGAAATAATGGAGTAACTGAAAATGGAATTATCGGTTGATTTTAGAAAAAGACCACCCACAAAAGGATGGAATTGTAATTGGTGCTGACAGGTGAATATACAAAATCAACAGAATCTTGTCTCTAAACTTCCAGATTTGCAGACATTGGTTCGAATTTGTAGGCAGGTGATTTAAGCCAGATACACAAATTTGATAGTAGACTTTTATGGACAAACATTTTGAACACTTACCACTCCACACCATATTGAAACGATTTCAAAAAAATGTAATGGATTTGAAAAACAAGTGAGATACATCAAAGAGAGATGGGGGTGAAGTCAGAGATGTCAGAAGAACAGACCCGCTCGGAACACATTGCAGTGAAGACACAGAAAATTTTCTCTCCCACCACACTAGTAGACACGCACACTGCTTCTAAGCAAAACCCAGGGGAAATAGAGCATACAAGACTGTATTATGTCTAACAAAAAATAGATATAGTAGCAGCAAGTAATTTGTGAACTCTGAAAAAAGTTGCATTGTATTTTCTTATTAATTCTTTTTTTTTATTTTCTCTCTCTTTTGCTGTACAAAGAGTTACAATATAATCTGTTATGAATGGGGTGTTTGTCTCATAACTAAAATGCCTTAATTTACAGTATGATTCATGGTCCGTGGATGAATATGTGTGTGTGTGTGTGTGCAGCACGTGGAGAAAATGCATGGAATGAAAGAAAAGTAGATGTCTACTCACTGTTGACTGGAAGTATACATTTATTTTACACGGAGAAACATTACAACATAGGTACATACAGAATCAGTCCCAAGTTATCAGGTTGTGTGTCACAACCATAAAGGCAGGAAAACATATATATGTTCTTAACCATTGATGGCCATATTCCAAGTCTGTTGAGTCGTGCGTCTCACACCTGAATGTTGCGTTGATCACGTGACTAGTGTGGACCCACTATTCAGAGGTGAAAAGGGAGGTACTCTGTTTTGGAACAGGAAAGGGTTAATTCCCTTGGAATATGTTTTTATTTGTCCTAACATAATCATTAGTCCACATAGACTGGCCTTCGCTACTGTCTTGTTATCTTTTTTTGTTCTTGTCTGTTTCCTCTATTTCTGCATTATGTGCCCAGTCATCTCTTGATTTTTAGTTGTCTAGGAATGCAGCACGAAGACGACCACACCCTTTTCCTCAGGTCCTCAACTTTCTCTGAGATCAGAAATCACAACGTGAGGGATTTAAACTGATCATTTGACATCTTCGATCACCTGGGGATGGAACAAAAGCAAACAGCTGCAGACACAGATGCGACTAACTTCCGGCCAGTTAATGCATGCTACATACATACAGTCAAGCATGAGACTGGGTGCGGTTTGGGTCATGCGAATATTCATTAAAAATAATGCCCAAATATATATATATATATATATATATATATATATATATAGGGAAAACTACTAAAAAGTTGTAAGTTAAAAATGTATTTTTTGACAGTATTTATTTATTTCTATTATATATATATATATATATATATATTTGATATTTCAGATCGGCCTCGGCCTTTCATATTTTTCAACGTAAACCTAACTGTAATAATACTTTTAAATGTTGTTTTAAAGAAAATTTTTTAAGTGTATCTAAAAAAAAAATTTCATTTAAAAAATTTTCTTTAAAACAACATTTAAAAGTTTTATTACAGTTAGGTTTACGTTGAAAAGTATTCAAACTCTATTACTTTCTACATCACGTGATGGATGCATCTCGCAACGGACGCTTCTAGTTTAAAATCATTTGTTTCTGATATATATATATATATATATATATATACATATATATATATGTAAATCATCTGCATACAGACCTATTTTGCTGTATCACAGCTCATCGGTATGGCTAGATTAAATGGCCACCTTAAGCTGGGACCAAAACCTGACTGCTTTGTCAGCAACCGGAGATTCCACCCACCAAGCCATCGGCGGATGTTCAAGAAAGGACAATTTCAAAGTGTGTAATATATTTACACAAATGTAAATATTCCTGCAGCTTATTGTGCTCAATTTCAAAAGCGAGCATCACATAAAGTCATAAATAACTGCTGTTTCCGAAATTTTTCCCTCTCTAAAGTGCTCAATCACTAAGGATAAATATATCTTTAGGAATGGATTTTTCATTTAATAACCTGACACATTTTAATTTATTTTTTAAAAGTTATTCTTAATTGATACTCATATTTGAGTCGATGCTCCATCTTTATTTATTCATTAAACAGTATATTTACTTATTTGCATATACTGGCTTTAATATTTGAGAAATCTTGTTAGAAAAAAATTTATATAAAGAGGTAAATAAATGTATATATGTGTATATGCATGTGTATGATATGTTAATCACCTGAAGATTGCTTTGATACATGAAACTCAGAGTCATGAGTAAAACTATTCAAAATGTCAAAACAAATGAGCTAAAATGAATTTCTCTTCAAAAAGATCTATAAGTTATCTAATCTAAATCTAAACTTTGTCTCTGTGTGTGTGTGTGTGTGTGTGTATCCATTACCTATAGACTCCGAAATGGCTGAACCGATTTCCTTGAAAATTTACACAGTTGTACTATAAGCGTCTGCAAGTGTTCTTAGCTAGGTTTTGTGTCAAGGTTCTCCTGATAAATATCGAAAATCGATAATTGAAAAAATCGGGTTATAGAAGGAGTGGTCTGATTTTAATCAAATTTGATACACTCATAGACAAAGACATAAAAAACGATATTCAGAAGTTTCGCGGTTGCAGTTCTTATAATAGTGCAGAAAATTGTTAATATATATATATAAAAAGCAAGATACCGTATCTGATTAAAATCAGTTTTTCAGCCCTTTTATTTTAGTTTTTGCTTCGGGTTTGGCTCTAAGTAGGTATAATTGTAGTTCTTAGCATCAGCCATGATACCATTTACTTATTTAGTCTTCAAAATTCAGTTTACGACGAAAAAAACTTGTTTGATATCGATAGCAGGAAATCAAAATTTGACTTACATCCATTCATTTTTCTTTCAGTCTACGGTTTTACTTTAACTGAAAACAACTATTGCTTTTTAGTCTTTCCTGCCAACATCCAAAGAATCTGAGCTCCAGGACCATGGATTAGTTTTAAAGCTTTCATTACACCCGAGCAATGCCGGGCTATACTGCTAGTCTCAAATAAAGGAGGTAATAAATCGACGTAAACTATAAATTAAACGCAAATGAAATAAAAACAAAAACAGTAGTTTGGTAAGACTCTGTCAAACCAGAAAAATAAAAAAAAGATGGTGGCCAAAGTCAATGAGAAAACTAAAAAAATACAAAGCCTGAAAAGAAAAAGAAAAAAGATGTAAACAAAAAAATGAATAAATGAATAAAGTAAAAATAAATCAAAATAAACTTAATGGACAGTTTTTAGGCAAAAAAAAAAATGAAGTTCTTTGTATGAATTATCTGAAAGGTTACATTTGATATGTAAACTTGCAACAAATCCACTGGTCTGTAAAATGAAAGTTGAATCAGGTCAGTAACAAGACTTCCAAGGTCAAGACAAGTTTGACTGATTCCAACAGCTTTTTTCAGACTCACTGGAGTTCTTTATTTAAGCATCTAGACTAGTTCATTTAGTCACTGGGGAGTGTTATTTACTCAACAACAGAAGCTAACATGTTAATGCACTGGATACATTTGAATGAGAAATGAGAATGCTCTAATTTGGTACTTGGGTAAATGTTCGTTTTAACTCCCGACAGCTTTTCTCCTTCAAATTTATCCAAAATAGCATTATCTCTGTGCAAATGTATATACTGAACTTAAATCAACAATTAGTTATTGAAGAAACCTACCTTTTTTGCTTTGAAAGTCCATAAAAAAACGAACTATATCTTGCACTTTTTCTCCCCGTAACTCTCACAAAGTCATGTAATTAACTGCAAAATGACGTTCTGTGTAGGTAACAAATTTCTGTCAATTTTTGATCGATTTTCTTCCTTTACTGAAACTTCCAGCGATGTACTTCCTGTCATGAAAGCAATAAACATAGAAATACAATAGTGCATTACTTTCATTACAGGAAGTACATTGCCGGAAGTTTCAGTAAAGGAAGAAAAATTGACCAAAAATCGGCCAAAATTCACTGTCTACACAGTACGTCATTCAGCAGTTAATTACATGACTTTGTGAGAGTTACGAGAGAGAAAAAGTGCAAGATATAGTTAATTTTTTGATGGACATTTAGATAAAAAAAAGTTATGTTTCTTCAAGAACTAATTGTTGATTTGAGTTCAAAGACAAAGACATAAGAAATGATGTTCAGAAGTTTCAAGGTTGCAGTTCTTACAATAGTGCAGAAAATCAAGAGTATATATATATATATATATATATATATATATATATATATATATATATAAAAGGCAAGATGTTTGTGTGTATCTGTTTATCTGCTGTATTTTTTAGCCCTTTTATTTTAGTTTTTGCTTTGGGTTTGGCTCTAAGTAGGTATAATTGTAGTTCTTAGTCTCACCCATGATACCATTTACTCAGAGGACTTATTTAGCCTTCAAAATTCAGTTTCCACCAAAAAAACTTATTTGATATCGATACCAGGAAATCAAAATTTGACTTACATCCATTCATTTTTCTTTCAATCTACGGTTTTGCTTTAACTGGAAACAACTATTGCTTTTTAGTCTTTCATGCCAACGTCCAAAGTATCTGAGCTCCAGGATCATGGATTAGTTTTAAAGTTTTCATTACACCCGAGCAATGCCGGGCTATACTGCTAGTTGTCAATAATTGAAGAGGCATTTTACAAAATTCTCAGGCTCAAATTACAGAGACATTTTAAAATTCTTGACATTAGACTGATCATTCAGCAAAAGCAATTCATTGACAACAACCTTGATTGGTCAGGGGGAGGGGAATTTAAACTCAGAGCAAAATGGCATCATTCTAGAATATTCTTGTGAATTGCAATCCTCTAAATATCTGTGTATCTTGCGAAATAACTAATGCCCCACCACCAACTCCACCCCCAGCAGCATCTTGGAACTCTTTTACCAAATATATCAAATCAATTCTGATAACGGCAAATCCTTTGAAGTTATCCAAATAGGATAAAGATTTGCTTGGTGCTTTTTTTTTTCTTTTCGAAAATAGAAGCTCAAATGGAAGATTTTGCACAGCAAGTTGAAAATTGCATCGATTTCTCAACGACTTATTCCATTTATATAGTCTCTGCAGGGAATAAGTATTTTTTTCAAATTATATAGACATTTTATTGGAAATATAAAATTTTGTATTTCCCCATAAACATTTTGAATAGCTAAACTGGACAAATTATGGAGATTGTTGTTAGATTTCTTTATTTCCAGGAATATAATATTGTAAACAAGGAAACTTTAAAAAAAGGG
Source organism: Ascarosepion bandense (assembly GCA_037127315.1). Taxonomy (NCBI): domain Eukaryota; kingdom Metazoa; phylum Mollusca; class Cephalopoda; order Sepiida; family Sepiidae; genus Ascarosepion; species Ascarosepion bandense. Next base: position 50,029 of record JBBBDQ010001453.1, on the reverse strand, counting down.
GGTATGTTGTATGTGTGTGTGTCTTTGTGAGAGAGATAGTAAGAGAATAAGGGTGTCGTGTGCAGTGTGTATGGATGTGTGTAGGAGAGTGAGAGTGTATGCTTGTGGGTAGTTAATGAGTGCCTGAAAAACTGTGTGTGATGTGTTTGTGGCAGTGTGTGTGTATGTGTGTGTATGCATATGTGTGTGACAGTTTGTGTGTGTGTGTGAAACATGTCGAATAGTGTGCTTGTCTCTGTATATGTGAGAGAAACTATGTGGCAAAACAATAAGACTGTATGTGCATTTGCATATTGCTTACATGCATGAGTGCGTGTTTTGTTAGTATGTGTGTATACATATGTATGCAAGAGTGCAAGTACATGTCTACATATGTATGAGAGAGTGTGAGTGTATATGTATGAGTTGTGAGTGTGTATGTGCATACACACACTGTGTTAGAGTTGTATGTGCATGCCATATGTGTGTGCATGTGAAAGAGAAAGTGTGCGTGTGTATATTAATGCCATTTTTATGTGTATACTTGTATGTGTGTGCACACACTATGTTAGAGTTGTGTATGTGTGCATGTTAGACAAAATGAGAAAGTGTGTTAGAGTTGTATGTGTGTGTGTGTGTGTGTGTGTGTGTGTGTGTGTGGTTGTGAGACAGAGTGAGTTTGTGTATATGTATATCTTTCATATGTTTGTACTTGTATATGCATGTACACACTGTTACAGTTGTATGTGTGTGAGACAAAGTCAGAGAGTATGTGTGTGTGTGTGTGTGTATGTATGTCTGCCTTTCGTATGCATGTGTTTGCACACATTGCCATTCTAAGCTTAGACTGATTTAACAAAAGAGTTTGGTTCATTCACTAATTATAAGTTGAATCGTTTTAAATCCAATCGTTGTCTCAACGAAATGATATCAACAAGAAAGGCAGTTGAGTGTCAACTGATTTTCTTGGTCATTCCTACTGTAAAAAATGTAGACAAAAGCAGAAGACATTTTGAATTCCTGAGCATTTACAAAAACATTATTATTACTTTTCCCCTTTATTCATAATGAGGACACAAGACATAATTTATTGTTTTTGACCTCAGCAAAAATAAGAAAAATCCCTAAACTTTATCTTCTGAATCACTGCAATCAGATTGAACTCAAAATTCTTTTACTTCAACTTATGATTTTATCCACTGGGCCATGTGTTCTTGTAAGACTAGGCTCAAAATGTTGTGAGTTCAATACCTGGTTATGGAAGAGGGAACAAAAACTTACTGAGTTGAGTTACTAAAGAGAATTAACTGAAGAAACTGAGGTATCCCAAAAAGGCATGGCCTGTGGAACTAGAACAATCAAAATAAAGAAATGCCAATGTATATCACCTGAAGAAGAGTTCAGTTACTAAAGGGAATTAACTGAAACTGAGATAACCTAAAAAGGCATGACACGTGGAACTAGAACAATCTACTCCAGGTGACTAAATAAGGGTTTCAGTTCAAAATTCCAACGTATATCACCTGAAGAAGAGTTGAGTTGCTAAAGAGAATTAACTGAAACTGAGATATCCTAAAAAGGCATGACACGTGGAACTAGAACAATCTACTCCAGGGGACTAAATAAGGGTTTCAGTTCAAAATTCCAACGTATATCACCTGAAGAAGAGTTGAGTTGCTAAAGAGAATTAACTGAAACTGAGATATCCTAAAAAGGCATGACACAGGGAACTAGAACAATCTACCTCTGTGGACTAAATAAAGGGCTCAGTTCAAAATTCCAATGTATATCACTTGAAGAAGACTTGAGTGTCTAACAGCCAAAATGTCATGAATAAGGTAATAAAGATAAGGACAATATATAATTAGTTAATTAGTTTTTGTACATAATTTAATTAGACCTGTACACAGTTGTATTAAAAAGTGTTCAATACAATTATATTGTCGAACTTTTGAATATCAAATTGAAATAACTCATTTCAAAATAAAAAAAATTATATATATATGTGAAATGTGTGTATATATATATATATATACATATATATATATATGCAGTTTGTTATATATATTATTTATATATGTGTGGTACTTATTTGAAAGCACTCAATATCAGTAATAGAGCTAACATATTCAGTTAGATAGGCCTGAGTTTGTGACCCAGAGTTTTATGCTTTTGCGATCATCTGACAATCTCAGAAGCATGAAACTCAGAGTCACAAACTCACTATCTAACTGAATATATATATACATATACACATCTTAACTCCATTCTCATGTGATAAATATAAAAGCTAAACAAAAATACTACTGACATTTTCAAGACACAATAATAAAACCAACAGTTTTATCAACTTGGTCATGTGTCCTTGGACTAAATAAAATATTTGGTTCAAAATTGAAATGTATATCACCTGAATGTTAGAGTGTACAACAACTGAAATGTGAATATGGCAACAAAGCTGAGAATAACAATCGAAACAATGTAAGTAGAGTAAATAGTCTGGAAGATTCATGCTTTGCCTAAAGTCAAGAGCAGCACAAATGAAGTGAGCATGATCCATAGAAATGGAATTTCCAAAGTAACATTCTCCTACTGTGCTAAACAAAGGAGGGTTGTGATTGGTTGCTAAAAATAGTTGTTGTAATGGCAGACAAAGAGGGATAACAATTTGCATATTATGAGGATATGTAGGCTAGTTGAACCTCGAATTGAAGAGGTTGAGATTGTAGTGATTAGAGAAGCATTCTCTTGAGAGTTTGCTCAACAAAGTAAATTCTGAAGAAGAAGCTGTCTAAGTGGAACTTTCTCCTTTCTAATGAAATATGAAGGGAATGACCATGAATTGAATGCGTATGTGAGCCCTAGCTTGAATCTGCGTATGTGAGTCCTTACTGTGAAGGTCTGGACTGGTGGAACCAAGGATTTTAGTTTGCCTAAACATCTGCTATATAAATGAGAGAATAGCCATGTTTTGTCTGTGGGTAAAGGGGTTGTAGTAAGGAAAAAATTCATCACCCACAAGGCTGTACAAGTGCTTTTGAACTCTGTTCAAGCAGGAAATTGAGGATTGGGTAGCTCCAACTTAGATATGCTTTGGCTTGATGCCATTGAGGCACAGAAATTTTGGCCTCTACTTACAGGTACACGTGTGAGCCCACATATTAATGCCATATTTGCCGCCTCATGGGGGAAGCTGATACATATTATTAACAGGTGTTAAGTCACCAACAAACATGACTTCTTTCTTCTTTAACCCTGGATATGTTCCTATGAAATAGAATGCCACAGCTTCACTACACTAGGTATTGTTGATGTGATTTCCATCAGTCAGTCAATTAGTTAAGTGTCATATGTGATACACATTTTGGGCAATCATGTCTTGAAAGAGACATGACTGACCGGGCAGAGGATTATCCCGCAGTAGGTTGCCATTGCTTTCTACGATAGACTGGTTGCCAGCCAAGGCTATAGAACCTAATCTGTCTTATTATTTAACCCATGACTGGAGAAAAAAAGACGGATAAATACCTTTCCCAAGAAAGTGAATGCAAGGAATTCAACTGGAATTTGAAATCGGCATCTCGATTTGTCGTTTTGAGTTGATATCCACTGTACCACAATGCACATCCATGATTTCCATAGCAAGTTGATTTTATAGAATGGAGTTGCTAAACTTTTACTCAACTGATTTTGAATTTCAGAGTTATCTTGATGCAAGTGTGCTTATATATATATATATATGTAATTTATTCATTTAGGTGTTATTTTTAATGGATAAACAAATGAATTAAAAATATGTCAGAGTTAAACTATTTTGTAACAGATTTCAGAAAATTTTGTTTGAATCCTAACAAGATTTCTTGATAATTCAGGCCAGTAGATGTAAATAAATATACTGTTTAATTATAAAAAACAGAGCATCTACTCAAATATGAGTATCCATTAAAAATAATGTTTAAACAAATAAATTAAAAACACACATATATATTTACGAAATTTTACGAAATCCTTTATAAAATGGATTAACTCTAACATATTTTTAATTTTAATTGTATAAAATTTTAATTGTATAAAAATATTATTTTTAATGGATGCTTGTATTTGAGTAGATACTAAATAATAATAAAATATAATAAAATTGTACGTTTATTTACATCTACTGGTTCAAATCCTACCAGAGGACATATATTTATCTTACAAGATTTCTTGATTATTTAGGCCATTCATTATGGATCAAAATTTTTTTTCCTTCAGACTATAATGTCCTTAATATATATGTATTTTTATAAGCAATTAAAGGCTTATCTAATTAAATAATGTCATAGTATTATTGCATTTTTTTATTTTACTACTTGGAGCAGTTTTTCAGAAAAATGGCCGACTGGTTGAAAAAAAATAGATGATTTACATTCCACAAGGAGTCCTGCATTTAACTAATAAAAAGATTTTTGAAACAAAATTTAATTTCTGAAAATTTCATGAATTTATGTGGAGAATGAGGGGTTAACAGATGTAAAAGAAAAAATATATTATCAAGATTTTATATATATATATATATATATATATATATATATATATATAGTCATCTGCAGACAGTCCTGTTTTGCTGTATCACAGCTCATCAGTACAGTTAGACATCTGGTAGCTTCTGGCCAAGATTGAAAATCAACCGATGAGGTGTGAGCGCTTGGTAGAAAAAGGTGGACTTTAGCATGTTATATACAATGTAAACAAATGCCAGCAGCCGAGAGTGTTCAAACTCATTAATGAATGAATGATGCATAAATATCTGAGTAATTACTGTTTTTAAAGCAATCATTTCTCCATGGTGCTCAATCGTCATACAGGACCATATATATATATATATATATATACATATATATATATATCAGCATGCAGTGTGGGTATAGAAGAATCCAAAGGAGTATCCTGTACATACAGTGGTAGGATAACTCTCTAAGAGAATTCTAAGCATATATGCATATAAATACATACAGAGCAAATATAAGAAAAATTAAGACAGACATGTTATTTCATGGTGAATCGTAAGTATAGAACAACATTCAAAACATTAAGTTAAAACAGTGCTCAATATAAAAATAGAGCTATGAATATTTATTATAAATTATAGCTTAGAACATGTACAAATTATCATCTTCTACAAAATGTACACTTTGTAATAGATGATAATTTGTACATGTTCTAAACTATAATTTATAATATATATATATATATATATATATATATATATATATATATATTATAAATACAAATTATCATCTATTACAATTTGTACATGTTCTAAGCTATAATTTATAATAAATATTCATAGCTTTATTTTTATATTGAGCACTGTTTGAAATTAATGTTTTGAACGTTGTTAAAATTTTTGTTTGTTTCTTATTTACTTGTATATATATATATATATATATATATATATATTGTCATCTGCAGACAGATCTGTTTCGCTGTATCACAGCTCATCAGTACAGTTAGACTCCGATTGCTTTTTAACCCAGGATTGAAACCCGATCGAACTGGCATCAGTTGGCGATTCTACCTCTGGGCTATGAACATTTGGTAGAAGAAGGCAGACTTTTTAGCGCATATATTATCATTATACGCGCCCAATAGCTAGAGTGCTCCAATTCATTTTACTGAATGAGCAATGCATACACTCCAGAGTAGTTACTATTTTTCAAAGTTTACCATTCTTCCAGAGTGCTCAATCAGGGTGTGAGAGCATAAAATAAAGAACAAATAGAGAAGGTTTATTAATTTAACCTGTTTCACATTTAGAGAATAAGAAGAAGAAAAGGAGAAGAAAAAAATTCTGGTGTTTTTATTTTTGTGTTTGATTTTCATTGGTTAATCAGGTTTCACATGGATTCGACTTGTTAAACATCTCTTCTTGAATTCAGAATGGCATAAATTATACTAATGTTTGTTTAACAAGTTGAATGAATATGAAACATGATTAATCAATAAAAATGAACCAACACAAAAATAAAAATATCCGAATTTCTTTTTTTTTCTTCATATCTCCTTCAATAAAGCTGTAATAAAAATGAAAGATGTTAGATTAATAAACATTTCTTATTTGTTCTTTATCTTATCATCTGTCAAATTCTGATCCATGTTTCATGTGCATTTGATTCTAATTCATATATATATATCTATAAGTAGTATGTCTGTGCATACATGATGGATGTTGACTTGTTGAATAAGGTATTGTAATTATTTATGCTGTTTTCCAGACTGTTGTCCTCATCTTTGTTGACATATTCACATTCAACATCTGTCTATATTTCTGAGATGAGGTATTGTAATTATTTACACTATTTACATTGTTCAGACGGTTGTCCTCATCTTTGTTGCCATATTCACATTCAACATCTGTCTATATTTCTAAGATGAGGTATTGTAATTATTTACACTATTTACATTGTTCAGACTGTTGTCCTCATCTTTGTTGCCATATTCACCTTCAAAATCTGTCTATATTTCTGAGATGAGGTATTTTAATTATTTACACTATTTACATTGTTCAGACGGTTGTCCTCATCTTTGTTGCCATATTCACCTTCAAAATCTGTCTATATTTCTGAGATGAGGTATTGTAATTATTTACACTATTTACATTGTTCAGACTGTTGTCCTCATCTTTGTTGCCATATTCACCTTCAAAATCTGTCTATATTTCTGAGATGAGGTATTGTAATTATTTACACTATTTACATTGTTCAGACGGTTGTCCTCATCTTTGTTGCCATATTCACCTTCAAAATCTGTCTATATTTCTGAGATGAGGTATTGTAATTATTTACACTATTTACATTGTTCAGACTGTTGTCATCATCTTTGTTTCCATATTCACCTTCAACATTTGCCTATATTTCTGAGATGAGGTATTGTAATTATTTACACTATTTACATTGTTCAGACTGTTGTCATCAACATTGTTGCCATATTCACCTTCAACATTTGCCTATATTTCTGAGATGAGGTATTGTAATTATTTACACTATTTACATTGTTCAGACTGTTGTTTCCGTCTTCGTTGCTATATTCACCTTCAACATGTGCCTATATTTCTGTGATGAGATATTTTAATTATTTACACTATTTACATTGTTCAGACTGTTATCCTCATCTTTGTTGCCATATTCACCTTGAACATTTGCCTATATTTCTGAGATGAGGTATTGTAATTATTTACACTATTTACATTGTTCAGACGGTTGTCCTCATCTTTGTTGCCATATTCACCTTCAAAATCTGTCTATATTTCTGAGATGAGGTATTGTAATTATTTACACTATTTACATTGTTCAGACGGTTGTCCTCATCTTTGTTGCCATATTCACCTTCAAAATCTGTCTATATTTCTGAGATGAGGTATTGTAATTATTTACACTATTTACATTGTTCCGACTGTTGTCCTCATCTTTGTTGCCATATTCACCTTGAACATTTGCCTATATTTCTGAGATGAGGTATTGTAATTATTTACACTATTTACATTGTTCAGACTGTTGTCATCATCTTTGTTGCCATATTCACCTTCAACATTTGCCTATATTTCTGAGATGAGGTATTGTAATTATTTACACTATTTACATTGTTCAGACTGTTGTCCTCATCTTTGTTTCCATATTCACCTTCAACATTTGCCTATATTTCTGAGATGAGGTATTGTAATTATTTACACTATTTACATTGTTCAGACTGTTGTCATCATCTTTGTTGCCATATTCACCTTCAACATTTGCCTATATTTCTGAGATGAGGTATTGTAATTATTTACACTATTTACATTGTTCAGACTGTTGTCCTCATCTTTGTTTCCATATTCACCTTCAACATTTGCCTATATTTCTGAGATGAGGTATTGTAATTATTTACACTATTTATATTGTTCAGACTGTTGTCCTCATCTTTGTTGCCATATTCACCTTCAACATTTGCCTATATTTCTGAGATGAGGTATTGTAATTATTTACACTATTTACATTGTTCAGACTGTTGTCCTCATCTTTGTTGCCATATTCACCTTCAACATTTGCCTATATTTCTGAGATGAGGTATTGTAATTATTTACACTATTTACATTGTTCAGACTGTTATCCTCATCTTTGTTTCCATATTCACCTTCAACATTTGCCTATATTTCTGAGATGAGGTATTGTAATTATTTACACTATTTACATTGTTCAGACTGTTGTCCTCATCTTTGTTGCCATATTCACCTTCAACATTTGCCTATATTTCTGAGATGAGGTATTGTAATTATTTACACTATTTACATTGCTCAGATTGTTGTCCTCATCTTTGTTGCCATATTCACCTTCAACATTTGCCTATATTTCTGAGATGAGGTATTGTAATTATTTACACTATTTACATTGTTCAGACGGTTGTCCTCATCTTTGTTGCCATATTCACCTTCAAAATCTGTCTATATTTCTGAGATGAGGTATTGTAATTATTTACACTATTTACATTGTTCAGACTGTTGTTTCCGTCTTCGTTGCTATATTCACCTTCAACATTTGCCTATATTTCTGAGATGAGGTATTGTAATTATTTACACTATTTACATTGTTCAGACTGTTGTCATCATCTTTGTTTCCATATTCACCTTCAACATTTGCCTATATTTCTGAGATGAGGTATTGTAATTATTTACACTATTTACATTGTTCAGACGGTTGTCATCAACATTGTTGCCATATTCACCTTCAACATTTGCCTATATTTCTGAGATGAGGTATTGTAATTATTTACACTATTTACATTGTTTGGACTGTTGTCCTCATCTTTGTTGCCATATTCACCTTCAACATTTGCCTATATTTCTGAGATGAGGTATTGTAATTATTTACACTATTTACATTGTTCAGACTGTTGTCCTCATCTTTGTTTCCATATTCACCTTCAACATTTGCCTATATTTCTGAGATGAGGTATTGTAATTATTTACACTATTTACATTGCTCAGATTGTTGTCCTCATCTTTGTTGCCATATTCACCTTCAACATTTGCCTATATTTCTGAGATGAGGTATTGTAATTATTTACACTATTTACATTGTTCAGACGGTTGTCCTCATCTTTGTTGCCATATTCACCTTCAAAATCTGTCTATATTTCTGAGATGAGGTATTGTAATTATTTACACTATTTACATTGTTCAGACTGTTGTCATCATCTTTGTTTCCATATTCACCTTCAACATTTGCCTATATTTCTGAGATGAGGTATTGTAATTATTTACACTATTTACATTGTTCAGACGGTTGTCATCAACATTGTTGCCATATTCACCTTCAACATTTGCCTATATTTCTGAGATGAGGTATTGTAATTATTTACACTATTTACATTGTTCAGACTGTTGTCATCAACATTGTTGCCATATTCACCTTCAACATTTGCCTATATTTCTGAGATGAGGTATTGTAATTATTTACACTATTTACATTGTTCAGACTGTTGTCATCAACATTGTTGCCATATTCACCTTCAACATTTGCCTATATTTCTGAGATGAGGTATTGTAATTATTTACACTATTTACATTGTTCAGACTGTTGTTTCCGTCTTCGTTGCTATATTCACCTTCAACATTTGCCTATATTTCTGAGATGAGATATTTTAATTATTTACACTATTTACATTGTTCAGACTGTTATCCTCATCTTTGTTGCCATATTCACCTTCAACATTTGCCTATATTTCTGAGATGAGGTATTGTAATTATTTACACTATTTACATTGTTCAGACGGTTGTCCTCATCTTTGTTGCCATATTCACCTTCAACATTTGCCTATATTTCTGAGATGAGGTATTGTAATTATTTACACTATTTACATTGTTCAGACTGTTATCCTCATCTTTGTTGCCATATTCACCTTCAACATTTGCCTATATTTCTGAGATGAGGTATTGTAATTATTTACACTATTTACATTGTTCCGACTGTTGTCCTCATCTTTGTTGCCATATTCACCTTCAACATTTGCCTATATTTCTGAGATGAGGTATTGTAATTATTTACACTATTTACATTGTTCAGACTGTTATCCTCATCTTTGTTGCCCTATTCACCTTCAACATTTGCCTATATTTCTGAGATGAGGTATTGTAATTATTTACACTATTTACATTGTTCAGACTGTTGTCCTCATCTTTGTTGCCATATTCACCTTCAACATTTGCCTATATTTCTGAGATGAGGTATTGTAATTATTTACACTATTTACATTGTTCAGACTGTTGTCCTCATCTTTGTTGCCATATTCACCTTCAACATTTGCCTATATTTCTGAGATGAGGTATTGTATTTATTTACACTATTTACATTGTTCAGACTGTTGTCCTCATCTTTGTTGCCATATTCACCTTCAACATTTGCCTATATTTCTGAGATGAGGTATTGTAATTATTTACACTATTTACATTGTTCAGACAGTTGTCCTCATCTTTGTTGCCATATTCACCTTCAATATCTGTCTATATTTCTGAGATGAGGTATTGTAATTATTTACACTATTTACATTGTTCAGACTGTTGTTTCCATCTTTGTTGCTATATTCCCAACAATTCAGCCATTGCATGCTCCGACCTTCTTCAGGTAATTAGAATTTCAAATTTAAACCTTTATTTCATTCACCAGTCTAGATTGTTCTAGTTCCATAAGTCATGCTTCTTCCAGGTGTCTCAGTATTAGCTTCCTTTACCTCAAGTCTCTAAGTTTTTTATTAAGCTCTGATGTAACCCGAGGACGCATGGCACAGTGTTAAATGTTGGTTAGCTCCAGACTTGACCCAAGGTGTTGTGAGTTCAAACTCTAGTTGAATTTGTTGCATTCACTTTCACACAAATACATTTGAGAAAAGTATTCATCTATTGCTTCTCCCTCTAGTTATGAGTTGACTAGCAGGACAGTTTGGATTCTATAGCCTTGGTTGGCGACCAGTCTACTACAGAAAGTAATGGAAACCTACTGAGGGAAAATATTCTTTTAAGACATGATCGCCCAAGCGTATATCACATATGGCACATAACTGACTAGATTGGCATTAAGGTCCTACCCTTTTACCATTGAAATAGTTAAATGTAACTGCCTCCTTTACTTTAACAGTTTCTTTTATCACACTACCCATTTGAGGAATTCCCATTCTGCTTCCCTGATAGCTACAATCTTCAAAAGTTTAAATGCAGTTGCCATCTTCTATCTCTTTGATTCCCATCCATCTCTTATTCTTTCTTTGACATCTTATGTACCTTGTTTTTCTGTTACTGTAACCCCCCCCCTGCACACCAATGGTGGTACTGTCTTACTTGGGGTGAAATGATCATAATAATAAGAGAAAACAAAAAAAAAACTGTAAACTGTATCCTTGAAGTAAAAAAAAGATAACTCTGGATTTAATAAGGAGAGAAAAAATTGAATATTTAATTTGCTATGGTAAAAATGAATCTTTTATTTGTTATAAATCATTTCTAGTGGTTTTAATATTAAGTCTTCCTAAGGCACTTGGTGTAACATCTGTAAGAGGTCCTGGACATGATGGTAAACTGCATCTGACAGTAAGGCCTCTGATTGGGAGGTTTTAAGGAGCATGGAACCACCTCTTTATTGCTGTTGTTCCCAGGTCCAGCCCGACCTGGAGTGGTTAGTAAATGAAAGTATAACGTGGTTGATACTGACTTGGCAGACCGGCTGCAACCACTCTCTCACCAGCGTGATGTGGCTTCCCTGTGCCTCTTCTACAAGTACTTTCATGGCTTCTGCTCCGATGAGCTTAGATCACTGGTTCCGCCTAAGCACGAATTTACATGAGATACTAGATTAGCAACTAGGTCCCGCCCTTTTACAGTTAAACAAATAAGATGTAACCGTAAATTCTACTCCAACAGCTTCTTTTCTCGCGCTTCCCGCCTGTGGAACTCCCTTCCACAAGTCTGCTTTCCCAACAGCTACAATCTCCAGGTGTTTAAATGTAGGGTCAATAGACACCTATCACACTAACTCCCAATTATTCTCAGAACACTCTCATCTACCCAACCCTCATTCTCGGTATCCTAACCCGCCTATCACCTACCCTCTGACATTTCCTATATTTAATCATCCTTTCTCCACTCTATGTAGCCCCCTGCGCAGTAGTGGCAGTGACATGCCTTGCTCGGGGTGAAACGCTTATAAAAAAAAATTAAAAAAATACACTTTTATAAAAATATATACATAAAAATAGTCATTTCAGTTGCTTTCAGTCTCTCACTCAACTTTGATGAGATTTTCCTTCATTCACTACCATAATGAAGGACAGACATCACATAACAATCCAGTATTCTCTTCCTTCTTTCCAGTAAAATTTTCCTGTCTCTCAATCATCTACTCAGCTTCTGGAATGCATCCTTGGCCATCCCAATACGCCTTTGGATCTCAGTGTCGCCATTTCCGCCCTCTGTTAGAACACTTCCCAATATTTTCCTGTCTCCCAATATTCTACTAGGCTTCTGAAATTCATCCTTGGCTATGCATAATATTTTTGGCTCTCAGTGTCGCACTTTCTGCCCTCTGTTAGAACATTTCCCAATATTTTCCTGTCTCTCAATATTCTACTCAGCTTCTGAAATTCATCCTTGGCCATGCATAAATGTCTTTGGCTCTCAGTGTCGCACTTTCCGCCCTCTGTTAGAACACTTCCCAATATTTTCCTGTCTCCCAATATTCTACTCAGCTTCTGAAATTCATCCTTGGCCATGCATAAATGTCTTTGGCTCTCAGTGTCGCACTTTCTGCCCCCTGTTAGAACACTTCCCAATATTTTCCTGTCTCCCAATATTCTACTCAGCTTCTGAAATTCATCCTTGGCCATGCATAAATGTCTTTGGCTCTCAGTATCGCACTTTCTGCCCCTGTTAGAACACTTCCCAATATTTTCCTGTCTCCCAATATTCTACTCAGCTTCTGAAATTAATCCTTGGCCATGCATAAATGTCTTTGGCTCTCAGTGTCGCACTTTCTGCCCCCTGTTAGAACACTTCCCAATATTTTCCTGTCTCCCAATATTCTACTCAGCTTCTGAAATTAATCCTTGGCCATGCATAAATGTCTTTGGCTCTCAGTGTCGCACTTTCTGCCCTCTGTTAGAACACTTCCCAATATTTTCCTGTCTCCCAATATTCTACTCAGTTTCTGAAATTCATCCTTGGCCAAGCATAAATGTCTTTGGCTCTCAATGTCGCACTTTCCGCCCTCTGTTAGAACACTTCCCAATATTTTCCTGTCTCCCAATATTCTACTCAGCATCTGAAATTCATCCTTGGCCATGCATAAATGTCTTTGGCTCTCAGTGTCGCACTTTCTGCCCTCTGTTAGAACACTTCCCAATATTTTCCTGTCTCCCAATATTCTACTCAGCATCTGAAATTCATCCTTGGCCATGCATAAATGTCTCTGGCTCTCAGTGTCGCACTTTCTGCCCCCTGTTAGAACATTTCTCTGGTATTTTCCTGTGTCTCAGTATTCTACTCAATTTCTAGAATGCATTCTTTGTTATGCCTAAATGCCTTCAGATCTCAGTGTTGCACTGTCCGTCCTCTGTTAAAACACTTCCCAGGTAATTTCCTCTCTCTCGATATTCTACTCATCTTCTGGAATACATTCTTGGCCATAAAAAAATTATCACACCATAACAATACAACATGGAATATGAAATCAAAGAACAACTTCATATAACTCACAAACAGCACACAACAATAACCAAAACAACAAAAGATTAAATCTGAGCAAGATTTCTAATACCATCAGCATGAACCCTGAAAACTTTGACCCATTGAAGACAAATCATTATGCATCTAAGTAAAACAAGAACTCTCTCTTTATCTCTTAACACTTCATTCACATCCACTTAAGTTCGTTATTGCATTTTGTTTCTGTAAATAAATATTGCTAACCTTCAGCATGTCTTTCCTCACGTCATATATTTTGCATGGCGGAAAGGAGGAATAAATTTTAATCAAAATCCTTCTGATATTTATACAGGCCAAATATTTACCTTTCTCCTTCTTACTATCCACACCAAATTTTGAGTAAATTGCTGTACCTTTGACAGATTCTACTGAGGCCACATATATATGTCAAACTCCAAAAAAGAGAGTTTGTAAGAGCTATAATGGTCATTATTTTTCTAATTAAATTTCATTAAACCTTAGCATAAGAAAAACTGTTTTCTGATATTTCTTGGTTAAAAGAAAGTTTTCAATCATGCAAGTCAATCATCAAATGGATTTGCCATTCCCATAATTAAAATTTATTAAAAATTAAAAAAAAATTAAATTAAAAAGAATTTTAATTTTTTATTTTAATGAGGGTATGTCTTTGCTAGCAAACAGAATGAAGCACCATACAGCCTCTTACAAGTTTGGTTGTCATGACTACTGGCAGCTCTGCAATAGTGTGTTAGATAAGAGTAAGTTTTCTATTCTTGCTCTCTTCATTCAGTTTAAGGTGGTATCAACATCTGCTGATAAATCAAAATGTTTTGCTTGTAAATTCTTTCCCAATTCTACTCTTCACACATTTTTGACTGATTTTCTACTTAGAACTGAGTCTTTACTGTGTGATATGAATCTGTACATGGTTTCTGCTATCACCTCTAAACTGGATCCCCCACAAAATATATGGACTTGACTGTGTCCCACAATAGTTACTCTTTTCTTTAAATTCTACAATAAATGCCTTGCTGTTTTGGTTTTAATTTAAAATTTAAATGTATTTTTGCTTAAGTGTTTTTTTTATCATTAAAAATAAAAAAATCAAGATATAGGGAAAGCATGAATTTCAAAAATAAAACAATCTCCATTTAAAGAAAATATTCTCTACATGTGCAGTGGATATCGACTCGGAACAACAAATTTGGTATTTCATGGCATTCACTTATGCACAAATACCCTTTGGAAAGGTATTAATCTGTCTCTTCCTTCTAGTTATGGGCTAAATAACAGAACAGATTGGGTTCTATAACCTTGGTCGGCAACCTGTCTACCGCAGAAAGTAATGGCAACCTACTGTAGTCTAATCTTCTGCCCACTCAGTCATGTCTCTTTCGAGACATGATCACCCAAGCGTGTATCATGTATGGCACTTAACTGACTAAATTGCTTTCCTGTTTCTGTTTCCATTTACTTGCTTTCCTGATAGCTACAATCTCCAAAAATTTAAATGAAGCATCAATTGCCATCTATCTTCTTGAATCCCATTCATCTTTTATCCTTTCTTCAATACTCACTGTACCCAGTCTTTTTTCTCACCTGTAACTCCTGTGTACTAGTAGTGGTCCTGTCTTGCTTAAGGGTGAAATGATTAAAAAAAAAAATTACTTTCAGATACTCAAATATAATATGCTTTAAATAGACACTGAACACACATTTTTATTAGCAGTTAAAAGTAAAAATTACATTTGGGGAGGAAAAAAAAGCGTAAAAATTAGGACCATCGTTATTTGTGAAATGAAAATTCCAACTTTCTACAAAGAATTTGTTGGCAAATTCTTCAATGTCAAAAATTATTTCATCTCTTGTTGATCTATCGAAAACAAATACACATATATATATGCTATAGTTTAAGTTAATCAAAATTGAAAAGATCCTTCAACTGTGAGTACTGTCCTAACATTAAAATCACTTTTTATTTCAATACAGGCTTATAGCCTACCACAGACACAAAAGTTCCACACACATAAAAACACTACCTGGGGTGGACTCCCCACCCCAGCCACCTTATAGCTATGCCACTGAGTGAACTCTACTGAAGGAACCACAAAAAACAAGTAATTTATAATGGTCTAAAAGGTTAGATTCATGCAAAACACATAAAAAGCCCTAGGAGGCAAAAAAAAACAGATTTCTTAGAAATGTTTCTCAACAACAGAACCTGTTGATGCCACGACAACATTACATTCCATCATTGTTGATTGGACCCTAAACGACAACCAGATATGATGAAGAGATATCCACTTGGAGAGGCAGGCACCAAGTCTTGAGAGATCATTGGACCTAAAACTCACATGGTCCTGGGTATGACAATAAATTGCATCTGGCAGCAATGCCTCTGATTGGGAGGTTGTGAGGAGCATGGAACCACCTCTTAATTGCTGCTGTTCCCAAGTCCACCCTGACCTGGGGTGGTAGCACCTGTTTAGGTCCCAGCTATGGGCAAATAGTTTATCCCTAAACTGGGGTCAAAATGCTATGAAAGTATAAAAATAGACTTTTATAGTAAAAATTCCAGGAATACATTTTTGAAGGAAAATAAAATACATACCAGCAATATATCTAACTCTCAACAAAAACCACTTTACAAAAATATTTAAAAGAAAGCTGATCTACAAACTGATTTCTTACAAAGAATATATATTCTATTCATATAAATCTATTGTAAAAATCTTGTTGGTATTAAATAATCCATTGAGGTTGATATGCCGTAAAACAAAACAAACCAAATAAAACTCACACCTGAAACTTGTACATTTGATCTATCACTAAAGATGCAGGACAAATGATTGACTCCATGTACTGCATCAGTAAGTACCTGACACATCATACTGTCCTCTCCCTTTATAAGAGCTAGATCAAGCCTAAAATGGAGGACTGGGCGGGAGTTGCCAAATCCTCACTTTCCAGTTTCAATAAAGTTCAAAAACATCTCCAACTACTTGTGGGTGACAAATTATTTTCTGCCTTCCAGCCTCTCTCACTGGCAGGATGTGGCAAACTCCTCACTGTTTTTGTTATTTTCATAGAAAATCCTCAGATGAATGACATTCCTTGGTTCCACCAGTTTGAACCTTTCCAGTGAGGACCTGCCATGCGATACACATTGTAGCAAAACACCCACATTCTCTCCATATTCAATCAGTGAGAATTAAGTTCCACTCAAACAGCTTCTTGCAAACCACTGCTCTATGGAAACAACTCCCAAGATAATGTTTCCCCAATCACTCAATTTTAACCTGTTCAAACCTAGGGTTCATCATTATCTTCCCCTCCTATCCATATAAATTGCCTCTTAATGTAACCCACTACTCTGAGTAGTTCCCAACCTTACTGTAAATAAAAAAAGAATACAGCAGTTTACTAAGATACTCACTTGTTTAATACTACCAAACAACCAAATCAGGCTCAGAACACGACCATGAACCTGTAATTTCCCTCGCCTGAGAATTCTCAGTGTGGGGAGCAACTAAAACACAAACAATAAGCAACGTTTTTGAAGGTCAGATTTGTTCAAAACATAAAACTCATAGGAAAACAAATTTCACCTCTGAAGGGAGACAGAGGTAATAGTATTTTCTTTTTTTGGTTTAATATTTTTGTTGTCAATTCTCAAGAACAAAAAGAAATTTTTCATATGTTTAGGTTTTATTCCAATTCTAACTATCCTTCTTTAATACAATATTGCTGAAGAGTGAAGGTAGTTAAAATAATAGTGGTGTCAAGGGAAAAATTTGTCTTTTTTACACAACATCTTATTGCAGGCTTGTTTATCTATATTTGCTGCCATTTTAGATGCTTGCAATAAGACTATTCCTTTTTAATAAAATAATAAAGGAAAATCATTTTTAAAATAATTTTTCAGTGAATATTTTTGTTTCATGATCCCAAATCTAGTAAAGGAATTAATATATTTTTAATAAAATATGTTTTTAATTTTTACTTTAAGTAATTAATATGCTTCTAATATTTTAAATTCAACTATTCATTATGCTATGTGGAAACTACTGAAAATCTATTCGTGGTGATTTCATAAATAATTGAGAAATAGTTTAACAAAAAAAATCTATTGAAAAAGAAAATGGATTTTCTGACGACTTACAATTCGTACGTATGAAACGAACAATTTATTTCCTTCTTGATTACCTCACAAATAAACTTATTCGCGTATTTAATGCTGAAAAGACATCTTTTTAAAATTAGGTTGAGCATGTGTCCAGAAGCAGAATTTCGCAGTCTTCTAGGAGACCTACAATCAATATGCAGTCTGCTCATAATGATTTTTAAAAAATTTAAATAAAAAAAAACGGTTGTTGGCATTTACCACCTGTATTATAATCTTTAACGGGTCGTATTCTCAATTTATTGATTTTGTTTGTTGAATTGGGTTAGTTTTGAAGACTTTTTTTCATTTTCCTGGCCTTGATTAAAAAAATATAATAATAATCGTACGAAATTGGGTTACATTTTTCACTTCAAGACTAAAAAAAAATTTTACTGCCGAAATTTGTTACGACGAATGCAAGCAATAAACTAAAAGTAAAATGTCCAACTAATTTCTACGACTTTTATGAGAATCATGGTGAGAGTTTCTTAACGTTTTCGTTAAATTATAAATACATTTCCTAGAAGCACATAAATTATTTTTTAAGCCTTACTAAGTCGGACTTCAGCTTTTATAAATGGTTGCGAGTTTAACTGGAAGATTGAAATCAATTCGTTGTAAGAGAGAACAAGATGCAAGGGAGATAACTCCTAAGTGACCAAATTATGTAAACGTCCCAAATAAATAAATAATATCCTGACTCTATAATTAATTTTAGAAAGACGAAAATGATATTTTTGACTTTGTAAAATACAAGTTTCAAACGTTGATGGTCAGCTTTAAACAAATCAACATTTAAAAGTAAACATTTAAAAATATTTATGATTATATAATTCTTCAGTAGTTGTTACTGAGAAAACTGCTGGAGATATATTTTCCCTTTTTGACTTCCTATCTCAACATAAGCATTTGTAATATGATAATAGTAATATTATCCATTTCCTTATTAGGTGAGTTCGATCCTCACAAGGTACCCCATACTTTTGGCCTTGTTCATCATCTAAGTGGTGCTTAGAAAATCAATTATCCATTTCCTTATTAGGTGAGTTTGATCCTCACAATGTACCCCATACTTTTGGCCTTGTTCATCATCTAAGCGGCGCTTAGAAAATCAATTATCCATTTCCTTACTAGAAAACATTTGCCATTCATTGACCGAGTAGCCAGTGCCACAGTTGAATGAAATTTATAAAAACTTTGTTTTAAAACCATTTTTCAGGAAGATAGGTTTCTCAAGCAAGTGTCACTAAAAACTATTTTAAATTTACTACATGAAGGATGCCAGCAACAAAATCTCACATCTCCAATATGTTGGCAGATATTAAGATTTAAAATTATAAAAAATAGGGGTGTGCATTGCTATCTGTACTCTCTTCTTTGTTTCTAGTGAAATTGTCCTGTTTCTTAATACTTTACTTAACTTCTGGAATGCTTCCTTCGCAATGCCAATTTGCCTTTGGATCTCTGTGTTGCATTTTCCGTCTTCTGTTATAACACTTCCCAGGTATTTAAATTTTTGTGCCTGCTTGATTCTAGTATCCCCGACCTGTATTTGTCATATTGGGCTGCCCTTTTTTACTGATGACCATGCATTCAGTTTTCTTGAAGGAGACAAATTAAAATTATAGTGAACATATCATTAGAACATAGTCTCTTAATCCTTTTCAGAGTAAATAAAGGAAAACAATAAAACCATAAAAAGATTTAGTAAAATGAACAAATCTGACAGATTCAAATTATAGTGAGCATATTATTAGATATTTTATTAATCATTTTCAGAAAAATAAAGAAAAAATTTAAAAATTTCTATAAAGTTTGGCAAAATGAACAAATTAGATAAATTAAAATTATAGGGGGTATATCATTGGAATATATTCTATTCATTAATCATTTTCAGACTAAATAAGAAAAATTATAAAAGTTTTTATAAATTAAGAATTGATAAAATAAATGAATTAGACAAATTCAAAATATAGTAAACATCTCATTAGAACTGTAGTATCATATGCAAATTAGCCCGGCCTTATTTCAGTAATAAGTAGCTGACAGGCTGGGCAGCAATCCATCACACTTGACGAGGAGAGCTATGTCACATCTATTGCTACACACAGAGATATATCATGACTATCACTACACACAGATATACGAGACTCAAAAATGGCTTCACTGATAGGATCTTTGGGTTCGTTGGATGATCCAGAGCATGTTGAAGTGTAAATGAGAGCTTTTGCAGCATTGTCAAGAGTTAAAAAATTGAAGGACTCAAGGATGGAAGGAGGAGAGAATCAGATAACGGATTTGTATTTAGCTACTGTGGAATGTGAGGCTTTAATGAGAATTCCTAAAGAGTCTTACCCAAAGGAGTCGGAACAAATGACTATCAAGAAAATTGTCAGAGTCATTAAAAAGAACATTAGACTAAAGAAAAATTGGTTATTGCCAAAAGGACCAACTTTCTGGAAGCAAGGCATTGGCCAGAGGAATCTGTGATGCAATACTTGCATAAGCTTAAGAAGTGAGCTAAGTATTGTAATTTTGAAAAGTTAGGAACACAAGAAATGTCCATGGAAGATGAATTGATTCTTCTAAGGATGACTGAGAGATTACAAGACCAAAGTCATAAGCAAAAAATGTTGGCATGCATGCAAAGCATCCAAATGAATTTGGAAACACGTGTAGAATTTTAGAACAGTTAAAGTTTATCAGAGAATTCAATCAACCAAAAAAAGAGTTCAAAGCAGACAGGATGAATGCATCTAAATTCAGAATGAAATGCCAATATTATGGAAGAAGGAATAAATACGAATGTCTGGCGCTAGGAAAACTATGTTCGAATTTTGGAAGAAAGAATCATTTTCAGAGTGTATGTAGGTATGAGAAGCAAGTAGAGAAAATGCAAACAGTGAAAATGTCCTCCTTCTCCTCTTCTGAAGAAGCCAGAATATTTGCAGTAAATCCGCAAAAGAAATGTCGAGCGAACATAAGAATAAATGGTCATGTATTTAATATGCAGGTGAAAATTGGAGTAGATAGACTAAACAATTGGAGTAAATAGACTAAACTATCGCCCGGTTCACACTCCACCCACTTCTATTGAACAGGTGTAGAGGCTCATCCCTTGTTCCCTGCTTAGGACGTGGTTTCCGGCTTTCTCTTTTCCAATCTATTCACTCTTATGTAGCCCCCTGCACACCAGTGGCCTTACCGCCTTGCTTGGGGTGATGTGATTAAAAAAAAAAATACTGGTATCAAGATAACTTTAATACCAAAGAATTTTTGGATTAAGTTGGGATGACCCAAACTAAGAAAAAAATGCTATGTGAAATTAAAGCAGTTTGATGGATTAACCATAAAGACAATGGGTTTCTTTCGGGTCACCTTTGAAACTGGTATGTCATTTGAAGTAATTCCAATTGTGGTAGTAGTATGCCATATGGATCATGGATTGTTATGAATCGGCGTAGTAAAGGTGGATACAGCAAAAAACATGATTAAAGGTAGAACAAACTGGGTGTCACCTATTGTTGCGATAAAAAAACCTGATGGAGTCTGAAGGATTTTATGGTGATTAAAGGAACGAGGGAATCACCAAATATGCTCAGATGTTTTTCTGTTGCTGAATATTAAAATTGTGAGCCATGAGCTAGCAAATATGGAATACTTTGCCAAAATTGATCTTAATTCTGCATACAATCAAATTGAGATTGATGAGAAGTTTGCAGAAGTTGCCACAATTAACACCCCTATAGGTCTGCTAAAAAGGACTTGTCTAGTGTTTAGAATTAAGACCTTCAGTTACATTTTTCAGAAAGCCATTGAAGGAGTGTTATTAGGAAAAATAAGTAACATAGTTATATACCAGGACGACATAGGGGTAAGAGCAAAAACCAAGATTGAATTAAAGCATAAAATTCAACAAATGTTAATAAGATAAAAAATGGCAGGATTAACAGTGAAAAGAGACAAATGCATTTTTGATTGTAAGAATTTGTCATATTTGGACAATCAGATATTGGAAAAAAGCACAGCATCTGATGAGAAGTTCACAAAGAAGATTACAGATATAGTAACCCCAATGAATAAGAAAGAATTAGAGACCTTTTTGGAGTTAATAAACTTTTACAGCAAGTATATTCCAAGGTCAGTCAGTTAAGTGCCATACGTGATACACGCTTTGGGCGATCATGTCTCGAAAGAGACATGACTGACTGGGCAGAAGATTATAGGTTGCTATTGCTTTCTGCGGTAGACTGGTTGCCAGCCAAGGATATAGAACCCAATCTGTCCTGTTATTTAATCCATAACTGGAAGGAAGAGACGGATTAATACCTGTACCTTGGAATATATGGCTGCAAGCCATATATTCCAAGGTACAGCGAAATAATTGAGCCATTTGCAGAGTTACGCAAGAAGAGCAGCGAGTTTGAGTGGACACAAAGGCAAAATAGTGCTTTTGATGCACTAACGACAAACATGAGGAGTAAACGAATAATAAAAACATTCAATCCTAAAAAGGAAATGACCATAATCATTGGTGCAAGTGAAAAAGTGATTATTGCCATTTTATTGCAAGAGGATAATCCAATTATGGATTTGTCAAGGAGGTTAACATTGGCAGAAATTAACTATTTAAATATTGAGAAAGGAAGCGTTAATGATCATATGGTGCATGGAGAAGGCATGGAATTTCTTGTTAGGTAAAAAACTTTTGTTGAAGTCAGACCACAAGCCATTGCAATTTATTTCCAACCTCAGGAAAGAATTTCCAAAGGTTATATCTTCAAGGATAGTGTATTGGGCTATAAAAATCATTTCAAATTGTTGGTTGTTTATAACCAAGTTTTGTTAAAATCTGTTAATTTCTGTAACATGTTTACATTTGTTGCCATTATGACACATTTCAGAGCACATATGGTTGTTGTGATGAATCGAAAATGGTGTTATATAGGTTTGATTAAAACTTCGTTTAGACTGGAGGTCATTCATGGTTCAGTGGTGTAAGATGTTTCCAGATCAAATGGTAACTTCCCCTATGCAGATAGGGGTCACAGGTTTGAATCCTGCCGAATGGCACACATTTTCGTAATAAAAATTTATCATAAATAATCAGGCCAGTAGATATAAATATATGATACTGTTTCATTAAAAACAGAATATCTACTTAAATACGAGTATTGATAAAAATAATGTTCAAACAATTCATTTCAAATTGTCAGTTGTTTATAAACCAGTCTCATTAAAATTTGTTAATTTCCTTAACACAGAAATATACGAGACTCAATAAGAACATATTCTATTCATTAATCAATTTCTGACAAAATAAAAAAAAACAATAAAAATCTCTATACGTTAATGTTGTGGGGCATTACCCACTTAACTATGGACTCTTCTTACCAGTATATTAACTGAGAGTTAATCACTCTCATGGCTTCAGTCCAGCTCAGCACAGTCTGTCGGTCTATCAGTCACTAGTAAGCCAAGCTTATATTTACTCTTTTCTCTTGTCTCTATTTTTGTCTTTATATATCTTGTTAACCTTACCACCGTGTTTCGAGTTATCATTTCATGGTCCCATTACCGGTCCACATCAGTTAAGATTTGGTAAAATTAACAAATTAGACAGATTCGAATTATTGTGAACATATTCTTTTAATCAGTTTCAGACAGAAAAAAATATGAAAACCAATATACATTAAAATTTGGTAAAATGAACAAATTAGACAGATTTTAATTATGCCCATATCATTAGAACATATCCTATTAATAATTCAGTTTCAGATAAAATAAAGAATAACCATAAAACTCTCTGTTCATTAAAATTTGGTAAAATAAACAAATTAGATTCAAATTATAGTTAGCATATCATTAGATCATATTCTATTAATTAATCAATTTCAGACAAAATAAAGAAAAGCCAAAAAATTTTTATAAATTAAGGTTTGTTAAAATAAGCAGATTAGAAGCATTCAAATTATGTTGAACATACTAGAAGAAGATATGAGAAGGAGTGACAGGAAGAACAAGGGTGTACGACTGTTTCAGTTCAGGAAGGGTTTAGTATCCCATGTAAATTAGCCTGGCACTATCAAAGTAGTAAGTAGCTGACAGGCTGGGCAGCAATTCATACCAGAAGAAGATATTCTATTAATTGGTTTCTGAAAAATAAAATAAAAATATCTATAAATTAAGATTTGGTAAATTGATATAGAATAAATATATATAGAATATATAAAAATATAATCTTATATTTTTATTCTTCATTGGTGACACTTGTGTGGAACAAGAAGGCAGCCAGAGAAAAATCGCCTATATGTAATAGCTGTCGGGAGTCATTAACTGTTGGGACGCCCGCGCCTATTCGGCTATAATGGACTATTCCATTACTATGTAAAGTAATGGTGGCATCTACATGACAGAGTGTGCCGAGCAGCCGATCGACAAGTCAGTCCTAGACTTCCGGTGATGACCCGGAAGTACCCATTGCTCATACTACGTCTTACGACGGTTGAGACAATTAACCTTTATTCTTGTATTGGATACTAATAACTTTTGTAAATACTATTTTCACGGAATACAACAATTAACCCATTCCTGTTGTTGAGTTATTTATTCTTACTCACGACATAACATTAACCAATCTCTTTGAGACTTTATATGGTCTTTGTTGACTTTATCTTCATCTGGATGTATCTGTCAATCATACCCAGTGGTCCATTGCTTTTTAAGCTGGTTTTTTTTCTTCATTGCAATTTGTTGACATCATGTATGGCCAGATATATCTGTTAACCAACCTTGTTCTTTGTTGACTTTTATCTATGGCTGGATGTATCTGTCAACCACATCCTTGCCAGGCTATCACCTTTCAAACTGCTTGATGTTACCTATGGCTGGAGGTACCTGTCAATTATTTCCATTGTTCAAGGCAATTGTGGTTATGTTTTATCTTGGAAGTCAAATTCACATTTCTAAAATTTTGCATTCATGATACACACATCTTCCAAACTGTTGAAGTGAAATATCCTGTCCTACCCAGGAATGGGTATGGCCTGGGTTATAAAAGACCTAGACGGGTACAAACTACAGAGTGCTTGAGAGTGATCGAATGTGTTCGTGACTATACAAGATTATTCGTTATTACACAAGTGTGATTGAGAGCCATCGGCCTTAGCCGAGAGTTAGACGTCACTAGACAGAAGCTTTCTTCTCAAGATGGACACATATATCCTATACAGAGACATTGCCTTCTTAATTGTTACTCGTGTTAACTGTTCGCTGGTGTACTTGTATTTGGTTTATTGTACTGAGGTATAATAAATCTCTATTTATATATACTCAGTGTTAAGAGTTATTTCTTGCACTATTCTTTCTCTGTTTATCCCCTCCCAGGATACAACACAAACTAACCATTTTCATAGGCTTCATCATGACCAATGCATATACAAGATCTGTCTGAAAAGTAACAAGACTAGTGTTGTAAACAATTTATTTCAATTTAAACAACAAACTACATGGTTTCCCCTTGAAAGTAATCCCACCTTGAGTCTAATGCACTTTTCCATCCTTCTCTTCCATGCTTCTATGCACTGCTGGAAGGATTGTTCTTGGATGCACCTCACAATGGTTTCATGCCTTCAAAATGGATCCCCTTGATGATCCACTTGAGCTTGGGGATTAGGAAAAAGTCACACAGAGCAAGATATTTTCATGGCTTCTGCTCTAATGAGCTTAGCTCTCTAGTGCCCCCTGTATATGAATTCACTCAAGCTACTAGACTGGCAATTAGGTCCCACCTTTTTTTCTATTGGTTATGATATTAAACTTGCTTCGGCACTCACCATGACATCAGTAAGAAATACTCCGAAGACCAACTCCAACAAAGTTTTTTAGACTCACTGAAGTTCTTTAGTTAAGCATCTAGACTAGTTCACTTGAGTCACTGGGGGTGTAGTATTTACTCTACAACAGTGTCGTAAACAATTTATTTCAATTCCAAACAACAAACTACATGGTTTCCCCTTGAAAGTAATCCCACCTTGAGTCTAATGCACTTTTGCATCCTTCTCTTCCATGCTTCTATGCACTGCTGGAAGGATTGTCCTTGGATGCACCTCACAATGGTTTCATGCCTTCAAAATGGATCCCCTTGATGATCCACTTCTAGCTTGGGGAAAAGAAAAAATTCACACAGAGCAAGATCAGGTGAATAGAGAGGTTGTTCCAGTACAATGAGGTTCTTCTTGACTGGGAATTGGTAGATGCATTAGGCACTGTGAGCACATGATTTTTCCTGCCACAAAAGCATATGAAAAAAAATGCAATGGTTGTATAAAGCTAAAATTACACTTATATACTCCCAAGATATCATGTCGGATGATAACACAATCTGCTTATCCTTCTTTCACCCCAGAACTGACACAGCACACCCAATTCAGTTACTTTTTTGGACAGATCTTGTTCAGCTTTTAACTTAATCATATTCATAGGCTTCATCATGACAAATGCAAAATATTAGTTTACCTGCATTGTGGTACAGTGGATATCGGCTCGGAACGAGAAACTGGAGAGCCGAGTTCGAATTCCAGTTGAATCCATTGTATTCACTTACACGCAAATACCCTTGAGAAAGGTATTAATCCGTCTCTTCCTTCCAGTTATAGGTTAAATAGCAGGACAGATTGGGTTCTATAGCCTTGGTCGGCAACCAGTCTACCGCAGAAAGCAATGGTAACCTACTGTGGGATAATCTTCTGCCCAGTCAGTCATGTCTCTTTCAAGACATGATCACCCAAGCATGTATCACGTATGGCACTTAACTGACTGACTGATACCATCAAATATGAGAGTTTATTTTAAGTCCTTAATATTATCATTTGATTTTCACACATAACCCTTGAAATATTTTTTTTCAATTATATTAATATGTAGTAATTCTAATAGGATCAGTTTATGATTCGATAATAGCAAGAAACAGATCCCTCTCTTTATATCCAGGAAAATTTATATTAATACCATTTTACTGATGTATTCTTTTATCAAGTCTGAGTAGAAGGTTTATGTATGTGCCCTCTTTTTTTTAAAATATATTTTTCCAAATATTAATATGTTTAATTCTAAGGGGATTGATTTATTACATAATAACAATAGAAAGAAGGTCACCCACTTCATGTCCAAGAGGCTCTTCTATCATTATCATTTTGCATATTTTCAATCCATATAATTCTGTGACTTCCATTAGTCTATCCATCCATCTGTGACACCCTCTAAAATAGCCATATATTGACCAATTAAAACCATA
The DNA here is from genome assembly GCA_037127315.1 of Ascarosepion bandense. Classification (NCBI taxonomy): domain Eukaryota; kingdom Metazoa; phylum Mollusca; class Cephalopoda; order Sepiida; family Sepiidae; genus Ascarosepion; species Ascarosepion bandense. Next base: position 22,864 of record JBBBDQ010001453.1, on the reverse strand, counting down.
TTTTGGGGAGACGTACAAGCAGGTAAGGGAGTACAAAGTACAGTTGGTTTTAATAGAGTGTGTAGCTTAGTACAAAAAATTTTTATTAACATTTTGGGAAAATGAAAATTTTATTATTTAACATACAAAGTACTCTCACTATTTTAAAAAGAATTTAATGATTAAAATAAAAAATACTTATTTAATAAAAATGCAATATAGTTTTCTGCATATCTTTCCTTTAAGTTTTTATATATGCAAGCACCCAGTTTCCAGTTTGCTCTGTATTTGTGGGAACTACACTAATTATTAGGTCACCCCAGTTTTTTAAATGAAATGATGCATTTCATACTATTTATAGTATTTATTGCCAAGTGAATATGCAGTGATACCAACCAAGCAAAAGTGATGGACCGGATGTTTGCACCCTCACAACCAAAAAGCAAATGACCAAAACTAGTCGGCGCGCAGCTGGCTTCATGCAGATGTTCCGGCTGAAAACTAAAAATTAATTAAATATTAAATTTCCAGTTCGCGAGCCTACGCGAACTTTATTTATTGGCCAATGGAAAGCCCAGAATCAAATATGAATATGAATTCCCAAATGATCTGCTGCGATCCAAAAAGAAGATATAAAAAGCCGATACAGAAAGCATCACCAGACAGACAGACCCAGACTCGAGAGAGACGAATGTAATTAGTAGCTCCCTTGATCCAAGTCACTATGTTCGCCTTCCTTACCCCTCTCATCTTATCTTTCGCTGTCTCAAAACTACTGACTGACCTAAGGAGCGAATACATCAAAGACTGTTTCTTTAAATACAATGCCCCACCCCACACCTACCATAAGCATGAATTATCTTGTCAGCCTTCTATTGCCACTATAGATAATTCTAAATGAAAATAGAATGGTTCTTTTGTTATTATTACATTGCAAAATTTTACAAGGCAAATAGCGACCATTTACCCATCGCACCTTGTAGATTTGCTATATATATATATATCTATATACATATACACTACCGGCCATAATTATTTGGCCACCCCAGTTTTTTAAAAGAAATGATATATTTCATACTATTTTGAGTATTTATTGTCAAGTAGATAATTCTAAATGAAAACAGAATGGTTCTTTTGTTATTATTACTTTGAAAAGTTTTACAAGGCAAGGAAGCAAAGATGAACTCGTCCGAATCACCCTAAATTTTCTTCATTCTTTCATTGAGGAAACTGCAATATAGGTAATTATTAAATATTTATAAATTCATTTGATGCACATGTTATAGCGCAGTATTAACAAATTAAATAAAGGGTTCAGTTCAGAATTTTCTGTATGCTACCCAGATTAATATATATCTGAGGAAGGCCAAAGGGCACAATGTCCAAAACATTGTGATAAAAAAAACAAAGATGAATAATTTGAATATAATTAGTGTAAATGAAAAAAAACAAGAATAATCTAATAATAATAATGATAGATTAAATAAAGGGTTCATTTTGGAATTCCATACAGGTTACTGAGATCAATATACATCTGAGGAACGTTGAAGGACACAATATTCAAAACCTTGTGATAAACAAAAATAAAGACGATAGTCAGAATATAAATAATGTAAATAAAAAACAATAATTTAATAATAATCTATATTCAAAAAAGGCGATCTGTGAGTTTGTGTGTGACTGTAATCTATGTTACGCCGTTCAAACTTTCTAGAGACACATATCTACAGGGAAGCCAGGTTGACATATAATTTTTGAGTTTAAGTTCAGCAATTTTCCCTTTCGCACTTTTTGGCCAATGGAGCCGATTGTTTACATTTGCTCTGTAAAACATCTAAGATGGTTGCTAGATTACATTACAGAAATCAAATCCCACATGTCAAACATGACTAAAAAAAAAATGAGCCTTTATATTTAATTTTTATTCCGACATTTTAAAAATTCATTTGGTCAACAAAAAAATGTGAATATTTTTCCACATAATTTTGTAACAAAAGAAATATTTTTAAAAAAAAGTATTTTTTTCAAACAAAAACAAAACATGCAAAAAAAAGTGCCAATGGTTAATTTAATTATTTAAATCTTTTTTTTTCAGATTTAATATTCCATACTTCAGAAAATAAAATTTAAAAAAAAAATAAAGCTTTTTTTCACTAAATATTTCATGAAAGCAACTGTCTGTAAATCGTGTAGCATTAATGTAACTTTTTCTTCTAAAATTAAATGTCTACATTTTTAAATATTCTTTGAAAATTTCTGAAATTCATTTAGTCAACAAAAAATGTAAATATTTTCCCCTGTAATTTTGAAACAAAAATAAACACAATGTTATATACAATGTCACACAAAACATCAACTCATGTTTACACAAAACAAAAGAAAATAGATTATTTTAATGGAATTTTTTAACAATTTCTAAACAACAATTTTTTATATAATTATTTTTTTATATAACTGAGTTTTAAAGTGAGGCGGCAACTACAAGCGCTCGGAAATTGCAACACACTGCATTAATCATCTAATTAAAAAATCTTCTGAGTTGCATGGGCAACGCTGGGCTATGATGCTAGTAATAGATTGAATAACGGGTTCAGTTCAGAATTTCCTATATGTTATCTGGATTGACAAACACCTGATGAAGGCTGAAGGGAACAATGGCTGAAATGTTGTGATAGTAACAACAAAACTGAGGGCAATAATCTGACTATAAATAATGCTAAAACAAATTCTGATATATGTCAGAGTTTAAGAAGTGGATTGGATTAAGAACTTTTCAGCACCTCCTTCATTACACCGAATGAAATGAATCTCAGTGTTGAAATATTTTCAGTCAAACCAAAGGCAACTACATGCAGATATATTAATCAATGTACCTATAATGAAAATACAATTCCAGATGATTTCAAATAACTGAACAGTCATCTGTTACTCCTCTTCCTAAATGCCAGATGCTTGACAATACTTTTAGCATAACAGGTGCACCACAAAGATTTCTAGGTTCTAAAGTGAAAATGTTTTTCCTTACCTGGAAAAAAATTTGTTATCTATGCAAGTAAACAAACCCTAATGCTAAGAAGAGGAAATTATTAAGTCTTCTGTTCATTACTAACAAATATGAATTACATGAATTCTGAAATGATTTTGTAATCATTCTCTTTTGTTATTTTTCCTTTTGTTTTTTTGTTGCTGATAAATTACATTTTTCTCAGTTGAATATCCACCTTGCCCTGCAGAATATACTTTCTTTTTTTTTTTTTAATCATATCACCCCAAGCAAGGCGGTAACGCCACTGATGCGCAGGGGGCTACATAAGAGTACGAAGATTGGAAAAGAGAAAGCCGGAAACCACATCCTAAACAGGGAACAAGGGATGAGCCTCTACACCTGTTCAATAGACGTGGGTGGAGTGTGAACCGGGCGATAGATTAGTCTATCTACTCCAATTGAAAAAAAAATAAAATAAAAAATCCTTCATATCCTGCAAAGGGGCATGACTCTCCCCTCTCAAAAAGGAAGGGCACCTTTCAAGTGGATACTACAAACTCAGCCTTACACCTGACTGATGCTTATTTTTTTTACTCTTTTCTGTAGTTTTTGCTTATTAAATCTTTATTTCCCTTTTTGAATCAATTGGAATCTAGGCCTGTATGTACTTTTTCTAGCTTTTTTTACTCCAGAGCAAACCTGTGTGCACCTTTTTGACTCCAGTGCAAACCAGACCTGTGTGCACCTTTTTGACTCCAGTGCAAACCAGACCTCTGTGCACCTTTTTGACTCCAGTGCAAACCAGACCTCTGTGCACCTTTTTGACTCCAGTGCAAACCAGACCTGTGTGCACCTTTTTGACTCCAGTGCAAACCAGACCACTGTGCACCTTTTTGACTCCAGTGCAAACCAGACCTCTGTGCACCTTTTTGACTCCACTGCAAACCAGACCTCTGTGCACCTTTTTGACTCCAGTGCAAACCAGACCTGTGTGCACCTTTTTGACTCCAGTGCAAACCAGACCTGTGTGCACCTTTTTGACTCCAGTGCAAACCAGACCTGTGTGCACCTTTTTGACTCCAGTTCAAATCAGATCTGTGTGCACCTTTTTGACTCCAGTGCATACCCGACCTGTGTGCATATTTTTAACTCCAGAGCAAACCAGATCAGTGTGCACCTTTTTGACTCCAGTGCAAACTGAACTGGGGTGAACTTTTTGACTCCAGTATTAGGTGGACCTGTATTCACCATTTTTAATCCAGTTGCAACCAGGCTTGTGTATATTTTCTTTATTCCAGTGTGAACCAAACAGTCAGTGCATTGTGGCACAGTGAATATCAGCTTGGAATGAGAAATTGGAGATCCAAATTCGAATTCTAGTCGAATTTGTTGCATTCACATACGTGCAAATACTCTTGGGGAAAGGTATTAATTCATTTCTTCTGCCTCTAGCTATAGATTAAATAGCAGGATAGATTTGGCTCTATAGCCTTGGTTTTCAACCAGTTTACTGCAGAAAATAATGGCAACCTACTGCAGGAAAATCTTCTGCCTAGTCAATCATGTCTTTTTCAAGATATAATCGCCCAAGTGTGGATCATCAAGGGCCCTTGCCTGATTGACTGACTGACTGTAAACCAAACTTATATGTCCCTTTTTTGACTCTAATATAAAGTGGACCTGCATACAACTTTTTAGCACCAGGGCAAATCAAACCTGTGTCTACCTTTTTTGACTCTAATATAAAGTGGACCTGTATGCACCTTTTAGCACCAGGGCAAATCAAACCTGTGTCTACCTTTTTTGACTCTAATATAAAGTGGACCTGTATGCACCTTTTTAGCACCAGGGCAAATCAAACCTGTGTCTACCTTTTTTGACTCTAATATAAAGTGGACCTGTATGCACCTTTTTAGCACCAGGGCAAATCAAACCTGTGTCTACCTTTTTTGACTCTAATATAAAGTGGACCTGTATGCACCTTTTAGCACCAGGGCAAATCAAACCTGTGTCTACCTTTTTTGACTCTAATATAAAGTGGACCTGTATGCACCTTTTTAGCACCAGGGCAAATCAAACCTGTTTCTACCTTTTTTTGACTCTAATATAAAGTGGACCTGTAACACCTTTTTGCTTTTGGGGCAAATCAGGCCTGTCTTATCTCTACCTTTTTTGACTCTAATATAAAGTGGACCTGCATGCCTTTTGCTAGGGCAAATAAACCTGTGTCTGCAGCACTTTTGACTCTAATATAAAAGTGGACCTGCATGCAACTTTTAGCACAGGGCAAATCAAACCTGTGTCTACCTTTTTGACTCTAATATAAAGTGGACCTGTATGCCTTTTTTTTTTTTTAGCACCAGGCCAAATCAAGCCTGTGTCTACCTTTTTGACTCTAATATAAGTGGACCTGTATGCACCTTTACCTTTTTAGCACCAGAATAAATCAAACTTGTGTCTACCTTTTTGACTCTAATATAAAGTGGACCTGTATGCACCTTGCTTTTCAGGGCAAATCAAACCATAACCTACCTTTTTTGACTCCTAATATAAGTGGACCTGTAGCACCTTTTTAGCACCAGAACCGTCAAACCTGTGTCCACCTTTTTGACTCTAATATAAGTGGACCTGTACCTTTAGCACCAGGGCAAATCCAAACTTATTGTCTACCTTTTTTGACTCTAATATAAAGTGGACCTGTATGCACCTTTTTAGCACCAGGGCAAATCAAACCTGTGTCTACCTTTTTTGACTCTAATATAAAGTGGACCTGCATGCCTTTTAGCACCAGGGCAAATCAAACCTGTGTCACCAACACTGACTCTATTATAAAGTGGACCTGTGGCCACCTTTTTGCTTTTAAGGGCAAATCAAGCCTGTATCTACCTTTTTTGACTCCTAATATAAAGTGGACCTGCTTATGCACCTTTGCTTTCCAGGGCAAATCAAGCATGTCCTACCTTTTTGACTCTAATATAAAGTGGACCTGTATACACCTTTTGCTGCCACCAGGGCAAATCAAGCTGTGTCTACACTTTTTGAACTCTAATATAAAGTGGACTTATAACATGCACCTTTTAGCACCAGGGCAAATCAAACTTGTGTCTACCTTTTTTGACTCTAATATAAAAGTGGACCTGTATGCACCTTTTGCTTTCCAAGACAAATCAAACCTGTGTCTACCTTTTTTGACTCTAATATAAAGTGGACCTGTATGCCTTTTTAGCACCAGGGCAAATCAAGCCTGTGTCTTACCTTTTTTGACTCTAATATAAAATTAGGGCCTTTGCATGCAACTTTTGCTTTCAGGGCAAATCAAACACTGTTGTCTACCTTTTTGACTCTAATATAAAGTGGACTGTGCACTTTTTAGCACCAGGGCAAATCAAGCCTGTGTCTGCATTTTTGACTCTAATATAAAGTGGGCTGTATGCACCTTTTAGCACCAGGGCAAATCAAACTTGTGTCTACCTTTTTTGACTCTAATATAAAGAGTGGACCTGTATGCACCCTTTTAGCACCAGGGCAAATCAAACTGTGTCTACCTTTTGACTCTAATATAAAGTGGACCTGTAGCATGCACCTTTGCTTGCCAGGGCAAATCAGGCAGCCTCTGCCTTTTTGACTCTATTATAAAGTGGACCTGTATGCACCTTTTTAGCACCAGGGCAAATCAAACCTGTGTCTACAACACCGCTCTAATATAAAGTGGACACACTTGTATGCACCTTTTTGCTTTTGGGGCAAATCAAACCTGTGTCTACCTTTTTGACTCTAATATAAAGTGGACCTGTATGCACCTTTGTATACCCCAGCACCAGGGCAAATCAAACTTGTGTCTACCTTTTTGACTCTAATATAAAGTGGATATAGCCACCTTGCTTTTTAGCACCAGGGTAAATAAAACCTATGTATACCTTTTTTGACTTAACTGCAAACTGACTCTATATGCAACTATTTGACTCCAGTGCAAATGAGACTTGTGCATACCTTTTCTTTTTTTAATCCAGTGCAAACCAGATGTGTGTATCTTTTTATTAATTCAGAAGAGGTAAAAACTCATTCAAAATGGGACACCTTCTTGAAGGATATTACCAGACTCAAGTCAAGCCTGACCAAATATCTACCTTTACAATTCAAGTGTAAACGGATTCTACATATGAATCTTTATTGATTTCTTATGATTTTATACTATAAAATTGAAATTCAATATTAAATAATCCAACAAAGTTTGATATTTTGTTAAATTAATTTATCTGGCCTAAATTTTGATTTATGTGTAAACTGGACTTCTGTCTACCTTTCTATTAATTTATTTTAATTTTTTTCCTATAAAACTTATATTTGACATTAAATAACCCAATAAAGGTTGATATGTCATTAAATTAACCAACTTAGCTGAATACCCTGCAAACATGAAATTATCATGAAGTTGGAATAAAGTCAGATAGGTGACTGTTAATTGAGACATCGTCACACCATTGAACATATTTGAATTCAGAGATGAAATATTTTTCACAGTTAATTTTTAGTTCAACTTTTCATTTTGTTGTTCTTTTTTCTTTCTTGACACACACACACACAGACACACACACACATATCTATACAATGACCAAGTTTTTTGTATAAATAATTACAAGAAATCAAATCATAGCATAGGCTCTGTAAGGTTAATGTCAGAGGTTTTTCAAGGTAACCAGAAGCCATCAAAGGACACTGCATCCCATTTCCAGGTAATTGAACCAATTTCTGGCAAAATGATCTGCAATATTATTTTTGCTATGCTGACATGAATTCTGACATTGGTTCTGCAAGTTTGGCTTCAAGGTCATTTAAAATCAGTAGGAACCATCAAAGAAAAAGCATTCTGTTTGTAGCCAAATGAAACCATTCTTAACAAAATGAGATGAGGTACTGAGTTTGTAATAAAATACAAAAATGTTTTTTAATATTACAAAAATATGGTGGATATAGTCCAGTTTAATCTCTGTGATCAAAGAAGGTCATTGGTGTAAAATTAAGTTGAAGTTTTAATTATCTGTATTGTAGTCAAATGATTACATTACTAGAGATAAATTGGTATGTGGTGTGTAATTTGAGAAGAATCTTCTACCTTACAACCCCTTTCCCACAGACAAAACATTTGTTGTTTGCCTCTCTCTTCTCTATTGCTACAGCAACGTCATGTGTTCTGATGAGCTACTTTTCTTAGTCCCACCATCTGTGATACTTACAACTGGGACACACCATGCAACATACACAAGTGTTAATCATCCCAATTTCTTTCATATTCTAGTAGTAAGAAGCAAGTCTTATTCTGACAACTTCTTCCCAAGAACTGCATCTTTGTGATTCAGATACCCTGCAGAATGTTTTCGTAATCGCTACAATCTTGACTTCTTCAACTTTAGGTTTAACTGTTATTTTTTTTCATCTTCCTATAGCAAAAAGCAAGTTCTATTCAGACAGCTTCTTCCCAAGAACTGCCACTTTGCAATTTCGATGCCTGGCAGAATGTTTTCCCAATCACTAAAATCTTAACCTCTTTGAGTTTAGGATTAACTTGACTTCTTATTTTTTCTTATTCTTACCACACAGTGATCCTTTACCTTGAATGACTCTTGGGTTTTGTATTCAGTGAACATTAATTTGAGAAAAAAAAAAAGAGAGGACAGATGATACTGACCTTCAAGATTATTCAGCATTAATTCTGTTATTAGTTTTTCAGTCAAACAAAAGAACAATAAAGGAAAAAAACCTTGAATTTTTTTCTTTTCTGAAATATTGGGCAAACTGAAAAAGAACGTTTTCAGATCAAATTACCAAGAATGAAACCTGATGTATTTAAGAATGTCAAGATAACCTTGCACAACAGAAATTACCAGTGGCTCTCTAGCTGAGATATTCTTGCTCTAAAGAATGTTGCAGTCAAGAAATTAAATTTAAAATTGTTGCAACAGATTCCCAACACATTCCAGCTGCACAAGTCTGGTGACTGAGTTGCGAATAATTTAGAGGCTGTTCAGAACATGCCTGAGTTCATCAGTTCCTGTTCATTTCAGGCTTAGGTCTGAAAATGGTGACATGTAGCCCAGTACAACCTGCTGCATGGATAGATGGTTAGCGTCTAAATAAGCTCCCCCAATAGCTTTTTTCCTGGGGATGATGGTCGCATGTTATCCCACAGGATAAAAACAAAACCTATCAAAGGCCAAATTAGATTCTGAAAGAAGCTCATAGCTGACGTGTGCGTATATATAGTACCGTTCACAAGTGAAGCCCTAAAATAATATTAAAAATGTTTGTCTCTCTTTTCTAGACAATCAACAAATAATAATTAAACTATATATTAATTGTTGTGGATTCTTGTTGAGAAACCACACAAAATAATAAATAACAAAAAACAGATATGGAGATAGAAAATGTAGTTATATTGAACGAAAATATACAAACTGGAACACGGGTTAGTCAATTCAGGAATACTAGGAATACTGTTAGAAATCAATATATACAGTCTTGTAGTGAAGAAGTATGTCCAGGTAATGAGTCTATATCCAAAACAACTCCAAATTACTCTGCAGCAACTTACTGACCAACTAAGCGTCTGTACAACTACTCAACTCTACAATTGCCTTTGACAATCACTATATTTAGTTGTCCCTCCCACTAAGGGCAACATGTGACACATGGTCAGTTTATCAGTGGGAATTTCCGGGCTATATGGCCCGATTAAAAAATACCTGTCTATTTTTACCGAGTCGTGCTTCTACCCTTCGGCAGAACTACGACTGGGTTATTGCTCTCTGCTCGGAAGCAGAAAGCGCCCTCTGCCCGAAGGCAGAGGGCTGACAGTGAGAAATGCCGCCGCAGTGAGAAAACGCTTTGGCAATCACTACTGTTCTCTGTATTAGCAGAATTATATGTACACATCAGGTGAGTCCATTTTTATGTGCAAAAAGGGGTGATCCCCAACATTAATTATTAAGAAAACTGTTATTAAATGAATTACGATCACTTCTAAAATTGTTTATTAAGGTGAAATAAAAAATATTAATCAAAAATTAAAATGCACAAAAGTAAGTGAACCGTTACATTTATACTGGGTATTTTTGTCTTACATGGTTGCCAGTGAAAATTTTTGTGGGATATATAAGAATCAAACTTACTTTCATGCAACATATATATATATATATATATTTTCTAAACGTATACTGTTAAATATAAGAGACAATGAATGTCTATTATGTTTAATCATGAGCCGTTCTGAATGTCGTATTTTGGCTTTAATTTCAGTTCAAAATAAAGACAAAAATTCTCCAACATTTGGATAATTTTTATTAATTTGGTTCTTAGCTTTCGGCTCACATGAGCCATCTTCAGAGAGGTTATTAAGACGGTAATACAATAACATCCACCATCACCGACGATTTTATTTTGTGTTGACATAAAACTTCACTAGGCAACAGCAATAGTTAACAAAAATAACAAACGCAGTTCTCAAATTTGCAATGCGATTCTATGACGTCACACCATGTGATAGCTCAAAAGGACAACAGAACCATATATTCAAATGCAATGTAATGTGTTATGACCAGATTTAAATGTGATTTTATTAAGTGTGGGTTGTTTGGATTTAATGTAGATGGCCTCCAATATCTGAAGGTTCTTTTTACTGTGTGTATGAGTGAGGATAATTGTATTGTTGACTAAAATCTGTCTGATATTACCTACATGGTTATGTTTTCCTGAGAAATGTTGTTTAATTATACTCTGATCAGAACCAACTGAATAAAAAATTATCCAAATGTTGGAGAATTTTTGTCTTTATTTTCAACTGAAATTAAAGCCAAAATACAACATTTAGAACGGCTCATGTTTAAACATAATAGACATTCATTGTCTCTTATATTTAACAGTATATGTTTTGAAAATTATTTGCTGCCTCGATACACTAAATATATATATATATATCACACATTGAGTGCATGCTGATGCTAATAGTGGTTTTTGTATGAGTATAGATCTATAATAATAAAATAGACCATTTGATTTATAATAACAGAGCTACTTTTTAAATCAGTATCTGACAATTACAGCGCACATGAAACTCAGGGCTGTGCTAGTAGTGAAGGAAAGCAAGATATATATAAACAAATTGTTATAGGCATAAAATTTCATAATGGCAAGAAATAAAGTAAATTTCATACTTACAGGCATTTATAGATGATAGAATAACAATAGATGGTATAAAAAATAAGAAATATGAAAATGACCGACCGGTTTCCATCCCATTTATCATCAGGGTCAACTGAGATCTTTTTTTAATTCAATTTTTCAACATTTAAAATATTAATATATATATATATATATATATATATATACTGTAATAGTTGTTACAATGGTTTATAAGTTCATAGTATCACTACACAAAAATTTTTGCGTTTCGAAGCTAGCCTTGTATGTGGACTGCTTCTTCTTCAGGTGATTTAGTTGATATCTTTATAAAAGTAAATGCATGAACAAAAGGTTAAAAAATCTATGAGTTCTACAACTTAGTTACAATACTATATATATATATATATATATATATTTATGAAGGAAAACTCAACACGTCATTTCAAGTGGTTATAAAATATAGTTCATTTCTATGAGCTAATTAGTTCATTTCATCAGACCTTACAATATATTAGGTTGTCCCAAAAGTTTGTAAACACTTCCAAATAATTGAAATTTTACTCGCCAAGTAATCTAAGGTTACCAGAAAACACTTGCAAAAAAATTGAAATTTTACTCACAAAAACAACAAAAATTATTGCTCAAAATAAAGACCATCATTTTACAAGACTTTCTGCTGTTGGTCTGTAAGCTTTCAGATTTGGTCAAAGTACCATTCACCCAGCTTTGAATCAAAGAATTCTTGACACACTTCCTCGACTTCATCAAATGAGTCGAATCGGCAGCCCTTCAGAAAGTTTTGCATTGAGCGGAAAGGGCCGTAATCTGATGGAACACAGCCAGGATTATAGACTGGATGTGGCAGAAACTTAATGCCGTCCAGCTATTCAAACTTGTCTTTGGTCTTTCTGGCGGTGTGTGGCTTGGCATTGTCCTGCTGCATCAAAGTGCACTTTCGGTTGATCAGAGCCGGGTACTTTTACTTCAACTTTTCGTAGACCCACTCGTTACTGACAGTAAAGTTCGGCACTGATGGCACGACCATTCGGAACTAACTCAAAATGTATGATTCCTTCAAAGTTCCTCCAAACGCACAACATGACTTTCTTGCCGAATCGATCTTGTTTTGGAACCGACGGTGTCTCTTGCCCTTTCTGAACCCATCGCTTCTCTCGATTGTGCTGGACCAGATAGACCCATTTCGCAAGTATTTACGAACTTTTGGGACAACCTGATAACTTCCATTTGATACAAAAAATTTATCTGGAATAAGCATTTTCTTTAACTGAAGAGAAAGATAAAAATAAAAAATAAAAATGAAAATAAAAATAAAAATACAAAGAAAGAAAAGGGAAAGAAAAAGGTACTGGCATCAGTAATATATATATATATATATATTTCCTTTGTCTTCAGGTGATTTTCAATAATTATTATTTTAAATCACCTGAAGACACTGGAAGGTAGAAATCTGGGTTGCATAATAACTCATTTATAAATGAAAAATCAAATCAAAAGTTCTACAATGTAATTGTATTAAACATTTTTTGATACAACTCTGTACTGGTCTAATTTAATTATGACCAAAAAATAAATAATTAAATAATTATATATATATAGAGTAAAAAGTGTGAGAGGCAGTGAACATTTTGTTTAAAGTGTATATTTATTGTTGTTGTTATTACACAGATTATAATACATTAATATCCATAATGGTATTTGTGACACTACACATGTTTTGTGTCTAAAGTTGACTTGCTTCAGGCAAATAAACTTGTGACTTTATGTATCAGTTCCTTTTTTGTTTCTGATGGCCAAGGTATCGTTTATAAATACGTAGTAAGTAAATCAAGTGGTGGCCACCCAGTTGAAATGGTTGTGGGATTGGCAGTTTTTCACATCAGGTGTGTAAAAATGGATAAACCTATAAATAAATCAACAGCTGACCACCAAGTTGAAATGATTGTGGGGTGGAGTTCTTCACATTAGCACATTAAGTTTATCTTGGAGGTGCCTTTGTTATCTAGGAATTTTTCATTGACTTGCAAATTGGTCTGCATTAGTTTTCTATCGGGTCATCTGGTTCTTTTTATTGCTTTGGGGATACTATTTGAATTTGGGGTATAATAAATATACACTTTAAACAAATTTGATGTATTATAAACATGCACTTTAAACAAAATGGTCATAGCCTCTCACACTTTTTATTCTATACCAATACCAATTTCTCTCATTGGAACAACACTATTTCTGTTTTTAATATGTATATATATAAATATATTTAAATTTTTGTTAAATACCATAATATATATATATATATATATATATATATATATATATATATATAAATTAACCTAGTGAGCCAACAAACCGACCAAGGTTTCACCTAAACAGATCTTCAGGAAAGGTTGGCCAGCCTTCCCTGAAGATCTGTTTAGGTGAAACCATGGTAGGTTTGTTGGCTCACTAGGTCCATTTACTTATGCTGCTCTGCTTATGTATAAAAAGCCAGGATGGGTTTTACAACCTGAAAGGCAATCTTCTAAGATGTGGCCTGCTAAGATGTGGCCTGCAGCCTTGAATGGCAACCTTCCAAATATAAAAGGCCAGGATGTGGTTTGCAGCCTTGAATGGCAACCATCCACATATAAAAAGCCAGGATGGGGTCTGCAACCTGAATGGCAACATTCCAAATATAAAAGGCCAGGATGGGGTTTGCAGCCTTGAAGGGCAACCATCCAAATATAAAATTCCAGGAGAGTGTCTGCAGCCTTGAATGGCAACCTTCCAAATATAAACAGCCAGGATGGGGGTCTACAGACTTGAATGGCAACCTTCCAAATATAAAAAGCCAGGATGGGGTCTGCAGACTTGAATGGCAACATTCCAAATATAAAAGGCCATGATGAGTTCTGCAGCCTTGGATGGCAACCATCCACATATAAAAAGCCAGGATGGGGTCTGCAACCTGAATGGCAATCTTCTAAATATCAAAGGCTAAGATGTGGCCTGCAGCCTTGAATGGCAACCTTCCAAATATGAAAAGCCAGGATGGGGTCTGCAGCCTTGAATGGCAACCTTCCAAATATAAAATTCCAGGAGAGGGTCTACAGACTTGAATGGCAACCTTCCAAATATGAAAAGCCAGGATGGGGTCTGCAGACTTGAATGGCAACTTTCCAAATATAAAAGGCCAGGATGGGGTGTGCCGCCTTGAATGGCAACCATCCACATATAAAAAGCCAGGATGGGCTTTGCAACCTGAATGGCAATCTTCTAAATATCAAGGCAAAGATGTGGCCTGCAGCCTTGAATGGCAACCTTCCAAGTATAAAAGGCCAGGATGGTGTTTGCAGCCTTGAATGGCAACCATCCAAATATAAAATTCCAGGAGAGGGTCTGCAGACTTGAATGGCAACCTTCCAAATATAAAAGGCCATGATGAGTTCTGCAGCCTTGGATGGCAACCATCCACATATAAAAAGCCAGGAGAGTGTCTGCAGCCTTGAATGGCAACCTTCCAAATATAAAAGGCCAGGATGTGGTTTGCAGCCTTGAATGGCAACCATCCAAATATAAAATTCCAGGAGAGGGTCTGCAGACTTGAATGGCAACCTTCCAAATATAAAAGGACCATGATGAGTTCTGCAGCCTTGGATGGCAACCATCCACATATAAAAAGCCAGGAGAGTGTCTGCAGCCTTGAATGGCAACCTTCCAAATATAAAAAGCCAGGATGGGGGTCTACAGACTTGAATGGCAACATTCCAAATATAAAAGGCCAGGATGGGATTCGCAGCCTTGAATGGCAACCATCCAAATATAAAATTCCAGGAGAGGGTCTACAGACTTGAATGGCAACCTTCCAAATATAAAAGGCCAGGATGTGGTTTGCAGCCTTGAATGGCAACCATCCACATATAAAAAGCCAGGATGGGGTTTGCAACCTGAATGGCAACCTTCCAAAGATAAAAGGCCAGGATGTGGTTTGCAGCCTTGAATGGCAACCATCCAAATATAAAATTCCAGGAGAGTGTCTGCAGCCTTGAATGGCAACCTTCCAAATATAAAAAGCCAGGATGGGGGTCTACAGACTTGAATGGCAACCTTCCAAATATAAAAAGCCAGGATGGGGTCTGCAGACTTGAATGGCAACATTCCAAATATAAAAGGCCATGATGAGTTCTGCAGACTTGGATGGCAACCATCCACATATAAAAAGCCAGGATGGGGTCTGCAACCTGAATGGCAATCTTCTAAATATCAAAGGCTAAGATGTGGCCTGCACCCTTGAATGGCAACCTTCCAAATATAAAAGGCCAGGATGGGGTTTTGCTGCCTTGAATGGCAACCATCCAAATATAAAATTCCAGGCGAGTGTCTACAGACATGAATGGCAACCTTCCAAATATGAAAAGCCAGGATGGGGTCTGCAGCCTTGAATGGCAACCTTCCAAATATAAAATTCCAGGAGAGGGTCTACAGACTTGAATGGCAACCTTCCAAATATGAAAAGCCAGGATGGGGTCTGCAGACTTGAATGGCAACCTTCCAAATATAAAAGGCCAGGATGGGGTGTGCCGCCTTGAATGACAACCATCCACATATAAAAAGCCAGGATGGGCTTTGCAACCTGAATGGCAATCTTCTAAATATCAAGGCTAAGATGTGGCCTGCAGCCTTGAATGGCAACCTTCCAAGTATAAAAGGCCAGGATGGTGTTTGCAGCCTTGAATGGCAACCATCCAAATATAAAATTCCAGGAGAGGGTCTGCAGACTTGAATGGCAACCTTCCAAATATAAAAGGCCATGATGAGTTCTGCAGCCTTGGATGGCAACCATCCACATATAAAAAGCCAGGAGAGTGTCTGCAGCCTTGAATGGCAACCTTCCAAATATAAAAAGCCAGGATGGGGGTCTACAGACTTGAATGGCAACATTCCAAATATAAAAGGCCAGGATGGGATTCGCAGCCTTGAATGGCAACCATCCAAATATAAAATTCCAGGCGAGTGTCTAAAGACATGAATGGCAACCTTCCAAATATGAAAAGCCAGGATGGGGTCTGCAGCTTTGAATGGCAACCATCCAAATATAAAATTCGAGGAGAATGTCTGCAGCCTTGAATGGCAACCTTCCAAATATAAAAAGCCAGGATGGGGTCTGCAGCCTTGAATGGCAACCTTCCAAATATAAAAGGCCAGGATGGGGTTTGCAGCCTTGGATGGCAACCTTCCACATATAAAAAGCCAGGATGGGGTCTGCAACCTGACTGGCAATCTTCTAAATATCAAAGGCTAAGATGTGGCCTGCACCCTTGAATGGCAACCTTCCAAATATAAAAGGCCAGGATGGGGTTTTGCTGCCTTGAATGGCAACCATCCAAATATAAAATTCCATGCGAGTGTCTACAGACATGAATGGCAACCTTCCAAATATGAAAAGCCAGGATGGGGTCTGCAGCCTTGAATGGCAACCTTCCAAATATAAAATTCCAGGAGTGGGTCTACAGACTTGAATGGCAATCTTCCAAATATGAAAAGCCAGGATGGGGTCTGCAGACTTGAATGGCAACCTTCCAAATATAAAAGGCCAGGATGGGGTTTGCTGCCTTGAATGGCAACCATCTACATATAAAAAGCCAGGATGGGGTTTGCAACCTGAATGGCAATCTTCTAAATATCAAAGGCTAAGATGTGGCCTGCAGCCTTGAATGGCAACTTTCCAAATATAAAAGGCCAAGATGGTGTTTGCAGCCTTGAATGGCAACCATCCAAATATAAAATTCCAGGAGAGGGTCTGCAGACTTGAATGGCAACCTTCCAAATATAAAAGGCCATGATGAGTTCTGCAGCCTTAGATGGCAACCATCCACATATAAAACCCCAGGATGGGGTCTGCAACCTGAATGGCAATCTTCTAAATATCAAAGGCTAGGATGTGGTCTGCAGACTTGAATGGCAACCTTCCAAATATAAAAGGCCAGGATGTGGTTTGCAGCCTTGAATGGCAACCATCCAAATATAAAATTCCAGGAGAGGGTCTACAGACTTGAATGGCAACCTTCCAAATATAAAAGGCCAGGATGTGGTTTGCAGCCTTGAATGGCAACCATCCACATATAAAAAGCCAGGATGGGGTCTGCAGACTTGAATGGCAACATTCCAAATATAAAAGGCCAGGATGGGATTCGCAGCCTTGAATGGCAACCATCCAAATATAAAATTCCAGGAGAGGGTCTACAGACTTGAATGGCAACCTTCCAAATATAAAAAGCCAGGATGGGGTTTGCTGCCTTGAATGGCAACCATCCACATATAAAAAGCCAGGATGTGGTCTGCAACCTGAATGGCAATCTTCTAAATATCAAAGGCTAGGATGTGGTCTGCAGCCTTGAAGAGCAACCTTCCAAATATAAAAGGCCAGGATGGGGTTTGCCGCCTTGAATGGCAACCATCCAAATATAAAATTAAAGAAGAGGGTCTACAGACTTGAATGGCAGCCTTCCAAATATGAAAAGGCAGGATGGGGTCTGCAGACTTGAATGGCAACCTTCCAAATATAAAAGGCCAGGATGGGGTTTGCCGCCTTGAATGGCAACCATCCACATATAAAAAGCCAGGGTGGGGTCTGCAAAGTGAATGGCAATCTTCTAAATATCAAAGGCTAAGATGTGGCCTGCAGCCTTGAAGAGCAATCTTCCAAATATAAAAGGCCAAGATGGGGTTTGCAGCCTTGAATGTCAACCATCCACATATAAAAGGCCAGGATGGGGTCTGCAACCTGAATGTCAATCGTCTAAATATCAAAGGCTAGGATGTGGTCTGCAGACTTGAATGGCAACATTCCAAATATAAAAGGCCAGGATGTGGTTTGCAGCCTTGAATGGCAAACTTCCAAATATAAAAAGCCAGGATGGGGGTCTACAGACTTGAATGGCAACCATCCAAATATAAAAAGCCAAGATGGGTTCTGCAGACTTGAATGGCAACCTTCCAAATATAAAAGGCCAGGATGTGGTTTGCAGCCTTGAATGGCAACAATCCACATATAAAAAGACAGGATGGGGTCTGCAACCTGAATGGCAATCTTCTAAATATCAAAGTCTAGGAAGTGGTCTGCAGACTTGAATGGCAACATTCCAAATATAAAAGGCCAGGATGTGGTTTGCAGCCTTGAATGGCAAACTTCCAAATATAAAAAGCCAGGATGGGGGTCTACAGACTTGAATGGCAACCATCCAAATATAAAAAGCCAGGATGGGGTCTGCAGACTTGAATGGCAACCTTCCAAATATAAAAGGCCAGGATGGGGTCTGCAACCTGAATGACAATCGTCTAAATATCAAAGGCTAGGATGTGGTCTGCAGACTTGAATGGCAACATTCCAAATATAAAAGGCCAGGATGAGGTTTGCAGCCTTGAATGGCAACCATCCACATATAAAAAGCCAGGGTTTAGGCAGCTACCTGAATGGCAATCTTCTAAATATCAAAGGCTAGGATGTGGCCTGCAGCCTTGAATGGCAACCTTCCAAATATAAAAGGCCAGGATGGGGTTTGCAGCCTTGAATGGCAACCATCCACATATAAAAAGCCAGGATGGGGTCTGCAAAATGAATGGCAATCTTCTAAATATCAAAGGCTAAGATGTGGCCTGCAGCCTTGAATGGCATCCTTCCAAATATAAAAGGCCAGGATGGTGTTTGTAGCCTTAAATGGCAACCATCCACATATAAAAAGCCAGGATTTAGTCAGCTACCTGAATGTCAATCTTCTAAATATCAAAGGCTAGGATGGGGCTGCAGCCTTGAATGGCAACCTTCCAAATATAAAAGGCCAGGATGGGGTTTGCAGCCTTGAATGGCAACCATCCACATATAAAAAGCCAGGATGGGGTCTGCAAAATGAATGGCAATCTTCTAAATATCAAAGGCTAAGATGTGGCCTGCAGCCTTGAATGGCAACCTTCCAAATATAAAAAGACAGGATTGGGTCTGCAGCCTTGGATGGCAAACTTCCAAATATAAAAAGCCAGGATGGGGGTCTACAGACTTGAATGGCAACCATCCAAATATAAAAAGCCAGGATGGGGTCTGCAGACTTGAATGGCAGCATTGCAAATATAAAAGGCCATGATGAGTTTTGCAGCCGTGGATGGCAACCTTCCAAATATAGAAAGACAGGATTGGGTCTGCAGCCTTGGATGGCAAACTTCCAAATATAAAAAGCCAGGATGGGGTCTGCAGATTTGAATGGCAACCTTCCATATATGAAAAGCCAAGATAGGGTCTGCAGCCTTGAATGGCAACCTTCCAAATATAAAAAGCCAGGATGGGGTCTGCAGATTTGAATGGCAACCTTCCATATATGAAAAGCCAAGATAGGGTCTGCAGCCTTGAATGGCAACCTTCCAAATATAAAAAGCCAGGATGGGGTCTGCAGCCATGAATGGCAACCTGCCAAATATAAAAACCCAGGAGAGTGTCTGCAACCTTGAATGTCAACCTTCCAAATATAAAAAGCCAGGATGTGGTCTGCGGCCTTGAATGGCAACCTTCCAAATATAAAAAACCAGGATTAGATCTGCAACCTTGAATGTCAACCTTCCAAATATAAAAAGCCAGAATGGGGTGCTGCAGCCTTGAATGGCAACCTTCTGAATATTTAAGGCTATGACAGTGTTTTCAACCTTGAATGGCAACCTTCCATATATATAAATCCAGGATGGTGTCTGCAGCCTTGAACAGTAACCTTCTTAATATATAAGGCTAGCATGGGGTCTTCAGCCTTGAATTGCAACTTTCCAAGAGATAGTTTTTTGTTAAAAACTTTTGGTGTACTTGGACTGTGAGTGTCTGATTTGAGCATCTTGAAAAGCATCTAGCTTTTTAAAGTCTTGCCTCACATCATTATGACAAATCCTCTGTCAAGCAAGACACACCCTACTTTGTGCAAGATTAATCCTGGTCCTGACTCAATAAAATAACATACTTACATATGAACACATGTAACTCTCCTAAGACTTCAACTCATAAATGATACACCATTAATATTTCCCAAAAATCTTGACTGATCAATATTTTTACAATAGAACTTTCCTTGTAATCATTGTCACATGAGAATAATGTGCCACTGCTAACATTTGTATTTGAACATGGGTTGCCAGGGAGTAAAGAATGTCGACATCTTTCTCAAATAATTCATGGTACTGGGCTGCCAGCATCACATGACACATAGAATATATACTGTACTGTGCAAAAGTATTAGGACAAGAACTATTTTATCTTTTATGAGGCATATTGACAGAAAATAAACAATTTAATTAAAGTTGTTTTATTTGATTTACTCAACAAATGCTTTAAGAAGGAAAAATACTTGTTACAACATAAATTTAATATTTTTTATCCAAAATATCCCATAGATGTCCAATAGGATTGAGATCAGGGCTTTGGGGCGGGGGGGATCGACAATTAAAATTCCGAAGCTTTTCTTCTTCTTTCTTTTTAGTTAAATAATTCTTAGAAAGGTTTAGCTTTTCATCCTGTATTTGAATTTCAGTGAGGCTTTTAGGAAAATCAACCCTGTCCTAATACTTTTGCACACTACTGGTAGTGTGCAAAAGTGTTAGGACAGGGATAATTTTAAACTTTATTTTGATGCCTCATAAAAGATAAAATAGTTCTTGTCTTAATACATTTGCACAGTACTGTATATATATATATATATGGGTATAGAGGGATTAGAGTATGTAGAGTCGGAGAAGAATAAGTGTCTGATGCACTATTGTTCAAAGATGTAATTATACTGAAATATAGAAATATAGAAACTATTATGCTCTCAGTTCAGAAATTTTTTAAAAATATTTCTTTTGTATGAAAATTACTGGGAAAAATATTCACATTTTTTTGTTGATCAAATGAATTTTTAAGACGTTAGAATAAAAATTAAATATAAAGGCTCATTTATTTTTTTTTTAGTCGCGTTTGACACGTCTGATTTGATTTCTGTGATGTAATCTAGCAACCATCTTAGATCTTAGATGTTTTACGGGGCAAATGTAAACAATCGACACCATTGGCCAAAAATTGCGAAAGATAAAAATTGCTGAACTTAAACTCAAAAAGTATGTGTTGACCTGGGTTCCCTGTAGATATGTGTCCCTAGAAAGTTTGAATGGCGTAGCTTAAGAAATGTAGGCATGCATAAGGAACAGTTACACACAGACTTGCAGATCGCCTTTTATATATAGAGATAAACAAGTGAAATTAAGATGAAAGAAATCCTAGTCAAAAATAAATAAAGGCTGACAATGTTTCATCTAATAATAAAATTCAAGATAATATTACTGCTAATACTACTAATGTAATAAAAAGCAAGTGAAATGAAGATGAAAGAAATCCTAGTCAAAAATGAATAATGGTTGACAGTGCTTCATCTAATAATAATAAAATTCAAGATAATATTGCTACTAATACTACTAATGTAATAAAAAAACAAATAAAATGAAGATGAAAAAATGCTAGTCAAAAATGAATTATG
Organism: Ascarosepion bandense; assembly: GCA_037127315.1. Lineage (NCBI taxonomy): Eukaryota > Metazoa > Mollusca > Cephalopoda > Sepiida > Sepiidae > Ascarosepion > Ascarosepion bandense. The sequence goes on along the minus strand of JBBBDQ010001453.1, from coordinate 1,186 downwards.
GTTCTTCTGTGTTCATTTTAATGTCGGCTTTCATTGTCATTCAAGTAAGATTGACAACATATGTAACCATTTTTTTAACAGTGGATGGTAAGCAAGTATGGAAGCCATAACTAACTTTTTCTCATCACTTCTCTCAGTGATACTGACATGTCTGTGACAATTTTTGTTTTTTGTTTTTTTTTGTCTGTTTGGCAATGGGACAAAAAGTTCAGTGACATAAAAGGTATTTCCAAATTTCCAACAAGGGGATTTGTGCTAAGTGAATACGAGCTACCTTAACTGGAATTCGAACTGCAAATTCTGGCCGGTTCACACACAAACGCTTTCAGAGAATTGAGCTGGCCACCTTACCTTACCTTACTCCTCACTCCCCTCCCCAAACCCACAAAGCCTAACCAGTGAGAACTAGGGACACGCAAGCATTATAAAACATTATGTCAGCCAAGATGTTGGCATCTCATCAGTTGCCTCTGTTGGTCTGTCTCTGTCTTCCGCTGCCGCGCCCCGCCTCGGCCCTGCCTCGTCTCGTCTCGTCTCGCCTCGCCCCGTTTCCACCCGCCGCATCCGTCTGCGTGACTCTGGAAAAGATGTCTCTGAATTTGAAAGCGAAAGAACGTCAGGAATTTCCGAAATCCTTTCTCTTTAACCTTATCTCTTCCATCCCCATACCTATCCCACCCTAACCCTAACCATCAGACGTAAAACCCCCCCCCCCCCATTACTAGCTGTTTATAATTTTCACTCCTTCACCACATGGAACGCGAGGCCGGTTAGGGAGATAAGTTGAAACAAGTACTTACTTTCTCTCTTCTGTCTTATGCCCACTCACTCGCTCACTCAAACACCCTTTCCTTTCTTTCATTTGGAACTGATATTTAGTTACTTCTTTCTTTTGAGCTCCTTTTCTTTTCTTTCTTTCTTTTCTACATTTGTCTTTTTTTCCTTTAATAATATTATTCCTCTTCTTATTTGATTCTTTCTTTCTTTCTTTCTTTCTTTGTCACGTTTGTCGTTTTCCTTTAATATCATTTTTCGTATTTGATTCCTTCTTTCTTTTATCTTTCATTTTCTTGCTTTCGTTTCTCTTTTCCCTTTAATAATTTCTAAGCATTTCTTTTATTTGATTCTTTCTTTCTTTCTTTCTTTCTTTCTTTCTTTCTTTCTTTCTCACAATTGTCTTTTTCTC
>JBBBDQ010001452.1:1695000-1747509 GCA_037127315.1 Ascarosepion bandense | reverse complement strand
TTATTATTATTATTACGATTGTTTTTGTTGACAATATATATGTTTGTGTGTGCTCATAGCGTAGTGGTTAACTTGAGAGAAAGTGAGAGAGAGAGAGAGGGGGGGGGAATATGAAAAAAGAACGATAAGGATAATGGCGGAAACATGACTTATTTTCTTCCTTTCTTCTCATAAGCGAAATGTCACAAGATTTCGCGTGTAATTATTATATTTACTTCAGAGAAAACAAACTTGAGAAAGGAATGAATCCACATCTTCTAACACCGACTACAATCTCCAAAGCTTTAAATACGATATAAACCATTACATAGTATTTGCCTATATTTCTGAGATTAGGTAGTATTTACAGTATTTACATTATTCGAACTGTTATCCTCATCTTTGTTGGCATTTGTACGACGTTTAATAATAGATCATTCTATTTGTCTATATTTTTGAGATGAGGTAGTATTTACAGTATTTACATTATTCGAACTGTTATCCTCATCTTTGTCACCATTTGTACGACGTTTAATAATAGATTATTCTATTTATCTATATTTTTGAGAGGAGGAAGTATTTACAGTATTTACTTTATTCGGACTATTGTCCTCGTCTTTGTTGCTATTTGTACGACGTTTAATAATAGATCATTCTATTTATATTTCTGAGATGAGATAGTTTTTACAGTATTTACATTATTCGGACTATTATCCTCGTCTTTGTTTCTATTTATACGATGTTTCTGCTAGTCGATATAGACGTTCGTTAGTTCCTGTTCTCTTAGAGTTGGGAGTTCAATACCAGGATTCAGCTGTGGTGAATATGTACCTTGCAGGGTTAGAGGAAATTAAATCATGACTTTCAATCGAGGCTTTACGGAAGGAACGAGTATGATATACCCCAGTGATTGTAATAAAGGATTCGGTTCGAAATTCCTAGCACCTGATGAAGGCCGGAGCGTACGCCGGCTGAAACGTCGTACAAATGGCAACAAAGATGAGAACAATAGGACGGAATAATGTAAATATTGTAAATCCTTACTTGACAGCCTGCCATTAATCACTTTCTCACCAATGTGATGTAGATTTCTTTTGTCTTTTCTACTAGTATTTTCGTGGAAATTGCTCTGACGAGCTTTATTCCCTTGGTTCCCCAGCCATTTGCATTTATGTATGCTACTAGATTTGCATCAAAGCCTCACCTTTTTACCGTTGAAATAATTCAATGTACCGGCATTTTCTACTCTGACAGCTTCTTTTCTTACACTTACCGCCTCTTGGACTCCCTTTCTGTTTACTTGCTTCCCTGATAGCTACAATCTTTAACAATTTAAATGCAACATCAACTGCCATCTTCTATCATCTTGAATCCCATATATCTTATATTCTTTCACCAATACCCACTGTACCCAGTCTTTTCTATACTGCGCACTAAGTCCTTGCTTAGAGTGAAATGATGGAAAATTGCATGATGAAAACTTTATTCAATTAACATCATGCTATATAAATTTCGTAAATCTATAAAATGTCATGAATGTATAAATTTATGAAATTTATACAGTACGGTATAGAACTCATAATGATTGTTACTCTTATACTCTTCAGGATTGAAACGCTGTTATTGACACTGCGAGATCAGTCTAGAAACTATCCATCGATTTTGCATTCAAAGTTGTTTTCGTTTTGTTTTTTGTTATAGTATTCCAAATGGATATTGGCACGTAATGAGAAATCGGGGTGCCGAGTTCGAATTCCAGTTGAATTTTTTGCATCCACTTACGCGTTAATACTCTTTGGAAAGGTATACTCTTTGGAAAGGTATACTCTTGGGAAAGGTCTACTCTTGAGAAAGGTATACTCTTGGGAAAGGTATACTCTTGGGAAAGGTATACTCTTTGGAAAGGTATACTCTTGAGAAAGGTATACTCTTGGGAAAGGTATACTTTTGAGAAAGGTATACTCTTGGGAAAGGTATACTTTTTAAAAGGTATACTCTTGAGAAAGGTATACTCTTGGGAATCCATCTTTTCTCCCCCCCCATCTATGAACTGAATTATATCATTAAACCATTAAAAAGTTTATTAAAATCTAAAAATATTTATAAGCTGTAGAAAATGAATCAACCCACCACGAAAACTAATTTCTTTGAAGAACTATATATTTCTTATTCAATAAAATAGCGATTTGTATACGATTATGTAATGCTTATAATTGCTACTCCCGCTAAGGGAAGTTCACACATGATCCGAAGCTGAAAGAAAACTTTTGACGGTTGGTTGTTGAGTAAAAGATTGTGTTTTTGCGTTGGGGTCTGTGAGAATGACACATTTCTAGAGGCCAAAACTGCACATTCGTTATTGAATACATCGTTCTATTGCTCGAGTTTTAAGCAATAAAACTCTGTGAGAGTGAGTTGAAAAGTTCATAGGCAGACACTGAAGGTGTAATGCTAAAGCTGTTAAATCTTGCACGCAATAATTTCAACTCGTTTTCTTAATAATTGTATTGTTTCTTTCCAGGTGCAAGGTTGTTTGTAAATAAATGGATATGAATTAATGATTCTACACCTGTGAAACCTTGCATGCATTTGAAGTATATAGGGATAATGACGAGGAAACACACGTGTTATTTGTAACGAAACAAGATAAGAAGTTCAATTACAAAATTCACACATTTGAAGTTTTAGTAGTTTGTTAAGTAATCAAACATTAAAATTTAGTATTTTTGACGAATTGTCAAGAAGAGAAAATTTTCATATTAATTCATAGGACAGGAAGTAATACTAAAACATATTTAAAACACATTGAGAGAGTTCGTTTCTCACATAAAATTTATACGGTTGCATTCAACATGAATAAAAAGATATATTTTAAGGTACTTAGCTTATGACTTGAATAGAGTTATTTCATTAGAGACTGATAATTATCAATGTGTAACTTAATACTGGCGTTACTCAGACGTGCGAGACTCTGCCTCTCTCTCTCTCTCTCTATCTCTAGCTCTCTCCCTCTCTACCACTCTCTCTCTCTCTCTTCTTTCTTTTCGTTTGATTCAACATCTTTGTCTATTTATATCATCTCATAAAATTCAATTCTTCTAAAACGAAGCTGCTGTCAATTAACCACCACAGACAACCGCAACTCCCCCCGATTAGCATGGAACAGGCTTGTCTCCCAGAGAGTAAATCACTACCCCTGCTTGGCCTGACACTCTCAGCGGACCTCAAGTGGAATGACTACGTCGAATCCATTGCTAAATCCGCTGCTATGAAAGTCGGCTATCTGTGCAGAGCCCGGAAATTCTTTCCTCCTGAATCTATCCTGCACATATATAAATCTACCGTCCGCCCGTGCATTGAATACTGCTGCCACATCTGGTCGGGTGCCCCTGCTATTCTCTTCGGGCTTCTTGACAAAATACAGCGGAGAATCTTTAATGTGATCGATACCGACTTAGCTGACAGCCTGCAGTCACTCTCTCACCGGTGTGACGTGGCTTCCCTGTGCCTCTTCTATAAGTACTTTCACGGCTTCTGCTCGGATGAACTTAAATCACTGGTGCCTCCTAGATGTGAATTTGCACGAGATACTAGATTGGCAACTAGGTCCCACCCCTTTTCAGTGAAACCGATGAAATGTAACAGCAATTTCTACTCCAACAGCTTCTTTCCTCGCACTTCTCGCCTGTAGAATTCCCTTCCGCATAATTGCTACCCGACGGCTACAACCTCCAGGAGTTTAAATGTAAGGTCAATAGACACCTCCTAACACACTCGCACCCATTCCCTCCAACTCTCTCCCAACGTACCTCCTAATTCGTCTATTACCATCCCTCTGACATTTCCTATACCCAATCGCTCTATGTAGCCCCATGCGCTATAGTGGCAGTGGACTGCCTTGCTTGGGTGGATATGATAAAAAAAAAGATTTGATATTGGCTCGTTACGTTTTCTCAGTCTGTAAGCCTCTCCCTTTTCATTAATCATGACTATATATATATATATATATATATATATATATATATAGTGCTGTGCAAAAGTATTAGGTCAAGAACTTTTTTATCTTTTATGGGGCATCAAAATAAAGTTTAAAATCAACCCTGTCCTAATACTTTTGCACACTACCGGTATTATTATGACTGGGGTGATTTTCCTAAAAAAAACTTACTGAAATTCAAATACAGGCTGAAAAGCCAATTAAATTGCTAATATATATTGATTATTTAAAACTAGGTGTAAAAGAAATTTATTAAAAAGAAGTTATATGTAATTTTTCCAATTTTTTATTAAACAAGTCTTTTTTAAACTACTCTACTGAACATTTATGGGATATTTTGGATAAAAATTAATAAGTCTATCACTTTGGGAACAAATACAAGCTGCTTGGCAGGAGATACTATTCGATACATTGAAAAAGCTTGTGATGTCAATGCCTGCCAGAATGAAGGCAAAAGACTATTATACTAAATATTAAATTAATAATGGTATTTGTGAGGCTACACGTGTTTCGAGTCTAAAATTGTCTCTCTTCAGGCGAATAAATTTGTGGCTTTACGTATCAAGTTCCTTTTGTTTCTTATGGCCAAGTTGTTGCTTTATAAATAAGTAAGTAGAAAAAATAAGAAAATAAATAAAATCAGTAAAATAAAATAAGATAAAATAAATCAAATGTTGGCACGTTGAATGGTCTGTGTTATTTCACATCAGCACGGGTATAAATGGATAAACAGATAAATAAATAAACAGATGAATGAATCAAGTGTTTACCCCAATTTGAAATGATTTTGGTCTGGGGTTACCTTTTTAGTAGGTTAAAATGTTCTAGTGGACTTTGCTTATCTATAATCCTTTTCATCGGTCAGTTGGTTGTTTTTATTGCTTCGACGGTGTTTTGAATTTGGTGTGTGTGCGTGTGTGTGTGTGTATGTGTGTGTGTGCCTGTGTGTGTGTGTGTGTGTGTGTGTGTGTGTGAGAGAGAGAGAGAGAGAGAGAGAAAGAGAGCGGTTTTTTATTTCGTCTTTATATTTTTATGGGTCATCTGGTTCTTTTTTTATTGTTTGAGGTTATATTTTGAATTTGGTGTGTGTGTATGTATGTGGGTGTGTGTATGTATGTGGGTGTGTGTATGTGTGTGTGTTTGTATGTGTGTGTCTATATGTTTTTCGTTATGTGTGTGTTTTTCATGTTGTTTTCTTGAGCCAAGTCTTCTATTTTTGTATGAATCTTTCTTCCTGCATTATTAATATTTCGTAATCTGTGCTTTGATAAGTAGGTATAACTTTGAATTTGCCATCACTACATTCATGCAAATGTTGGGAAACATATAATTTCATGCTATGTGATAATCTTATATTGCTTCTATGACGAGAAATTCTATTATTCAAGCATTCTGTACCTCCCACGTATATCTTCGCACATTTGTCGCATTTTAAAGCTCAGATCAGATTTTATATCCAATGTAGTTGCGTTTTCGAACTGGAAGTGTTCTCCTTCTATTATATGTTGCATATTCCACATCTTTTTTTGCTGCATTTTGTGACCCCCTATGTTGTGTGTTGTTGTTCGAATTTCGATGAGGTTAGGATGTCTTTTAAATTTTGGGACTGGAGTTTGTTGTTGATTATTTTGGTTGTCTTTAAGATTTTATTTTATTTTTTCATTATTGTTGAGTAATTCCATGTGGGTTTTGATCTTTGTGAATAATTATGGGTTGTTTTTGTTGTGAGTGGAAACGTATGCTAGAATGTTTTCTTCCTTTTCGTGTTTTATTTTTTTTTTTTGTTTTTTTTTTCATTCTGGGGGGATTCTAATGGTATGTTTTGCTAGTTGTAAACCCTTGTCTTTTAGTGAGTTGGGGTATCCTCTCATTTGTAATGTTTTTCGTAGTTCTTCTAGGCGTATTTTACGGAGGGTTTTGTCAGTTACTATCGTGCAAATTCGTCGTGCTAGGGGGATAGGGGATGGATTTTAAACAGCTTTTTTGGATGGTGACTCTTGAAGTGGAGGTATTGTTGGGTGTCTGTGGATTTGTGGTAAATGTGTCTGTGATGATGTGATTGTTTTCGTTTTTTATGAGTATGTCTAAGAATGGTAATTCTTTATAACTATATTCTAGCGTGAACTTGATTTTGGGATGTAAGTGTAGTATATTGTGTAATTTGTTTATGTCCTCCCCCATGTTGATTTCCAAAAGATAAAACATTCATCCAGTAATCTCTTCCATGATTTCGTGAATTTTATTTTTATGTTTTCCCCATATTTATGCCCTCTTTGGTTGTATAGGTTTTCTTCTAGATATGCTAGGGTGAGTGTTGCATATGTCGGTGCCATTTTTGTCCCCTTCGCGGTACCTGTAGTTTGTATATATTTTTTGTTGTTAAACTGGAAGGAATTGTTGTGTAATATATATATATATATATATATATATATATATATTCCTTCCTCACGTTCGTGAGTTTTGAATATTTTACTTATGTCTTAATGTAAGATACTCAATTGTAAGTTCATTCATCGATGTTGCCGTCATTTTAGACAGCATATATATATTTTTTTTTTCTGTCATTTTTGACGTTACGATCTCTCTCGTTATTAATAAAAAGTATTGAAATTAGTGCATACAATATTTCACAGCTATAGCATAACTCCGCCATAGTCGGTCTATGAACTTTTCAGCTCAATCGACCTGGAAGGAAACATTGAATATATTAATAAATAATGATCAGCCTATGACTCGTATGGCGATAGTGTCTTTTTAACTGTTAGTTAGTGTTTTAACTGTCATGTTTTGCCAAATTCATAGCAAAAATTTCTGTGGAGAAAGATTCAACGATGGAATCGATTTGTAATCTGGTGACAACCACTGTGTTTTTATCGTTTGTTGTCTGCACACAATGGTAATTTCTTCGTGTCAGTATAAACCTAGAATCCAAAAGAAAATGACACAGATGAAAATTTTCGAAGTTCGTACCGAATCCATATGCTGTCCTTCCAATTCTTTTCCAATTTGCTTCGAATTTCTGAACAAGGATGAAGATGATACCCTGTGGAGCTTTACTGAATCTCCTTAGTTAATTTATCTGACGCCATCAAATGTTATTATCCAAGGTGTTTCCTGTTAGACTAAAAAAAACCTTCGACTTTTAAAAATTGATACATCATCACTGCACCTGCGTTCAGACGTATATTTTTGTTTATAACGTGTGTAGCATTCCTGAAATCGTTTGCATTCAACTTGCACATTTATAAATCTACAAATTGTCCGTGCATTGAATACTGTAGCCCTGGTCGATTCTGCAATGCAATCGATCCTGACTTTCTCACCAACGTAACGTGGCTTCCCTCTGTGTTTTCTACAAATATTTTCATGGCAACTGCTCGAAAAACTTTTTTCGTCTGGCGACGTAAATACGTGAATTAACATTAACCATAAGTAGATAGTCAGTTAGTTAAGTGCCACACGTGATACAAGCTTAGGTGATCATGTCTCCAAAGGGACATGATTGACTGGGCAGAAGATTATCCCGCAGTAAGTTGCTATTGCTTTCTGAGGTAGACTATTTGCCAACCAAGGCTATAGAACCAAATCTGTCCTGTTATTTAAGCCATAACTGGAGGGAAGAAACGGATTAATACCTTTCCCAAGGGTATTTGTGCGTAAGTGAATGCAAGGAATTCAACTGGATTTCGAACTTGGCTTCCCGATTTCTTGTTCCAAGCCGATATCCACTGCACCACAATGCACATAAATGACGCCATTTTAATTATAATTTAATTAAATTTTCAGTACCCGATTTTTTTTATCTAAATAATATGTTTTTCAGTTCCTATTAATGTTAACTCAAATTCTGAAGTGCCTGCTTGTAAAACTTTTCAAATCAAGATTTATATTTAATATTTTTTGATATTTTCAAAATAGGATTATTATATAGTCATGGTTAGTAGTGGAGTAACTTTAATTGATGGTTAGTATTCTAGGGTTAAGCATGCTAGTTAATTGACTTCCAGGTCGCACATTTTTACCGGTGAAATAGTTTAATTTAACCGCCGTTTTTATATTAATAGGTTTTTTTTTTGGAGGGGGGGGTTGCATTCCCCGTCTGTGAAGTTCCCTTCCGTTTACTTGATTCCCTGATAGCGACAATTGCAATTTTCTGTCTCCTTGAATTCCGTTTATCTTTTATTCTTTCTTTAATATTCTCTATACTCATTCTTTTTTTTTCCTCTCACTGTAACTCACTTCATACTCAAGATGAATAGCAGGATCACCCGACCAGATCTGTCAACGGCGTTTAAGGTAGGGACGTGTGAGTTCGCCTTGTGTTTACATTTGCCTACGAATACAATGATTTTATACATTAACCAGACGAACATATACGTGATTGAGTGTGTATCAATTGATAACGAAACTTGTTGACCGTCACTAAGTAGCGAGTTCTATCCTCATTTAGTATTGTACGCAAAAAACAACAACATCCAACAAAGGATGACATTTCGTAAAATCGACCAATCTGAATGACTTTCAATATTAATTTGGTATTTATGACTAGCAGTATAGCCCGGCGCTGCTCAGGTGTAATGAAAGCTTTAAAACTAATCCATGGTCCTGGAGCTCAGACTCAGCCTAAAGAATATTTGTGTGAAGTTTGGAGAGAATCGGTTAAAAATTGTATTTGTATAAAGGACATACAGACAGATAAACAGACACACACACAAACATCTTGCCTTTTCTATATATATATATACATTATCGATTTTCTGCACTATTGTAAAAACTGCAACCTTTAAACTTCTGAATATCGTTTCTTATGTCTTTGTCTATGAATGTATCAAATTTGATTAAAATCGGACCACTCCTTCTATAACCCATTTTTTTCGATTATCGATTTTCGATATTTATCGGGGGTACCTCGAGACAGAAACTTATAGTACAACTGTGTGAATTTTCAAGAAAATCGGTTCAGCCGTTTCGGAGTCTATAGGTAACGGACACACACAGAGATACACACACACAGACACACACACACAGACAAAGTTCCATTTATAAATAAGTTTAGATACTCTTGCAAACAGTTAGTGTTTTGGTTACAAAATATGAGGAAAGACAGCTCGAAGATTTAAACACTCATAAGACGCGTCGAAAGCAAACGGCGTAAAACAAAGCAGCGACTAACTTGAAACGTACAAGTCGAAGAAATAAAGTAATACAAACAATCAAAATTCACGGAATTATTGCTGAAATCGACAAAAACCAGGAAGCTATGGAGAGTAATGATTACCCATGTCTTGAACGGAAAGCCATTTCTTTCAATTTCTCTCTAACTTTTTGTATTCAAAGGGGCTCAATATATTTACTTATTCAATATTCAGATAAAATATCTAATACGACGCAAACTATGCCCACTTCTCATCGTAGGCCGATTACCGGCTTTTCTTCCAGTCGATTTATGACAAGGCAAGCATAACACAGGATTATCCATTCGAGGAAATGATAAAAGAAAACAAAAACATCAGGAGTGATATATTATCCGTAAATGATTTTATCGTACAGCTGAATTTCTAGACTGAAATGTGTTTCTCCACGGGTCAAAGAACAGTACGAACGGTTTTATTGTGAAGCAAAGATTATAAGTTTCTCAAAGCATCATAAAATATTTTTAATTAAGAGGTATGTCCGAAAATTAAGTCCAGCCAGCCATTCTATATTATAGACCTATTTTTTCTCCGACATAAAATTTGTGTGATACTTCATACACTTATGTAACGTACAAACATCACTGTGCCATTTAATTTAACATTTTAATCGGGCGCGCAGACACGTATGTATATGTATACAATTTGACTATGTTTGAAATATTGAAAATTGGAACAAAGCTTTCTCGTCCCTATTCAGTAAGGACAACTCTTACCTTGGTGTCATGGTGCTCTTCTACGAGTTATGTACTTTTCCTCTTTGTTCTATGTAATTACCTGCGTGATTTCCAGAGAGCAGTTAATCAAAAGCAATTAACAAAGGCAGTTAACGGCAGTTGACGACAGCTACTAGTCAGGCAATAAGCAGCGTAATAATACCTTCGGACTTACTTATTTCTATATTGCTTATTACTAACACTTCATTGGAATATCTTGTTCCTTGGTATACTAATATATTAACAAACTGGCGTCGATGATCCACAACACTTGGGCTGATCAATAAAAACATACAGATGAAAACAGAAAATGAGGTTTAATTTTTAAAAGCTTGAAACATGAAATATATAAATAGAAAATTTTATTGAAAATTTTAGAATTATTCGGTCTTTCATAGAATTAATTTTTTTCAAATTTTGCTCAAATATTTCGAGGGCTGATATTGAATCAAAATATAAATGTGTAGACAAAAAATATAACAAACACACAAAATCTGAATAAAATTGAAATGGAAACAGAAACGAAAATAGAAACGAAATAATAATTCCTAGAAAACGAAAATATTAATTCCTAGAAACGGAATTTCTAGAAATCGAAATAATAATTCCTAGAAACGAAATTTCTAGAAATCGAAATAATAATTCCTAGAAACGAAATTTCTAGAAAACGAAATAATAATACTTAGAAACGGAATTTCTAGAAAACGAAATAATAATTCCTAGAAACGAAATTATAATGCTAGGAACTTGTTAAAAATATTAGTGTAAATTGGATGAATCTGAAGAGCCGTTTTTTTTTTTTAAATACGTTTGACTTTTATTCTTTGCAAGTAATCTCACACGACCCAATGGCACTAAAAATATACCCTCTGACCTAAAAATATTCTACCTATTAATTCACCTTCTTTAATTTTACTTAGTTCAAATTAAATTATGACTCAATTATCTTATTAGTAAAGAAAATACTGCATATTTTATTCCTAGTTCAATCGTGTGACGGACAGGCGGGCTCTTGTTATAGCATAGATTAAGATATGAAATTGAGACGGACGGCCTGAGGGACGGTCCGACGAACGGACGGATGAACGCCGCTCTTATTATAGTATAGATTAAGATATGAAATTGTTACGGACGGATGGACGGACGTGGTTCTTATATTAGTATACATCTTATATTTTACATCCCATTATTAGAACTTTTCATTCTTGTTATAAATGTTGAGAAACATAATTAAGATCGAAACGTCACAATTATTTTAAATAATTTAAATCAGGATTAATAGTTATTATACAGATGAGAAAAAAGTTCATATGTTCAACTACCAAGATCTGGACAAGCAGAGCCAAACAGCTCCTCACTTCTAGTCTAGCACAGATGCCCGTTTGAGGAACAGACTGGCTTGTAAAATTTAATACGGCCGAAACGAAACTAGTAAGGTTCCACTACCCCCACTGAGAAGACCCTGAACTTTCGCCTTACATGATGGATATATTTTCTCGTAAGAAGTCACCATGCTTTGAATGAATATTGGCAATGGTAATGCGATTATGCGTTTCTATATAACGCATAAAATAATGGAAACGTTAGTAATAAAATACTAAAAAAAATAAACACTCAATAATATCAATTATAATAACGGCCACAACATGCTGACACTGTTTGAAAAATAAAAAAAATCCCATCACTATAGATACTAAGATATAAAACTCTACATATTCAGTTTAAAAAACATTGATAATGGCTAATAAAACAGTCGAAATCGTCCGTACATATAGAACAGTTGGAGGTTTTATACACTTAATGTCAAGAAAAGAAAATAATTGTACGAATAAAAGAAGAATTGAATAAAAACTTAACGGTGAGGTATCAGAAGCCCATGTTCCTTGTCGACATTTCTCAGGTTTCTCTCCTCTGCTCTAGCCTCTTTCCGTTTATTAATGATCTGCTTAAAAGCATATACCAACCCCCAGTGAGTATCTATGCGGCTGATACAGAAGTTTACATAAGCGCACCGTCAAAAATCTTCAAGACCAGAACCTAGTCGTTTATCTCTCACCTGACCTAGCCCAGGTGCCTTAAGACGAAAATGATTGTCTTGTAAAATTCAATACGGCTAAAACCAAACTAGTAACGTTTCAACACTACTGAACAGACCTTTAACTTTCACCTATAATTATGGAGAGGTCTTCTACTAAGTAAACAACAAGCTTTTAATGACGATTGTTAATGTTAATGATAATATTAGCCTATAAGGAAACATTTGGTATTCATTGACTGAGCCTCCAGTACTGCTTCCGTTTGAAATCTATAAAATCTTTTTCGTTAAACACTTTTTAGAAAAAACAGGTTTACCAAATCCGGCAGTTGTTATCGCTATTTTCAGTATTCATGGTTGTTTCCATCCTAGCTTAATATTTAAAGTTGTGTGGAAAATCAGCACCTTGATTATGACATCAGTTTCTCTTAACGTTACATGTGCTATCCATTTTAGTTGTTGCTCCTATTGGTCATCCTCAAATGACGCAGTTTCGTTTATTTGGTACAGTTCTTTGTTTGTGATTATGTAGCGCCAATCCACAATATTCAAAAAAGGAAGATCTTTGCCAAGACACGCAGGCTTCATTATTTTCTCTTTGAGTAACTTCTGATATTCATTTTAGTTGTTGCTGCTCTTGGTAGTCCTCAAGTGATGCAGTTTCTGTTATTTGGTACAGTTTTTTGTTTGGGATTATGTAGCGCCAGTCAACAAGGTAGAAAGAAGGAAGATCTTTGCCAAGACACTCAGGCTTCATTATTTTCTCTTTGAGTTACATGTGATATCCATTTTAATTGTTGCTGCTGTTGGTCGTCTTCAAGTGATGTGGTCTTTCTTATGTGGTACAGTTCTTTGTTTGTGATTATGTAGCGCCAGTCAATAAAGATTCAAAGAAGAATGATCTTTGCCAAGACACTCAGGCTTCATTATTTTCTCTTTGGGTTACATGTGATATTCATTTTAGTTGTTGCTCCTGTTGGTCTTCCTCAAATGATAAAGTTTCTTTTATTTGGTACAGTTCTTTGTTTGTGATTTTGTAGCGCCAGTCCACAATGTTCAAAGAAGGATGATCTTTGCCAAGGCGCCTAGGCTTCACTCACTGAAAGTATTTATTTACCATTGATTTGCGAAGATTAGATATTTCTGAACGGGTTTGGTGACATGCGTTGCATCCATATTAGAGCTCAAGCTCTCCTTATAACTTAAGTAGAACTCATACATCTAAAACTGTTGCTAAGTATGCTGGGAAAAATTCTCGTTTCATTGTACCGCTCCAGTAATTATCTATCTCGTCCTGCTGTAGTCTGCCTATACAAGAGCAGAATCAAACCAAAAATGGAAGCTATATTTTGGATAAGTTCTCACTTGCCAGCCTATTATAGACTTCAAATACGTCTACCCGCTATTACGGTTGGTGAATTATTTTCCACCCGACATCTTTTCTCACGGACGCAACGTCAGGAGTCTTTCGCTGCACTTTCGCTAGGTCCAGATGTTCTGATGGGCTTCATTCCTTAGATCCACCAACACCGTAATTTAAACCTGGGACACGCCATGTCACCTAGACATTATCGAATCATCCTCATTCTCTTCATATTCCATTTGTAAGAAATAAGTGCCTGTCGAACAACATCTTCTCTAGAACTGCTGCCTAATGGAATAGACTCCCGACAGGGTGTTTTTCTAATCCCTACATTGTTGATCTCTTCAAGTGTAAGGTTAACCATTATTTATTTATTTCTAATTCCTATAGCAAAAAATAAGTTTAACTCGGACACCTTCATCGCAAAAACTGATGATTTAGGCAACAGGCTTCCGACAGGATGTTTTTTTCCAATTACTACAATGTCAACCTCTTTAAGTGTAAGGTTAACTGTAATCTATTTCCTTCGAATTCCTAAAACAAGAAATATGTTCGACTAGGACACCTTCATCGCAAGAACTGGTGAATTGATCAACAGACCCATGACGAGATGTTTTCCCAATCACTACAATTTCGACCTCAACACATGGACGGTTTTCAATCTTAATCTCTCTAAGTCTAAGGTTCAGTCTATGGTTAAACGCTATTTTTTCCTTTAGTATTCCTATAGCAAGCAGTAAGTTCCAGTCGAGCATCTTCCTTTTGTTGAACACGACCCCTGTAGGTTGGTTCACCCATCACAACAGTGTTGTCCTTTTCATGTCTAGGGTTAGTTTTTTTTTCCTGCATAATCCCATGAACTTCAATTCTTGCCTTTTCTTACACTCATATAACACTACACAGTATCCCTCTACCTTAGGTGGCTCTTGAGTCTTGTATTGGATAAACATTTATATGTATCTGCAGCAAACACCAGATTATCTGCATTCGGAGTCCAAAATTATCAGAAGATGGTTCTATTCTCTTTAAGAGATACACCTAAACTGAATACATGAGATGAATTCTCATTGAAATGAGATATATTTATTATACAATATATAGTGTAATAACGCCCACTTATCTAGGTAGAATAGTTTCAATTAAGACACAATCTGTGTATAATGATACGATTTGGAATAACAGCTTTCGAATGTTGAACCTATTCAATCAGTGCATAATTTATGTCAGTCAAACTTTTAATATCGACTTATACACGAGATCAACTTATATTGGACATTTCCTTCTGCCTGAAAAATATCAGGTGTCGATATTGATTTTTTGGTCCTTCAAGAGGAAGTGTATTGCCAGAATCCAAAATGTCTTTTTACGACACAGCGCGCCATAAATCCAAGTTAGTATCCATTTCGATCAAGAAAGAACAAGGCAAGGTTGGCAAACAGAACATTCGTTGAAATTTCTTTTACTGTGTCACATGTAAAGGAATTAATTATGAAAAGAAGGCAAAATATTCGAAAAGCATAATCCCTTATCTTTTCAATTGCTCTTCTGAACATACTGAAAAAAAGGAACTCTGTTTATACAAAGACGGTCAATGAACAGAATTCCTGATTGGAACACATCTTAAGCAACGCGTGTGACACAGGCGATCCCGTTTCCATCTTGATCATTTCATCTCCGCAAATGATCATAGTTTTCCGACTAGATTCAGATTGAAACCTGATTGTCAGTCAATTAATTGCCATACGTGATACACGCTTGGGCGATTATGTCTCGAAAGAAACATGGCTGGCTGGGCATAAGATTATCCAGCAGTAGGTTGCCATTGCTTTCTGCGGTAGACTAGTTGCCGACCAACGCTATAGAACCCAATCTGTCCTGTTATTTGACTCATAGCAATAGAAGGAAGAGATGTATTATATTATTAAGTAGTAATTACTAGGTGATCAGTTTATTACTTCATAACAATATAAAACTGATCCCCCACTTTATGTCCAGTAGAAGTTCTAATTATGTTTCCAACTAATATATTCAGTCAGTCAGTTAAGTCCCATACGTGACACACGCTTTGGGCGATCATGTCTCGAAAGAAACATGACTGACTGGGCAGAAGATTATCCCGCAGTAGGTTGCCATTGCTTTCTGCGGTAGACTGGTTGCCAGCCATGTCTATTGAACCCACTCTGTCCTGTCATTTAACCCATAGCTGAAGGGAAGAGACAGATGAATACCTTTCCCAAGGGTATTTGCGCATAATTGAATACAAAGAATTCAACTGGAATTCGAACTCGGCTCCCCGATTTGTCGTTCCGAGTCGATATCCACTGCACCACAATGCACATCCGCTCTTGACTGTAATTTGATTGCAGATTTCCCATTATATTCTCCCTTATAAATCTTTCGTGCTAAATTGTCGAGGCTAACCATAGATACATAACGAGTAGCATAGTCGTGCATAAATACACACATCTCTTTGGAACTACGATGCTGAAACTTGTACCACTCAAAGAAACCGCAATAGTAAGCACTGTTCAGTTTAACACCTTCATCGACTCTTAATGGTCCAGTATTGGTTTGATCGACAATACCTGTCCGTATCTTCATCGACTCTTAATGGTCCAGTATTGGTTTGATCGACAATACCTGTCCGTATCTTCATCGACTCTTAATGGTCCAGTATTGGTTTGATCGACAATACCTGTCCGTATCTTCATCGACTCTTAATGGTCCAGTATTGGTTTGATCGACAATACCTGTCCGTATCTTAACACTATCACCTCGTTTCTGTTTCCTTCTAGCCACAGGCACGTATGAATTGGATAAAATCTGTTTTTTTTAAAAATTCATCAAGTCTTGTTCTAGATTCTCCCATAAAAATTACTTCAGGTAAGTCAATTTTCATGTATTTATTGGTCAAATTTTGACGCTTTTAAAAATTTACTTTACTGAAAGGAATTTTCTTAGATAAATTCCTGACATATTCCAATTTGCGAAGAGTTTTACGCCCTTTGTTCTTCTTGATTCCCCCAATTCCAGCTTGTTCAAATGTGGCTGCTTCGATGTGACTAGTTTTCGAAACGATTGGTCCATGTGAGTAGTGGTGCAATGGATACCGACTCGGAACGGCAAATCGAGGAGCTGAGTTCTAATTCAAGCTGATTTTGATGCATTCACTTACGCACAAATACCCTTGAAAAAGGTATTAATCTGTCTCTTCCCTCCAGTTATGGCTTAAACAATAGAACAAATTGTTTTCTATAGCCTTGGCTGGCAACCAGTCTACCGCTGAAAGCAATGGCAACCTAGTGGAGGGATAATCTTCTGCCCAGTCAGTCATGTCTCGAAAGAGACATGATCGCTAAAAGCGTGTATCACGTATGGCACTTAACTGACTGACTGAATAGTTGGAATGACAATTAAATCTTCTACTGGGCATAAAGTGGGGGATCGGCTTTTTTATTGCCATGAAGTAATAAACTAATCTCCCACTAATTACTACTTAATAATATAATAACATAATTCAACAGTCTACCACAGAAAGTAATGGCAACCTACTGAGGGATAATCTTTCGAGACATGATCGCCTAAAGCGTGTATCACCTATGGCACCTAACTGACGGACTGAACTAATTTCAGCCTTAAAACAGAATCCGTACTATTGAATTCGGCTGAAAACATAAAATAAACATTGCAAAAGTTTATCTCAATTTCTTCTTACAACGATTATTTTCGCTCAGCACGGCATCCGTTGTTTGTTGTAAAATCGTTGCTTCTGTATTTTTTCTACTTCTGTGATGAGGTAATATTTACACTATTTACATTATTGGACTATTGTTCTTATCTGTGTTGCCATTTGTACGACCTTTCGGCTGTTGTACGCTTAAGCCATTCTCAGGGGCTAGGAATATCGAACCGAACCCTTTATTACGATCACTGGAGGATATCATTCACATTCCTTGTGTGAAACCACTTTTGGTAGTCATGAGATATCTCCCTTTAACCCGACTCTCTAAGTTACTTGTTCACCAGTGTTGTAGCCTGGCTTTGAGCTAACAACTCATTAGGTCAATCACTGGGGCACTAACACACATCGAAATCCTTTGGGTAACAACTGAGTTTCTGGAACTTATAAATCTAATGTTCAGTAACTACTTTTTACCACAGTTTTCAATTCTTCATGTTAATGGTTTCGTTTACTACTTTTGGATGTTAATGGTTTTATCTAGTAAGTTTTACAAGAGTCTGTATTGCAATTATTGATGTTAATGGTTTTCTACAGTAGTTTTTTTCCATAGCTCATATTGCAAGTTTTTGATGTAAATGGTTTTCTCTACTCATTTTTACCTGAGCTCATATTACAATATTTTGACAATAATGTTTTTCTCTGACATTCCATATTACTGGTTCCCATATTGAGTTCATCTCTATGCTTGGTCGGCTTAGGAGATTTTTGTAGCCTAGCATAAGCACTGATTTCTTAAGTTTGCGTAGTTTCCAATGGCGTTCTCTATCTATTATTTCAACTTCATCCCGTAGGCGGCGGTGATCTCGTTCTTCCTCCATATGTGGTCAGCTACGCCTGATTTTTCTATCTCTCCTCGTGTTACGGCCTTGCGACGTTCTTGTAGCCTTAGGCTACAGCCGTGGTGAACAAGTAACTTAAAAAGTCAGATTAAAGGGAATTAACTCATGACTTCCAAAAGAGACTTCACACAAGGAATGAGAATGATATTCTCTAGTAAGCGTAATAAAGGGTTTGGTTCGAAATTCCTTATTCCTGACGAATGCCGGAGCGTAGAACGGCCGAAACGTCGTAATACTGGCAACGAAGATGAGAACAATAGTCCAAATAATGCAAATAGTGCTTGGTTCAGGTTTGACACAGAAGCCCAAACGGTTAAATCCGAATAATCCCTTGTGTGTCTTGATAGTAAAGAAATCTTTGGACTCTGTGTTAACTTCTAGTTAAAGAAAATTATCAGAAAGATCAACCTTTGCAAAGCAAATTCCGCCATTTACTTTTGTGAAAATGACCTCCATCACTGGAATTTTGTTCTGATATTAATCAAAAGAATCATTCAAACCGATCAAGTAATCAGCACATATCCAAACTTTTCCATTTCACTTTTCAACAATTACAATAGGAACTGTCTATTAACCATCTGTATTCTATCTTCTTGCTGAAGACGTTTTACTTTTGTTTTGTTTTTTTTGTTGTTGTTTTTTCCATCCTATTCAGAGCAATATAGATTACTGGCCTTATTTATCAAAAATTAGCTTAGAATCTGGTTTTAATTTCAGAGTAGCATTAATTTTTGCACAGCACCAAAGTTCATCATGAAAAACGTCACTAAACTTATTTTTAAGTTCGTCCTTGAAATGGTTTTCAATATGAGTAACGAATTTAAATGTATTGAACACGAACTTGAGAGGAACTAAAAAAATGTTAAGTTGTTCTATCCAGTCAAGACTAATTCAATTCAATTTTGAATTATCTGCGACGTAACACACATTTAAATATGTTCTATTTCGAAAGGAAGCCTCAAAAACTGACTCACCAGTTAAACGAATTTTACTTCCAGACGCACTCATTGCTATATGATCTGTTTCAGACACACGTGGCTTTTTAATTTGTTCCCAAGATGAATGCGATATTAACATTATGCCCGACGCTGTGTCCAAGCGGGAAACTAACTGGTTTGTTGTTCACAGAAAGAACAATATATTTTTTTCAGAATTCGTTATTAACTTTGAACGTCTCAAACACTGTGTCTGTTTTTAATTTTTACCGTTTAGTTTTTTAAATTTTTTCGGTTTTGTGTGTGTGTGTGTGTGTGTGTGTGTGTGTGTGTGTGTGTGTGTGTGTGTGTGTGTGTGTGTGTGTGTTTATTTTAATTTCAAAATCCTTTTTTATGCCTGTTCTGGCGAAACAAATGTTCTTATGATAGATATAACACCAGGTCGTAAAACGACGTTCACTACCACTCTGACAGACGGGTGAAAAATGTCAAATCATGCTATCGGTCAACGCGCATATATATATATATAAACCCTAAATTAAAGCAAACAGATACCAACAGATCGTAAAATGGCGCCCTGTTTCACTTTATCAAAGATTCGAAAAAGCCAAATCCTACTATCGTTCATAGCACACATGTATAAACCATAAACACACATACATATACATGCTCAAACACACTTACAGATATATACACACACACATATACAAACACACACACACTCACTAAAATTAACGATCGGACGAACATGAAAAGCTACCATTCTGAAGATGAGATTTTGATCTCGAAATATTAATGAATAATAAATAGATAATACCCAACATCTTCTTTACCTTCCTTTATTTTACTAAACACATTGTGATAGCCTTCAAGACCTAACCATACACCTAATTTTGGAAGAATTTTCTTTTCACCACGGGGTGGTTTTCTCGCTTAATTAATTATTACACTCAGTAGTGGGAGCTTTTAACGTCATGGCTTTATTCTGTTCGAGTTTTGAAAGAAATCGGGTGTGAATCTCAGCATGAGCCGATTTTAATCCTGCGATAAAAATCAAACATTTAAACTGTTCTTCTGTAAAGAAATTTAATTTAAATTTTTCGCATTTCGGATTGACATGAGCAGCTAATGTCACGTTATCGTCAGGGTCATCATTCGTTAGCGTTAAACAATCGAATCAAATGTTAAATAAAGATGTTTTTTTCTCCAAATACTTCACTGAGTTTTTTACTCTTTCAATGGAGGTGAATTCTTTTAGATACGTAGACAAAATATCACAACTTAGTGCCCAGTTTACGAATTAGGAAATGAATCTTACATTTTTCATCCAACCAACGATTAAATCACAAAGCAATTTTTTTCGCGCGGTGGGTCTTAGTAAAATTCTGTGATGTTCAAGTTATCTGCTGAATTGGTATTTTGGCTTCTTGCAGCACGCAAAATTTCAGTTTATTCTGGAACTTTGTAGTCGGAGCTGTCAATAACTGTTGTAAATTCTGAAACTGTTCTTTTTGGGGTAAAATCACACTAAGCATTTCAGGTGAAACTTTAATGTTGGTTTTGAAATTCGAGTCTTTGTTAGCAAATATTTGCTATATTCCAGATTGTTGAGATGAACAGAAACGAATGTAAACAAAAGGCAAATGTATTTGAACACATTAAATTTTTTTTTATTCATTTACTGAGATGTGCGTTGTGTTCTCGGCTTGGAACGAGCAATCGGGGAGCCCAGTTCGAATGCCAGTTGAATTACTTGCATTCACTTACGCGCTAATACCCTTGGGAAAGATATTAATCTGTCTCTTCTCTCCAGTTATGGGTTAAATAATAGAACAGATTGAGTTCTATAGCTTTGGCTGGCAACCAGTCTACCACAGAAAGCAATGGCAACCTACTGCGGGATAATCCTCTGCCCAGTCAGTCTTGTCTCGTTCCGGACATGATCGCCTAAGCGAGTTTCACGTATGGCACTTAACTGACTGATTGAATATAATTGTTGGAAAAATGATTGAGGCTTCTACTGGGCATAAAGTGGGGGATCAGTTTTATATTGTTATGAAGTAATAAACTGATCACCTACTAGTTATACTTAATAATGTATCTCTTCCCCCTATAGCTATGAGTCAAATAACAGGACAGATTGGGTTCTATAGCCTTGGCTGGCAACCAGTTTACCGCAGAAAGTAATGGCAACCTACTGCGGGATAATCTTCTGCTCAGTCAGTCATGTTTCTTTGGAGACATGAGCACCCAATCGCGTATCACGTATGGCATCTGACTGAGTGACTGAGAACCACGTTTACTTGAAAAGGTGCGCGCTCGCCTTCAAAGACAAGGGGAGTTGCTCAATTGTATTTTCAGTTGTCCTTGCTCATAGGAAAATTAAATCAGCTTCCCCTAACAATATCAAAAGAAAAAATATTTTATTCATGTTTAATAAATATAAAAAACAAAAATAAAAATAAAACAAGTAGATTGTAAATTTTTCTGAAATTAATAAAAACTTTTTCATCATTGATGTTATCTTTCAACTCATTGTCGTGTGTGATTTAGGTATAATGTGTTTTCCAACAACTGAATGCATAGTCATAAATAAAAAGAGGAACCGAACATGCCAACTACAGTCGAGAAACTAAAATAAAACAAATAAAAAATTCAAATGCCTGGGAAGTGTTTTAACAGAGGATCCAATGTGCGACATGGAGATCCAAAGACACATTGGCATGGTAAAAGACACATTTTAGAAGCTAACCAGAGTACTGAAAAACAGGAAAATTTCATTAGAAACAAAGATCTTTTCAACCTGTACAGTGAAGTAATTATGAGAGAAATAAAAGCCTTGCCAGTATACGACATTGGCAGCCACTACTCAACAATATCCGATACGCGGATGACACGGTGCTGATAGCAGACACAGAAAGGAAAATGCAGAACCTTCTACAGAAGTTAGCAAAAGAAGTGAGAAGAAAAGGTTAAGCATAAACCGCAAGAAAACTAAATACATGGTCATCAGCAAAAAGAGGAGACCAATATGCCAACTGCACGTCGGAGAGTCTAAAATAAAACAAATAAAAAATCAAATACCTATCAAAAGCATAATTCATGATCGAGAATTTTAATTTAAGGTAGAAAACAAGGAAACATGTATTTTATTTTCTGAATATATTTTTCTTGTTATTTGTTGTTGTTGCTGTTGTTGTAGGAATCACCTTGTTCTAGGCGTGGAGACACTCGAGGTAGAGCCTTACGTTAAGTGTGGTTTATATGGCTAAGAAAGGAAGATAACTATTAACTCTAGACTTGAACAGGTTAAAATTGTAGTGATTGGGAAACATCCTCTTGGATGTCGGTTCTATAGAACAGTGGTTCGCGGGAAGAAGCCGTCTGAGGGAAACTGGCTTCTCACCGTTGGAATACAGAAGGAATGTAGATGAGTTCTAGCCGTGAAGGTTAACCTGACGGAACCAAGGAGTGTAGTTCGTCCGAACACATTCCTTGAAAATAGTATTATAGTGAGGTTGGAATGAGGAACATAAGAATTATTGTAGATTAAATTTCTAATGCTATTTTTGGAATCCGATTTCTTTTGCTTACTTCAAGTGAAACTGGCTCGCGGGCGCTGAAATGGTTTAAAAGTGTTCGGATGTTGCAGTTCGTTGACTCTGATCAGGCATATTCTGCCAGAGCATTCATCTCAAGACCAGAAAACTGAAACGCAGACTGAGATACAAGCTAACATTATGGGAGTATGCTAATGTATAAGAAGACGCAGAGCGTTCAATCGATCGACCGCAGCTCCGCGTAGCGGTGGCACAAGCAATCAATTACAATTCAAGATGGCAGACAATAGGCGGTAGAGAATAAGAGAGAAGGAAAACGGCCGCCATGACAGACGAAATACTTCCATCGTAATGGTTTGACTGTACGTTTACAAAATAGACTAATTTATTTATCGTTATATACATTTTTGACATAGTGCGGCTGAACAGGAGTGTTTTGTTTTTACGAAATGAGCAGGCTCTGTGACAACACACAACAAACCGATGTGTTCTAGCTAAAAACTGCTAATAAAGTAATGGCGATAACCAGGAAAGATCAATATTTGACTACATCATCGCAGATCCAAAAATAAAATTGACCTGAGGCAGTTTTGCAATCAAATTCTTGCCGTTATGCCATAAACTGAACTGTCACGAATACATATAAGAAAAGAGAAGTATGTTGGGGGTACTAACCTATTTAATGAAGACTTTTTTTATAGATATTCAGCAAGCTCGACCAAGTTTGGTAAAAGGACAAGAGCAGGCCTCTCCATGAGCATCGAAAATACTACACTACCTTTTATAAATTTATATTGATTACTAAAATTCTGCACATTTAATAACGATGCCAGTATCTCTATATGCTTTTTTTACAAGTATATAAAGATACTGACATTAAGAGGGATGGGCTCTGTCAGGTAATTACATTAAGCAAAAGATGATTAAACCATTTCTTCAGGAATTAAATTTTCTTCCAAAAACAAATATCAAAGTGAAATTTTCTATTGGTTTTTGAGGTTCCAGTTTCAAAATCAAACGTATTCTTTCCATTGGCCTACGGCCATATCACGTTGAAATAGCGGTTCCCGAACGATAACCGAAGTTAAGCAATATCGATACTGGTCAGTACTTATATGGGTGAATGCTTAGGAATTCTAAGTGTTGTAAGGTTAGATGTTCGTGTGGTGTAATAGATAACGACCGGGATTTGGAGAGTAGAACGCCAAAGGTTTTGTATGATATAAGATATTGTCTATTAGAATATCTGATGAGTCTTTAAGACAATTCTAACTTTAATTTTCGTTTTTTCTTTCAGAGCAGAATTGTGAACAAAATATGAAATAGCGACAATGCCAAGTCTATGTGCCCCGTGTATAAAAAAAAAAGCATTGGTGTATTCATTTACGCGCAAATATCATTGACAAAGGTATAAATTTACATCTTCTTCCCCAACTACGGATTAACTAATACGATATGTATTCAGTCAGTCAGTTAAGTGCCATACGTAATGCACGCTTTGGGGTGATCATGTCTAGAAAGAGACATGACTGACTGGGCAGAAGATAATTCCGCTGTAGTTTGCCATTGCTTTCTGCGTTGGTCTGTTTACCAGCCAAATCTATAGAACACAATCTATTCTGTTATTTAACTCATAACAGGAGGGAAGAGAGGGATTAATACCTTTCCCAAGGGTATTTGTGCGTAAGTGAATGCAAGGAATTCAACTGGAATTCGAACTCGGCTCGCTGATTTGTCGTTCTGAGCCGATATCCACGGCATCACAACGCACATCCCTCGGCCTTGTATTAATAAATTCTTACTAGCCAGCTGCAAAACATTATTGCAGTATCAAAGTATATTTTGTGATTAATTAACCTGTAATGGGTTGGTAAGCCATAAAAACATAAGTTATTTTTTGTATAGATTTTTTTTCATTTGGGTGTATAGGCTGATATCACTTGGATTTGACTGTCACACACAAAAGCAGCCGCCGCCGCTATAAGTCTTTCTAACTGGTGTACGATATTTTCTGTTGGGATATCTGCTGAATTGTTTCGTGCCATTCAATAACCATTTTCAGTTTTCTCCTTCAAAGCATCCCAGTAGAATCACTGATTTAAATTGTTATAGTGGAACATCCTGCCATCCCCGGGAATAGAATGCTCTACTTTACAAAAGACGGTAACGAGTGGTACGACGATAAAAAATCTTAGGCGAAATCATTAACTATTCGATAGTTGATTCCGCTGCAACCCGTGGCTTGCCTATATGTGTATTATTGTTAATTGTACCTTAGTACAATAAATCTGTATTTCTTATTCCTGGTATGGAGTTCCATTCTTCAACTGAAAAAGGTCTTAGGCGAAGGCATTCACTATTCGATAGTCGATTCCGCTGCAACCCGTGGCTTGCCTATATGTGTATTATTGTTAATTGTACCTTAGTACAATAAATCTGTATTTCTTATTCCTGGTATGGAGTTCCATTCTTCAACTGAAAAGGTCTTAGGCGAAGGCATTCACTATTCGATAGTCGATTCCGCTGCAACCCGTGGCTTGCCTATATGTGTATTATTGTTAATTGTACCTTAGTACAATAAATCTGTATTTCTTATTCCTGGTATGGAGTTCCATTCTTCAACTGAAAAAGGTCTTAGGCGAAGGCATTCACTATTCGATAGTCGATTCCGCTGCAACCCGTGGCTTGCCTATATGTGTATTATTGTTAATTGTACCTTAGTACAATAAATCTGTATTTCTTATTCCTGGTGGAGTGTTCCATTCTTAAACTGCTCATTTTATATTGTATTCCTTTTCGGGATATATCAAAATATTAAATGGCAACAATAACAGGACGATATGACTTGCATTCAAACAAAAGGTTTTTGTTGACTTTTCTTTTACATGATTATTAAAACAATTCACTCCAAAGCTAGGCGATAAAGACACGAATACACAAAGAGCTACTGGAAGTAAAAGAGAATGAGGCGACTTTAGAAGTAACCGGAAACCAAATCCTAGACACGAAACAGGGGAAAAAATCTACTTCTGTTCAAAAAAGTAAGGAGGATATGAACCGGACGATCGGTAAATGTATCTATTCCTGTAGACTCTAGATGGAACCGGAAACCTAATTCTAAACAGGAAACAAAGATTTTTATCCCAAAATTGTTTAAACCTGATTGAACATAAATTCTCTTCATCATTTGATTTTTTGTTTAAGTTTATTTCAGTCGATTTGTTTTTAGTTTTTACAGGTAAGTTTGTTGGCTGACTAAACCTTTTCTTCCCTATAGTTAACTTTTCGATCAGAACCTAGTGAGCCTTATCCTTTGATAATTCATGAGACTGTCAATTCGGTATGCAATTGAATAATTTAGCATTTTCAAGAGGTCAATGTGGTTGTTTTTTGTTGTTTGTTTAATTTTTTTTTTGTTGTTTTTTAGTTTTTTGTTGTTTTTTTTTGTTGTTGTTTTTTCTTTTAGACAAATTTCTTTCACATCGTCTGATAGTGGTCATCTCCATCCAAGCTTATCTTTGGACGATGTAGAGAAAGAAAATTTTTATGTTTGCCTTGATAAATTCCATCGGAGGACAAAACGCGGCAGCTAAGATAAGTTTTCCATTCGTGTTTGTTGTGATATATATTTGATATTGTTCCTAAAAATATTATTATATTATCCACTGATGATTGTGTTACCGCATAAAGCTTTGAGTAGCGGATTCTGATAATGTTCACAGAAGTATTGTTTTAATAATATCATGATCATATATTTTATTTAACCTCTGCAGACTTTGACAATGAGTCTTCAGTTTATTATATATATATATATATATATATATATATATATATATATATTCCATTTGTAAACGACTTATTACGTGACCTAGGTTTCTACCATGAGTGGTGTTTTAGGCGCTTTTCAATAACTGATTTTACCGTTTAACGTTTTTTTTTTTTTTTTTGAACGCTCACGTGGCAGGGAATTTTTGAACGGGCAATTATTATTGCAAATGACTTGTAGACACCACATGGTAAAAACCTAGGTCACGTAATAACTCGTTTACAAATGGAAAATGTTCAAAAGTTCTACAATATAATTTTATTGAACACTTTTTAATACAAATGTGCACGTATCTAGTTTTATTATGACCAAAAACTTTGTTAATTAAACAATCAATATATATATATTGAATGACAGACAAGTTAGTATTGTTAATTTTTTTTTTTTTAATTTCATTAAAAGTGGCAGACAATGTAATTTTATTAATTACATAAAAAAGTTTTACATAAAAATATTAACCATAATACCTTGTCCGTCATTTTTAATGTAACACAAATATACATACATATATATATATGTGTATATATATATATTGATTGATGTCCGTTGTGGTGCAATGATTTCGACTCTGAATGAGGAATTAGCGAGCAGAGTTCGAATTCCAGTTGAATTTGTTTCATTCACTTATACGCAAATCATTTTGTGAAAGGTAATTGTCCATCTCTTCTCCCTCCAGCTATCGGTTGAATAGCAGGGAAAATTAAGTTATATAGCCTTGGTTGGCAATTAGTCTACTGCACAAAGAAATAGCAACCTAAGAGACATGATCGTCCAGCGTGTATCACGTGGTGGCAATAAACTGTCTTTATCCCTTCTCTATCCAGTTAAGGGTTGAATAAGAACACATATTGTGTTGTATAGCCTTGGTTGGCAATCAGTCTACTGCATAAAAATGGCAATGAGGCGCTGCCTAGTAAGTCATGGATCGAAAGAGACATGATTGCCCAAGTGTCTATCACGTATGGCACTTAACTAAACTGACTTAACTCATAATTTATTATTGATTATTATTATAATAAGTATTTTGTATTTATTCATGAATTATTCGCTATTTATTATTATTATTATTGACTTGCGATTATTTGGGTATTCATACAATTTGTTAAATTTTTAAATCATTTATTTATAATGTTTTATTATTTTGTTTATTTTTTTTTATAATCATATCGTCCCAAGTAATTCATTTTACTGCCACTGTTATGCAGGGGGTGACATAGAAGGAAAGTTATGAGAAAAAGTAGCTTGTTATAGGGGATGTCAGGAAGTGGGTAAAAGAATGATGAGAATAGTGACGAGAGTGGAGTCGACGGAGAAAGAAGCCTCAGAGAGAGGATGCAAGTTAGTGAGATAGGAGATGACGATTGACTTTAGATTAAAATTCTTAAAGGTTGTAGCGGTCGGGGAAGCAAGTAAATGGAAGGGAGTTCCACATGAGGAAAGTGCGAGAAAAGAAACTGTTGGAGTAGAATTTGCATTTACACGCCTATTGAACAGGTGAAGAGACTCATTCCTTGTTCCCTGCTTAGGATGTGGTTTCCGGCTTTCTCTTCTCCATTCTTTTCACTCTTACGTAGCCCCCTGCACATCAGTGGCGTTACCGCCTTGCTCGGAGTGATATGATTAAAAAGAAAAAAGAAAGAATTTGCGTTTACATTTTGTTAGTTTCACAGTAAAAGGGTGGGACCTAGTTGCTAATCTTGTAGCTTGATAAATTTATATATAGGGGGCACCAATGAGCTAAGTTCATCGGAGCAGAAGCCGTGAAAGTATTTGTAGAAGAGACAGAGGGAAGCCACATTGCGCCTGTGAGAAAGTGACTGTATCTGACCTACCAAGTCGGGATCGATCACATTACAGATTCTCTGTTGGATTTTGTCAAGGACACCTAGGTGGATAACAGGAGCACCCGACCAGATATGTCAGCAATATTTAATACACGGGCATTTAATATTGAATATTTTTTCCATTTTTAGCGTTGGGTATCGTATTTATTCGTATGATTTAAAGGAATGGTATTGATTAAAGTATATTAAATCATGTGCATTACTGTGAGATGACCTTTAGCTTGATATTCTTAACATTTCTATTGAGAATTGTGCCAAAAATTATTATTCTTAGGTCAAAGCCGCCATCGATGGTTTTCTTCCTTCCCCAATCCTCTTCTTTGTTCACAGCTGCCTATACTACCACAATATCCCTCAGGTATCACTTCTTCCGGGTGTTCAATCGTAATTGTTCCAATTTATACATGAAACAATTGTAAACGTCTCCTAAAAAAGGGTGAATCTTTGTTTGAGATCAGAACGAGATTCTTGACTACTGTTGGCTGTGTAATAGTGTCTTAAATAAAAGTAAATCTTATATCCATCCCCTCTTTATCTCCTTATCTTTATTACTATGTTCACGGCGTTTCGGCCGTTGTACGTTCCGGCTTTCTTCAGGTACTAGCTAAAGGAGCTAACTACATGACTCCCGGAAGAAGCATCGCACATGGAATGAGAATGATATATTCCAGTGATTGAAATAAAGGTTTTGGTTTGAAATTTCTAGTAGTTAAAGAAATCCGGAACGTACAACTGTCAAACCTTGTAAACATGGAAATAATGATGAGGACAGAAGTCCGAACAATGTAAATGTTGTTCTCCCGAGAATTGTTTACACTAACAGACGAACCCTTTTCTGATTGAAATTACATGAATATTACATGCAGTAGTTCTTCTCATTCAAAGTGCTGTGCCATTTCAGAACGTATGCGATCATAGCCCTCCATAACTCCCCATCCTTTGTAGTCCTTAAGATCTTTTCCATTGTTCTTTCTTTCAAACCCTGATCTGTCATTAATTTGCTCATCAAGCATGTCACACTTTGCCTTTCTCTGTATATTGTTCCTTCTATCTGCTTTGTGAGTAACAGATTCTTCAAATTCGGTCTATAGTATCCTCAGCATCCTTCTGTAGAATCACATTTCTGTTACTTCAATTCTCTCCATCTTTCATGAGATTGTCCAGCATTCGCTGCCATATAGAAGGACAGATATCGCGTAGGAGTTCAGTACACTTTAATTTGTTTCCAACGGAATGTCCCTGCATCTTAATACTCTGCTTAGCTCTTGGAATGGGTCCTTGGCCATGTCAATACACCTCCTCAGAGTCACCTTTTCCGTCCTCTCTTAGAAAACTTCCCAGGTATTTAAATGTCTGCAGCTGCTTGATTTTAGTATCTCTGGCCTGTAGTTGACATTGTGAGCTCCTCTTTTTGCTGATGACCTTGCATTCAGATTTCAGATGTTACTGGACGTATATGAAGCAGGTCATTACACGAGACGAAACGTTCTGATGTTTTTGATCATGTATTTTTCGAATGTTATATAATTATACTTATAACTTTATCAAAATAAATTTATTGAGATTTATATTTTGTAATTATATACGTTAACTTTATATCCTTTTTCCCTTGATAATATGTTCTTTGAAGCTTTAAAATATAAAGTTATTTCATATTTAGACGTTTGCTTAACATCATTCTGATCTTTATGCTCGCTACTATATATATGCTAGGTCCGATCAAAAAGTATTTGGGCTGGTTCTACAGTACACTCAGTTAAGTGTCATACTTGATAAACGCTTGTGTGGACCTGTCTCTTTCGATCCATGGATGACTAGGCAGAAAATATATATCCGTTTTTTTTTCTGAAAGCCGAAAATACAAAGATTTTCTTGTCAATGAAAGGTGAATGATTCCCAAAACGGAAGAGATTTAACGAGTCGTTGTGAAAAAAAAAACAAAAAACAAAAAGACAAACGAACACGCACGGATATGAACCTTCTGACCTGCTCACATATCTATATATACACAGTATCTTCGGTCGTCAGAAATACAAACGGATCTCGATATGCAAAGTCACAAATTTATTCGCCTGAATAGAGTCGACATTGGACTCGAAACACGTAGAGACACAAATACCATTATGGACACTTAATGTATTATAAAAAAAAGCAAATAATAATAATAATAATAATAAACAGATGAAACAACGCTGGCAAGACAAACCTTTGCATGGCCAATATCCAGAACGTGCTAATAAACCAAATGCTGATAAATTTAATACTCATCGATGGTTACGTGCTTCTGGATTAAAATCTGAAACTGAAGGCTTTATTCTTGCTGTGCAAGAACAAAGTCTTTTCACTAAGAACTTTCAGGCAAATATTACAAGACTAAGGAGAACATGAAATGGATCCATAACAACACACCACGACCTGCCTTAGGTCTTCCAGCAGACTTGGGAGATATGGCGACCATAGCGGAAATCGAATTATAATGAAAATTGACGTAATAATAATAATAATAATAATAATAATAATAATAATATTCAATAATAAAAGAAGGCAGTAAATTCAAACATGATTTACAGTTAGTAGATTCTGTAGAAAAGCAGAACGGAAGCCAAGAGCCGACTATTGCGGCAAAGAATATGAAAATGAAAGCCAAAGATAAAGCTCTTGAACAGATGAAACAGCGCTGGCAAGACAAACCTCTGCATGGCCAATATCCAGTACGTGCCAATAAATCTAATGTTGATAAAGTTAATACTCATCGATGGTTACGTGCATCTTGCAGCACAAGACCAAAGTCTTTTCACGAGAAACTTTCAGGCAAATATTATGCATAATAATATGGATCCAAAATGCAGGTTTTGTGATAAACACCAAGAAACAATAGACCACCTAATCTCAGGCTGTTCTGTGCTTGCCCCAAATGAATATAAAAATCGCCAGGATAGAGTTGGGCAATATTTACATTGGGCAATATGCAAACATTATGGAAAAGCTGTAGGCAAACACTGGTATGAACATCACCCAGCACCGGTTACAGAAATAGAAGATGTAACCATTCTATGGGATTACACCATCTACACAGACAGAAAAATTGAAGCAAACAGGCCAGACATTATTGTTAAAAACCAGAAGGAGAAAACTTGTCTATTAATTGATATGGCTTGTCCAGCGTATTGTAACATAGCAATCAAGGAATTTGAAAAACTGTCAAAATATAAAGACCTGGAAATTGAAATAGGAAAAATGTGGAAATTGAAAACAAGAGTTGTGCCAGTGATAGTAGGTGCACTTGGAATGATAAAAACTGGAACAAAACAACACATTGAAAGAATCCCTGGAAACCCCAGCTTAAGAGTTACACAAAAAATTGTCTTATTAAGTACAGCCCACACACTAAGGAAAACTTTATCTATGTAATGCTGGAGATGATAGGGAAGATAGAAAAACATGAAATGGAGCCATAACAACACGCCACTACCTGCCTTAGGTCTCCCCGCAGACTTGGTTGGTAGTGAGACCAAAGCAGAAATCGAAATATGATGAAAAATGACATAATAATAATAATAAATGGATTCTAAAACAAGAAAGCTTCTTTCTAAGCATAAGATTCATCATCCAAAGGCTGATGTAGACCGTCTATACATACCCCGTAAAGAAGTTGGAAGAGGCCTTATTCAGCTAGAATTGTCATACAAGACAACTATTGGCTTACTAACATACATAGAAACAACAAAGGACTGGATGATACAACTAGTTAAACAGCATGAAAACAGAAAGAAAACATATTCAATAATGAAAGAAGGCAGCAAATACAAACAAGATTTACATTTAGTAGATTCTGTAGAAAAGCAAAACAGAAGCCAAGAACCAACTATTGTGGCAAAAAATATGAAAAAGAATGCCAAGGATAAAGCTCTTGAACAGATGAAACAACGCTGGCAAGACAAACTTCTGTGTGGCCAATATCCAGAATGTGCTAATAAATCCAATGTTGATAAAGTTTATACTCAATGATGGTTACGTGCATCTGAATTAAAATCTGATACTGAAGGCTTTATTCTTGCAACGCAAGACCAAAGTCTTTTCACTAGGAACTTTCAGGCAAATATTATACATAATAATGTGGATCCAAATTGCAGGTTCTGTGAAAAGACCAAGAAACAATAGACCAGCTAATCTCAGGATGTTCAGTACTTGCCCTAAATGAATATAAAAATCGTCACGATATCGTGGGGCAATATTTACATTGAACGATGTGCAAACACTATGGAAAATATGTAAACAAACGCTGGTATGAACATCACCCAGCACCGGTTACATAAATAGAAGATGTCACCATTCTATGGGATTACACCATCTACACAGACAGAAAAATTGAAGCAAATAGGCCGGACATTATTGTTAAAAACCAGAAAGAAAAAACTTGCCTATTAATTGATATGGCCTGTCCAGCGGATTGTAACATAGCAACCAAGGAATTCGAAAAGCTGTCAAAAATATAAATATCTGCAAATTGAAATAGAAAAAAAAAGTGAAAATTGAAAACAAGAATCGTACCAGTGATAGTAGGTGCACTTGGAATGATAAAAATGGAACAAAACAACACATTGAAAGAATCCCTGGAAACCCCAGCTTGTGAGGTATATAAAAAATTGTCTTGTTAAGTACATCCCACACACTAAGGAGAACTTTGTCTATGTAACGGTAGGGATAATAGGGGAGATAGAAAAAACATGAAATGGAGCCATAACAACACACCACGATCTGCCTTAGTTCTTCCCGCAGACTTGGCAGGTAGTGCGACCATAGCGGAAATGGAAATATGATGAAAAATGACACAATAATAATAATAATAATAATAATAATAATAGATCTACGCTTTAAAAAATGTTCACGGCTTCCCGCACTTTTTCCATATATATATATATATATATATATATATATATATGTGTGTGTGTGTGTGTGTGTGTGTGTGTGTGTGTGTGTGTGTGTGTATAGATATATAAATATATATATATATATATATTCTGTAATGGAAAAATCAATAATCTCTCAATTGTCATTGTCTTGTCTGTTCACAGATGAGGGTATTTTGTTTCGCTCAATTGTTTCGCTTTTTCAGTGTCCTCGTCTTGGAACAATGCAAACGTGTAAAAGTGGAATCAAGATAATTTGGCTTCGTTTCGTTTTTGTTTTTTGTTCTCAGATATACAAGTTCACGCTAAAGCCGACGAGAGAAGAACCGCTTTTGCTTTTATCCTTATCAGCCAATGAAAAACAAGAAAGGACAATTCACGCCTTTATCGCTCATCACAATCTGTAAACTGCAACATTAATATAATGAAGATTCTCCGATTTGCCTCGTTTCCGCGTTGCTATTTGTGTCCGTTTTATCGTCTTTGTTATTGTCTAAGGGACATAATACGGTAGTTTAGAAGACATTTCATATCTAAATAATAAGTTTAAATAATGATGATCTATAACATTTTTGTTCATTCTTTATTATGTTTTGTCTATTTGCATTATGCTTTCAGTAACTTACACAGTATTTGATCCACACACTAGTAAGACAATTATATGAAAAGTAATGATGTTTTAATTTCAAACTCTCCAGTAATAATATCGATATGTTTTAATAGCGTCATTACTAATGGTATTAACATAATTATGCATTTTGTTCACGTATTCAATGATTAAAAATTTTGAAATCGATCCTTTTTATTATTTAAAAATGCAATCATATTTTTCCTCTGTATGTAAGACTCACTCAGATGAGAAAGGACTTTGAAAAATCAATAATCATTTCAATTCAGAAAAAATCTATTATGGCAATAGATCTTACTCAAACTAAAACAAATTCTACTACAGAGGAACTAGTTTTTAAAACTGATTATTTTTTCTGTACATGACAATACATTTTAGTGAAAAATAATATATATACCGCAAATCTTTCTCTTTAAAATTTAATTATAATGTTCATTTATAATTTATGCTCTAATATTACATAAAAATTATTTTATTAAAATTAATGACCCACACAATACATATGTTTTTCAAAACTCCGATACACATTAATATACCATAATTACTTAATTCAAATTTTAACCAAAACATTTAGCCCCTTTAACAAATAAAGTATTATAAAAATTAAATTAAAAACCTAAAATCTGATCTGCTGTCAAAAACTAATGTCTACACATTTAAATCATAGCATGCTCCTAGATGAACCATCTTTAAGAACAAGAAATTCTAGTGAAGTAAAAAATAAGAAATTTCTTACTTAAAATATTGCATTCAAATTTTATTTTTTCTGTAATATTCTAAGTTAGAATTTTTTTATCTTTTACTTCACGAGAATATCTTGTCCTTCGAAGCTAGAGAGCGGAAGCAAGAAAACTTACGCCCAAAAGAGTCCTTAATAATATTTAAACTCCACCCACAGATCAACAATAGACAGGAGCTAAATCTAGATTACAAAGTAGAATAATTAACGCTATCACACACTTGACACATACCGGCCACAACAGAAAGGCGTATAAACGCTATCACAGATTTGGAGAGAACTTGTGTCAGCACAGGGTCACATAACTTGAAGACAATATCTGGGATTCCGTCACCTCCACTTGGCTTACGAGAGTCTAATTTAGAAACTGTGTCCAAGATCAGAGACGGAATTTTGCATATATCAGTCAGTTGAGCCTCTGTTGTAGGTGGAAAAACGGGTATCTTACAAGTCCAATGTGGAGTTGGAAGGGAATGTGCAAGCAAAGTATTCAACCACGTCTGTTATGGCTGTGAGGACTTTGAATTGATTGAATAAAGAAGAGATTAAGGGTTTGCTGTTGCTTAGCAACCTTTAGCAGGGCCGCCAGTGCTCTATAGAGGTGAAATTGTTAGGTGCTATACGGTGTTTCATTCTATCAGCAAAGAATAACTTTGTATCATTTAGGACACGCTTGCAATCATTAAGAGCAGAGACGAGACGTCTGTTGTAATCAGAAATGTCACTCTGGTACAGCCGGAAGAGGTAAGTCCTGTGGGAAATAGTAGCCGAGCATGCAGGTAAAAAACATGGATATGAACGAGATTTAACTTGGAATTTTCTTGCTAGAATGAAGACATTGATGCTGGCTTTCGCTCATGAGGAGATATCATAGACGCAGTCTGCAACAGGGAGACTTTGTTCTAAGGGACGTCCCAAATGAATTCACGGACCGAGTTCTAATCTGCTCGTCGATAAAAAAAAGATATTATATTGGTAGGATGTTGCTGCTTGGTAGGGTAGCAGAAAGATATGTTTACAGACACCACCGCATGATCAGAATTGCCAAGGGAGCAGAGCAGCATAGCATGACATGAGTCATGTATCGAAGTAAAGCAAATATAGACGAGAGTCAGGGTGATAGAGAAGTTCAGGGTCTCTCCCCACCCTTCTGGTCTGCGTTTCTTTCCTTCTGAAAATCTAACATACCTTTTTCCCTTCTCTTTCATTTTCCCTTTCTACTTTTCTTCTCTTTTTACTTTTTTTTCTTTCTTCCTCCTTTCTTTTACATTTTCTTTTCGCTCGCTTACCCTCTGGTTTAGTTCGCTATACACTTTCAACAAATTATTGGATATTCTGTAATATTAAAGTTCGCCTACAGTAGTGAATCTCCCCCACTCTTTCCTGACCTGCGTTTCTTCTTGTCTACAAATTTAACATAACTTTTCCCTCCTTTTTCCTTCGTTCCCTTTTCCCCGCTGCTTCTTTCTTCTTTATTTTTTCTTTCTTCCTCACTTCCGTTTCTTCTTCATTTCCATTTCTGATTATTGCGTAACGCATGAAACTCTGAGTCGTGCCATCGACGTAAGATATTATGCATATTTGTTAATATGTACATAATAGCTTTGTTTATAATACATTGAGCACTGTTTTGTTAATAGCTGAATAATATTTTTGCACATGTATATGCGTTGTGGTGCAGTGGATATCGGCTCGGAACGAGAAATCAGGGAACCGAGTTCGAATTCTAGTTGAATTCTTTGTATTCATTTACGCGCAAATACCCTTGGGAAAGGTATTAATCCGTCTATTTCTTCCAGTTATGGGTTAAATAACAGGACAGATTGGGTTCTATAGCCTTGGCTGGCAACCAATCTACCACCGAAAGCAATGGCAACATACTGTTGGATAATCTTCTGCCAAGTGAGTCATGTCCCTTTCGAGACATGATCGCCCAAGCGTGTATCACGTATATCATTTAACTGACTGTATATTTATTCACTCACACACACACACTATATACATAGTCATCCGCGGACAGATCTGTTTCGCTCTATCACATCTCATCAGTATGGTTAGACTCCGATTTCTTATATATATATATATATATATATATATATATATATATATATATATATATATAAAACAGGAAAGCGACACAAGAATAATACAAAATAAATAAGCTGAAGCGACAAGACCAGTCTCAGTGTTTGAGGATATCGTAAGATTTCTACATCTTGAAGAAAATGTGTGCCATTAACCCGAAGAATATTGACGAATTTAATGCAGACAGAAAGCAAACTTATCTTTGATCAAAAATCTAATTTCACATATCTATTGATGCCTCTAAAATGATTTGGTTTCCATTATAAAACCCACACCGAATCTCCTGCACGACGGTATTTATAATTACTAACAACAAAGTCAAAAGAATTAAGTTTTGCTCTATTTCGTGATGTGTCATTACAGTTCGTTCATTCACTGAACAATTTTCCTCTTTTCTTTCCTGACAACATAAATAGTGACGAGTGATTTCGTTTTTATAAACCTCTCACAAACAAAATTACCAAAAACATTATTTGTTATTATTATTTTTAGTTTTTGTGTTCCCAACTTTCATTGTGCTTACCTGCCTTAATTACATTTTCATTGTATCTTCGAATATCTGAATATTGCACATAAAAGTTATCATACAAAAAAAAAACTTCAAATGCACAAAACAATAAATGAATAAATTATTTTGCTTTCACAGTAAAAGGGAGGGACCTAGTTGCTAATCTTGTGGCTAGAGTAAATTCATATATAGGGAGGCAGCAATGAGCTAAGTTCATCGGAGCAGAAGCTGTGAAAGTATTTGTAGAAGAGACACAGGGAAGCCACATTGTACCGGTGAGAAAGTGACTGTATCTTAGCTGCCAAGTCGGGATCCATCACATTACAGATTCTTCGTTGAATATTGTTAAAGACCCCCTAGGTTGATAGACTTATATGTATGTCAGGTAGATTCTGGCGAGAAAAATGATTTAAACCGACACAGTCGACCAACTTTCTTAACAGCTGAACTAGCGAAGGATT
Organism: Ascarosepion bandense; assembly: GCA_037127315.1. Classification (NCBI taxonomy): domain Eukaryota; kingdom Metazoa; phylum Mollusca; class Cephalopoda; order Sepiida; family Sepiidae; genus Ascarosepion; species Ascarosepion bandense. Next base: position 1,710,150 of record JBBBDQ010001452.1, on the reverse strand, counting down.
CACTGTAGTTTTATTGACTTCCTGTCAGTGGAAAAGGTTTTTCCGATAAGCGAGGAACGAGTCACTACTTTAGGAGTTAGAGTCAGTCATTCTGGTGGAAGGCAGAGAGCAATTAACGTCAGAAATTAAATTCAATCCTGTACCTAGAAAGACGCATCGTCGCCAAAAAGGTAAGAGCTAGTGGCTCTAAAGAATGGAGCTCGTCAGAACATTTGCGATGGGCTGGCGACTTTACGAGGTAAGTAGGGTGAAAACTAAATCATCCCCGACAAAGCTGCGTAAACGATTTTGAACTCTGCAAGTGAGAATTGAGCACATTCAACCAGTATATGACAGTAATATTAGGTACCTCACTAAAATCCTTAAAAAAAGAGTATCGTATGAATAAAAAAAGTCCCAAAATTAATAGAAACGAACTTTTTCCATCAAAATGTTTATAATATTATTAAGAGGAAAGATCGGAGTAATTTTTAATTATTGTAATGAAACATTTAATTCCTTCTAACATGTTCGAAGTTTTGGCAGAAAATCTTGAGTTAGCGCTAACCAAAACGTTACGACTGTTTACAATGGAAAACGTAATGATGACATCACCCACTTTTTTCCGTGTGACAAACACATTAATTTGGAAATTCTCGCAAAAATCAAATCATTCTCAGATTTTAATGAAACTTTCAGTACTCATTTACAAATAAATGAAATTATTTTTGAAATGATTATTTTTTAAAATCCTTGGAAAAATAAATTTTAACCTCTGTTACCTCACTCCACGTAAATCATGAAATTTTAATAATGTTAAGGTCTATAATTTTATTAATTAACACAGGACACATTGAGGAATATAAATCATCTTTTTTTTTAAATTTTGCCTCTGTATCCGAAAATCTGCTCCAAAGAGTAAAATAAAAAAGCAACACAACTCTGATATTATTTAATTTGATAAGCGTTGAGTTTCTTGAATAATTAATAAAAAATTAAGGACATTATAGTCTGAAAAAAAAAGGATTAAAAGACTAATGAAATTTTTTAAAAAATGTTCTTTTTTTTTTGTTATTATAATAATTTACAAAGTTTCAAAAATATTTTTAAAATCTTCAAAAACTGTTGCGGTTTGTTTTTTGTTTTTTTGTTAAGAATTGATGATTATATCGCCTATCGAAAATTGAACAGTTTAACAAAAATCATTCTTCCTCCATATTTTTAAAATAATTGTTTTTTGACATTTAAGTTTTTATATTCATTCTAATGTCCATCTACTGAATGATGTTATACTGTAATATTTAAGGCTTTTTTAATATTTAAATTATGATAGTCTATAAATTGCATGTTTTTATCGTTACTTCATTTGTCTCTGCAAAAATTTTCTTATTGTTAATATATATATATATATATATATAATAGATTCCCCCAAAGCAACGTAGGACTGCCACGGGTGCACAGGGGGTTACAGAGTTACCCTCTGTAACCCCCTGTGCACCATTGATGAATTTAAGAATTTAGAAAATGGCAAAGGACGTTGCATATAAATGCTTGTGGATTTTAGTTATCAGGAAAGCAAGTATACGGAAGGGATTTCCACAGATGTGCGAGAAAATAAACTAATAAAGTACGAGTGGCGGTTACATTTAAATATTTTGGAGGTAAAAAAATGTTGGACATTGATGCCAGTTTAATAAAACGAGTAAATTTCTGTCGACGGGACACCTGGGAAAGAAGATTCTCAGAGCAGAAGCCGTGAAAATATTTGTAGAAAATACAGAGGAATTCTACATCTCGTCGGGGAGAAAATAATTGAAGACAAGTGGCCAAGTCAGGACCGATAACGTGGCAGATTCTGTTTTGGATTTTGTCAAGAACCCTCACATGAATAGCAGAAGAACCCAACCAGATATGGCAACATTATGCAATACACGGACGAATGGTAAATTTCTAAATGTGCAAGATGGATTCTGATGAGAACCCCAAGATGAATAGCAGAAGCACCCAACCAGATATGGCAACAGTATTCAATGCACGGAAGAATGGTAGATTTTTAAATGTGAAAGATGGATTATGACGAGAACATCGAGATGAATAGCAGAAGCACCCAACCAGATATGGCAACAGTATTCAATGCACGGAAGAATGGTAGATTTTTAAATGTGAAAGATGGATTATGACGAGAACATCGAGATGAATAGCAGGAGCACTCAACCAGATATGGCAACAGTATCCAATACACGGACAGATGGTAGATTTATAAATATGCAGGGTGAATTCTGATGAGAACCCCAAGATGAATAGCAGAAGCACCCAACAATATATGGCAACAGTATTCAATACACGGACAAATGGTAGATTTATAAGGGTGCAAGGTGGATTCTGATGAGAACCCATAGATGAATAGGAGAAGCACCTGACCCGATATGGCAACAGTAATCAATACACGAACGAATTGTAGATTTATAAATGTGCAAGATGGATTATGACGAGAACATCGAGATGAATAGCAGGAGCACTCAACCAGATATGGCAAACGTATTCAATGCCGAGACGGATGGTAGATTTATAAATGTGCAAGATGGCTTCTGATGAGAACCCCAAGATGAAATGCAGAAGCACCTGACCAGATATGGCAACAGTATTCAATACACAAACGAATTGTAGATTTATAAATGTGCAAGATGGATTCTGATGAGAACCACAAAATGAATAGCAGAAGCACCCAACCAGATATGGCGACAGAATTCAATATACGGACGAATGGTAGATTTATAAATATGCAAGATGAATTTTGCTGAAAACCCCAAGATGAATAGCAGAAGTACCCAACCAGATATAGCAACTGTATTCAATACACGGACGAATGATAGATATATAAATGTGCAAGATGGATTCTGATGAGAACCCCAAGATGAATAGCAGAAACACCCGACCAGATATGGCAGCAGTATTCAAAACACGGACGAATGGTAGATTTATAAATGTACAAGATGGATTATGACAAGAACATCGAGATGAATAGCAGTAGCACTCAAACATATATGGCAAAAGTATTCAATGCCTGGACGAATGGTAGATTTATAAATGTACAAGATGGATTATGACAAGAACATCGAGATGAATAGCAGTAGCACTCAAACATATATGGCAAAAATATTCAATGCCTGGACGAATGGTAGATTTATAAATGTGCAAGATGGATTCTGCTGAGAACCCCAAGATGAATAGCAGGAGCTTGTGACCAGATATGGCAACAGTAATCAATACAGGAACGAATTGTAGATTTATAAATGTGCAAGCTAAATTTTGACGAGAACATCGAGATATCAATATCAGGAGCACTCAGCCAGATATGGCAAAAGTACTCAATGCTTGGACGAATGGTACATTTATAAATATGTAAGATGGATTCTGATGAGAAATCCAAGATGAATAGCAGAAGCAGCCAACCAGATGTAGCAATAGTATTCAATACACGGATGAATTCAATGCCTGGACGAATGGTAGATTTATAAATGTGCAAGATGGATTCTGATGAGAACCCCAAGATGAATAGCAGGAGCTTGTGACCAGATATGGCAACAGTATTTAATACTCGAACGAATTGTAGATTTATAAATGTGCAAGCTAAATTTTGACGAGAACATTGAGATATCAATATCAGGATATTCGTTCGTTCAGTAAATACAATTCTTTCAGCCAGATATGGCAAAAGTACTCAATGCTTGGACGAATGGTACATTTATAAATATGTAAGATGGATTCTGATGAGAAATCCAAGATGAATAGCAGGAGCACCCAATCAGATATGGCAACAGTATTCAATACACGGGCGAATGGTAGATATATAAATGTGCAAGATGGATTCTGATGAGAAAAACTTTCTGGGTTGACACTGAGATCGATCCTTCCTAGCGATACATGCAGCTATAGATTCCATGGATTCTTTCTACTTGCGGTTGATTGGGAGAGTGAGTCCAATGAGGTGCAGTGTCTTTTTAGGGAATAGGTTGTGAGATGATGAACTATTTCAGCATTGAAGACTTTACCAAAAATCGATAAGTAGCTGATAGGGCAATTATTAGAGTGGTCAAAGGGTTGTCCATAGGTATTAAAAACAGCAACTACAGAGGAGGAATTCCAACAAACAGGAATGTAGGAAGCAGTGAGGCAATAAATAAAGAGTTTAGAAAGTTTAGAAAAAAACGCAGGGGCAAATTTTTTGAGAAAGATGAGAATTGCATCACTTCCGCTTGCTTTATGGAAGTCAAACTTAGAAATTATTTAATAGAGCAGAGATGGAGTTAAATATAAATTCCTCAGTTGAGCCTCAATTCTGGGTGAAAATTCGGATGTTATTCCAGAAGTGTTGAATTGGAAGAGAATTTGCAAGTAACGCACTTAAGCTTGTCTGTTGTGAATGAGAGGACCTCAAATTGATTGAATAGAGGAGATATCAAGAGTTTAATGTTATTCAGCACACATTTGCAGAGCCAATAGTGGTCACTGGAACTAAAGTTGCGAGATGCTATATGCTGCTTTATTCTATCAGTAAACAACAGTTTTTCATCATTTAGAATACGCTTGCATTCATTACGAGCGGAGCCAAATATATGCCTATTGTACTCAGACGTGTTACTCCGGTAATGCTGGAAGAATTGAAACCTGGGCGCAATGGTGAACGAGCAAGAAAGAAAAAACCAAGAGGATGAAAGAGTCGGAATGTCTTGGCTGAGATAAAAACGTCGACGCCGGCTTTCACCTAGAAGGGGACCTCATAGGCGCAGTCTTCAACAGGGAGACTAAAAACTTTGTTCCAAGCGACATCACAAAGGAATTCGCGGAAAAATTTGAACGAAAATTTACCAAAACATTTGCCCTGTTTTTGGCGACAAGTCAGGTCAGCAAACTACTCATAATAAAAAAATCTATTTATCCTTATATGTCAAGCTTGCAAGAAGCTGTGGGTTAAGAGTGTCAAAAAATCGTCAGTCTCTCGGCTAGAACATGGTGTCGCCCAGAATGCTTTTTTTGTGTGGGTGGTGGTGCCCGAAAGCAAATAAAGAATTCACGTATATGAGACCAGATATTAAACGATGCTGCAGATACACAAAACAAATAGTTACTAAGCTTAGTATAGTCTGGTACAAGGCAACTATAATGAAGCACCTAATAAGGAATAAACACGCACAGTTGTCAACAGGAACAGCCTGATCACAATAACTCCATTACAGATAGTTGAAAATTTGTCATAGTTTTATTCAAGGTCACTATACTGGTAATTGCATGCCACTTGCTTACAAGGAAACATTCAGTAATCATTTACGTGGCAGCCAAAATCACTGTCAGTTGAAAATTAAAAAAAATTTTTTTTAATCATCTCACCCCAAGCAAGGCATTCCACTGCCACTATTGCGCATGGGGCTACATAGGGGAAGGTAAAGAGAAGGAGTGGTTAGATATAGGGAATGTCAGGAGGAAGGTGACAGATGAGTAAGGATAGCGAGGATGAGGGTTGGGCAGATGGGAAGAGTGTTTGATAGAATGGGAGCAGGTTAGTGTGTTAGGAGATGTCTATTGACCTTACATTTAAACTCCTGGAGATTGTAGCCGTCGGGGAAGCAATCGTTTGGAAGAGAATTCCACAGTCGGGAAGTGCGAGGAAAGAAACTGTTGGAGTAGAAGTTTCGGCTGCATTTTATCGGTTTCACTGTAAAAGGGTGGGATCTAGTTGCTAATCTAGTATCTCGTTCAAATACGTATTTAGGGGGCACTAGTGATCTAAGTTCATCGGAGCAGAAGCCGTGAAAGTATTTATAGAAGAGACACAGGGAAGCCACGTCGCGCCGGTGGCAGAGAGACTGCAGGCGGTCTGCCAAGTCGGTATCTATCACATTACAGACCCTCCTCTGAACCTTATCGAGAAGCCGAGGAGAACAACAGGGGCACCCGACCAGATATGGCTGCAGTATTCAATATATTTCTTTTAAATTTTTCAGGTAAATAGGTTTCTCAAGTCCAGTAACTGTTATCGCTTTTTCCAAATTTGGTTCAGCGGGGTTGCTTCCTAACTTTTTGTTTGAAGCAGAGTGTAACATTTTCGGTAGATTTCTTTGTTTCGGATTCTGTAGCACCATTTCGAAATAAAATAGTCCTCGTTGAGATCTTCAAATTTCACACGCTGAAAACTTATAAAATTCTAACAATTGATCTATGAAAGAATTTTTGAACGGTTTTGGTGCCATATCGATAATGGAGATCTTAAATCCTCGCAATGTCAGTTTTTACAGTATGACAGATGTTTAGAAAATGATAAATATGCAGTCGAATACAGGAAATAATTTAGGTTTCAATATGCTTTTAAGACAGGTCCTTCCATGGTCTGGTCTCTGGGTCGGAATAGAAATTTTCTCTCGTCAGAATCCATCTTGCACATTTATAAATCCACGTAACTTGAATACTGTTGCCATATCTGGATGGATGCTCCTGTTATTCATCTCGAGGTTCTCGACAAAATCCAAAAAAGGATCTGCAATATAATCGGTCCTTACATGGCATCTCAAATTCAGTTACTTTTTCACCGATGTGACGTGGATTCCCTCTGTCTTTTCTGAAAATAATTTCGTGCCAACTGCTCGACAAGATGTTTATCCTGGTGCCCTGGCCACGGGAATTTAAGAGTGCTACTTGATTGGCATGTAGGTTCCACATTTTTACCCTTGAAATAGTTAAATGTAACCACTACTTCTACTATGACAGTTTTTTTTCTCGCACTTTCCAGCTGTGGAAATCGCTTTCGTTTACTTGTATTTCTGATCTCTACACCATCAATTGCTATATTCTATCTTGAATCCCGTTTTTCTTTTATCCTTCCAAGACCCACTATACCCAATCTTTTCTCTGACTGTTATCCCTGCACACTAGTGGCGGTTCTGCCTTGCTTATGGTGAAACGATTTTTAAAAATCATTTACTTCAATGCAATTTTTTAAAATATAATAATTTTCTATTATTTTTTTTTTATGCACCGTTACCTATCAGGATGTTGTGAACATAGCCCTCCACAACTTCCGGTCCCTTGTATTTCTCTATAAGTTTTGACACCTAGTTTTTCCAAACCCCGTTTTACCATTCATTTACTTAACGCCATCAAGTATATTACGCGCTTCTTTTTTTGTCCCTTTTCCTCTCAGTCTGCCCTGTGAGTATCAGATCTTACAAGCCCCCTTTCCTCATTACATCTACTAGAAATTTCAACTTCTTCTTTCTTTTCGCTTTTGTTTACTACCTACTGTAAAAGCTTTTGTAATTTCGTTTCTGTCTGTTGTCAACACTGTGTCATCTGCGTATCTTATGCTGTTAAGATTGTGTCCGCCAATAATGAATCTTGGTAGGACTTCTAATTCTCTCTGAATTGCATAGCTGTAGAGGTTGAATAAATCCGGCGAGAAGACACATCCTTGTCTTACACATTTTTCTGTTTTTGCGTATCTGCTGACTTAATTTTCTATCCGCATTTCGGTGGTTTGTTGCCAGTATAGGTTCTTGATTAATCTAATATCCTTCCCGAATACGTCAAGGTTACTGAGAAGCTCTAATAGCGAACTTTATCAAATGAAGCCCGGTGAAGTAATGGTTAACGCCTCGGATTGAGGAATCTGAAAGCCGAGTTTGAATTCCAGTCGAATTCATTAAATTCACTTATGTGAATTCACCTTTGGGAAAAGTATAAATTCATGTCTTCCCCCCAGTGATGGATAAATAGAAAAACAAACTGGGTTCTTACCCTTGGTCTGAAGCTAATCTACCGCAGAAAGAATTGGCAACCTACTGCAAAAAAAACTTCTCACCTTATGCGGTTTGGACCCACTTGGGAAGCCAGAAATTCCCACGAAACTTTTTCTAGGGAAAAAAGCTAGAGAAACAGCTAGATCAAGCCGCCGAAGGTGAATATCATCGCAAGTACAAGTACGCCGAGGTGGCACAACAACATCTCACAGCCCACAGATTCTTCGCTGACAAACATTATGGCTTCCGCTTCACCGGGTCTACTGCTGATATGCTCACGATCATCTGTTGATCAGAATTTCAATTAATCTTCTATGTAGCTCATTAGGCTGATTGTCCGATGGAGTTCACATTAGTTTGCTACTTGTTCCTTAGGCAGTGCTAAATTGATCTGCCTAGGTCTTTTGAAATCAGTCTTTCTCCTTACGGCCAATCAAGACTACAGAGCCCACTCTAGAATGCTATTCAACTCTTGGTTGATGATAATATGACTCCCCATCTTTCACAATAGTATTAAGTCGAATTGAACGCAATAGACTAGACTTGAACACCGGTTGCTGGTTCTGCTTTCCGCGTTACTCAGCCCTGAGCATCCTTCCAAAACTCGGGAGATATGAATATTATACCTTCATATATAGAAAGCGATAAATTTCTACATGGTTGCTGGTCTCTGTGTGAAGGGATAATGTTATGCGTGAAGGACTAATAGAAATCAAGAAAAATCTAGATCTTTTTTTTTTCTTCTTTGCTTCTTTTATTTGTTTTCAAAGATTCTTAGAGACCTGGCGCCTAAATCTGTTTTGATTGATACCCTGTGGAATCGTCGTAAAGGATGAAATATACGCCAAACGACTATCAATGATAAGGCCTAAAGCAATTTAATATGTTTGCTTGCTGCTGAAGCCTTCCTTTCTATCAACTGCAACATCTTACAACATCTTAATGACATCTGGGGAGTTGACTCAGCTTTTTATTGCTTGAGTAACCGCTTCACTGTAGCAAATCCTTTACAAGCCGCGAGAATATAATTCCAAATCTAGTGTAACGGAATAACACGTTGGCTTTAAAAAAAAAAAAAAGAAAGTAAGAAAAAATATCATCGGTCACTGTATTAACACTTGTCTTTGTGTTTGTTTTATTTTTCACTGAATGTTTTCATTTTTATTGCTCAACCAAAGATGAAAAGATATTTTCGAAAATTTTATCAAGCGGGACCTAGACTTTATGAATGTAAACACAGTACTAAATTGGCAACAGAGTCTCCTCATTTTACTGGTGAAATCACTAGATGTAACCGTAAGTTCTATGCTAACAGTTTCTTTTCTCACACTTTTCGTTTTGGTAACTCGCTTCTTGCTTTCCAGTCAATTTTGATTTACAAAAACTTAAATGCAATGTCAATTATTAGTCTTCTTAATACTTGTTCTTTTTTTTTTGTCCTCTTTCCTTAAGAATACTCATATTCTCTAACACTCAATAATCTTAGTAGCTTTATTGCCTTCCTGGTTATGAAATGAGTAAAAAGATTTGGTCCTAAGAAAGGAATTATGAAAATCGAAAATTAAGAAACTCCACAATCTTCAGTTTGACTGTGATTATATGAAAAAGAAAATTTCGATATGCTAACTATTTTCGGAAAAACTTGGTTTCCCAAATCGATAGGATTCTCCATTTTGCTGGTCTAACAGAAGTCACGTAACAAAATTATCATAATACACTTCTGACCTACTAATTATGAATTTCTTCCCTCTTTTTAACACTAGCAGTATAGCCTGGCGTTGCTCGGGTGTAATGAAAGCTTATATATATATATATATATATATATATATATATATATATATATATATATATATTATCGATTTTCTGCACTATTGTAAGAACTGCAACCTTGAAACTTCTGAATATCGTTTCTTATATCTTTGTCTATGAGTGTATCCAATTTGATTAAAATCGGACCACTCCTTCTATAACCCGATTTTTTCGATTATCGATTTTCGATATTTATCGGGGGTACCTCGACACAAAACCTAGCTAAGAACACTCGCAGACACTTATAGTACAACAGTGTGAATTTTCAAGAAAATCGGTTCAGCCGTTTCGGAGTCTATAGGTAACGGACACACACACACATTTCACTTTATAAATAAGTTTAGATAATCGTCTTTTGGAAACTTATATCAGACTCTAATGATCTCTGTCCACATATTGAGGCATGTTGAATTTTTCACTTCATCATGTGACACTGTCGCCTCCTGCCGCAGATTGTGCATTAACATGAGCAAAAGATTTATGTCTTGTGTGACGATGTTGAGGGTAGGCAGGCTTCAGCCTGGACGATTCATAAGATGTTATCACGATACCTATACAGGGGTCTGACTCCATTCTTTCTTCCTTCAACCATATCTTCCAGGCAGAGTTACGATAGGCCTGATTGAGAACGTTTCACATGACTGTAGAGTTTCATGGTTTTCTTCTGTATGGAGCTGGGACCGGTTGTTTGCCGTAGATCTGTATTCTTGATCTGATCTATCAGCCTATAATTAGTTATGAACCTCATAACGGGATTTTGGAATGTCTCAATCTTTCTGCATAGCTTTCTATTCTGTATGGGCTTATGGCCATATCACGTTGGATACACCGGCTCTCGCTCGATCACCAAAGTTAAGCAACGCTGAGCCTGGTCAGTACTTAGATGGGTGACCGCTTGGGAATACCAGGTGCTGTAAGCGTTTAGTGACGAGTGTGCGTTGGGGTGCAGTGGATATCGGCTCGGAAAGAGAAATCGGTGACCGAGTTCGAATTCCATTTGAATTCCCTGCATTTACTTAAGCACTGGTACCCTTGGGAAAGGTATTAATCCGTCCGTTCCCTCCAGTTATGGGTTAAATAACAGCGTAGGACTTGGGGACTCTACTCTTAAAAACAAATCCCAATGAATCTTGATACTCGAAAAGAAAAAAAAGTATTACTAAACACAAAACTTATATAAAAACAACAATAAATTGTTGAAAGAAAAAGTCATTTAATTTTCTAAATTAAATGAAATCATATACCTTAGAGAAGCTTGGTGGAAATGTTATTGGAATGAGGAGCATTACATATTCAGCTCGCTTCAGGTGAGTTTCAATTACTTTTCAGTAATTTACTTCTTGAAAGAAAAGGGTATTAACAGCAATAAATAAATAAAAATTTAGTTGGCATTAAATGACCCGCCGAGGTTGATATGCCATAAAAACAAAACAACCAACCAACTATTCTGTACAGAACAACAAGCAATACGAATGTATTGTACGCTCGTTTTTCAATTTAAAAGGGTACACATTTTGATGTCAAAAGTTCTTTACTTCCTTTAAAGGCTGTCCCACCTAGTCCTATTTTGTATTTTACCGCTGCTACATTATCAATCGTAGCAGAAAGCCTAGGGGCGAGATATACATGTTCAGCTATGTCATCGGTGTAGCTAAGGTTAGTGATAAGTTAACCTCTTATAGAGTAACTTGAGTCATATTCTGATTCGGTTCTGGAAATAATAGCCGCCATCCCACTAAGGAACAGTAAACCAGAGATAACATAGTTTCGTTTTACACCTTTAACAGGTCTAGAAACCTCAACATTAGTTTTTATGGCTGCCGTAGAGTTATCGTATGTTAATTTTAAGATCTTGATGTATCTTTTGTTCAATCTAGTTTTCTTTTCTAGGTTTTTCTGAAGGCAGATGAGTTTGTTGCTTTCGAAAGTGATATTTCCCGGAAAGAGATATATATATTATTCGAAGTAACTAAGTGGATTTGGCAAATTTAACCGGGTAGGACAATCTAGCAAGTAGCCGTAATGGACGGTACTCGTCGTAGTCGTATGCATTATGCTTAGGCGTAGGCTTATGAAAAAGGCGTAGTCAATAAGCGTTCCAATAGGCGTCCCCACCTTAGTCTGTATTTATGCCTGACACCAGCCAATCATATTACTGTGAGGGGGAACCAAGGTGTATGCATATTCATTAGAAAGCTTTGGTGAAATCTATAAAAACGATAAAAACAGGATTATTAAATTCGATTGATTTTTCAACGATTCGTTCCAAAGCAATGATTTTTTTATGGTTCCTCAGCCAAGTTGATATTTTGACTTGGGACTTAGGCAGAGGTCCCAACCAGTGGGTCGTAATTGCCAAAAGGTTAGCAAACACTGGAATCAGGCAATGATGCATATAGGTCATTCTTTATGTGGGATGCAATGATACTGATGAACGGTTTATAGATATGACTCAAAAGATTGACAGATTCACCATTTATATGAGATGCTTACTCGTAAAATTTGTCATGATTAAAAGATGTGACGTATCATCAATTGTTGGAAAATCAGTGGTATATTTGTGCATGAATTTGATAAATTAATAAATATTCATCTGTAAAATCCGATTGGACAAACAGTTAGCGTTAAAAGTTACAGTGAGTAATTGGCTTGTTTGAATACTGAAGCAGAACAACCACAATCATTTTGCAATCGTCATCTTATGCAGACTGTTAGAAATGTCTTTGAAATATATTCACTTTTTTATTATACTAGCAGTATAGCCCGGCGTTGCTCAGGTGTAATGAAAGCTTTAAAACTAATTAATGGTCCTGGAGCTCAAACTCTTTGGACGTTGGCACGAAAGACTAAAAAGCAATAGTTGTTTCCAGTAAAAGCCCAACCGTAAACGGAAAGAAAAATGAATGGATGTAAGTCAAATTTTGATTTCCTGGTATCGATATCAAATAAGTTTTTTTCGTCGTAAACTGAATTTTGAAGGCTAAATAATTCCTCTAAGTCAATGGTATCATGGCTGAGACTTAAGAAATACAGTTATACCTACTTAGAGCCAAACCCGAAACAAAAAATAAAATAAAAGGGCTGAAAAAAAGTACAGACATACAGGCAGATAAACAGACACACACACAAACATCTTGTCTTTTATATATATATATATATATATATATATATATATATATATATATATATATTATCGATTTTCTGCACTATTGTAAGAACTGCAACCTTGAAACTTCTGAATATCGTTTCTTATGTCTTTATCTATGAGTGTATCAAATTTGATTAAAATCGGACAACTCCTTCTATAACCCGATTTTTTCGATTTTCGATATTTATCCAGGGTACCTCGACACAAAACCTAGCAAAGAACACACGCAGACGCTTATAGTCCAACAGTGTAAATTTTCAAGAAACTCGGTTCAGCCGTTTCGGAGTCTATAGGTACCGGACACACACACACACAGACACACACAGAGACAAAGTTCCATTTATAAATAAGTTTACATTTATTAAGTTATCAGATAAATTCATTCGTTTTTCTGTAATTTTTTTTATCAGTCCTAACTTAGCATCTCGTCTTCTGTCAAATTCTCACAGGCGTAATGTGCCTTCCCTCTGTCTTTTCTACAAATATTTTCATTGCAACTGCTCTAATAATCTTTTCTTTTCTAGTGTCCAGACCTCATTAATTTAAACGCGCTACTAAATGAATGTGCTATGCGGTGCAGTGGATATCGAAACAGAACGTCAAATCTAGGAGCCGAGTTCAAATTCCAGTTAAATTCCTTGCATTAACTTACGCACAAATACCCTTGGGAAAGTTATTAATCCGTCTATTCCTTCCAGATATGGGCTAAGTAATAAAACATATTGCGTTCTATAGCCTTTGCTGAAAACCAGCCTACAACAGAAAGTAATGGCAACATACTGGGGAATAATCTTCTGCCCTGTAAGTCATGTCTCTTTCGGGACATGATTGCCCAAAGCGTGTATCACGTATGGCACTTAACTGACTGGCAGAATAGTTGGAACGACAATTAAAGCTTCTACTGGGCATAAAGTGGGGGATAGGTTTTCTATTGTCATGAAGTAATAAACTAATCCCCCACTAATTATTACTTATTAATATAATAATATAATTCACCAGTCTACCGCAGAAAGTAATGGCAACGTACTGTAAGATAATCTTCTGCTTAGTCAGTCATGTCTCTTTCGAGACATGATCGCCCAAAGCGTGTATCACGTATGGCACTTAACTGACAGACTAGATGAATTTGCGTTGTGGTGCCGTGGATATCGGCTCGGAGCAAGAAATGGTAGAGCCGAGTTCGAATTCCATTTGAATTCGTTGCATTCACTTACGCACAAATACCCTTGAGAAAGTTATGAATCCATTGCTTTCTTCCTGTTTAAATAGCAGATAGGACTCTATAGCCGTGGTTGGCAACAAGTCTACCGCAAAAAGTAATGGCAACCTACTGCGGGAAAATCATCTGCCCAGTCAGCCATGTGTCTTTTGAGGCATTATCGCACAACCGTGCATCCCGTACAAAGCTGCTATCAATTAACCATCATAGACAATCGCATCTATCTCCCATTCGCTTGGAACAGGCTTGCCTCCCAGAGAGTAAAGCACTACGCCTCCTTGTCCTCACACTCTCAACGGACCTCAAGTGGAATGGCTATATCGAATCCATTGCTAAATCCGCTGCTATGAAAGTCGGTTCTCTTTGCAGGGCCCGGAAGTTTTTTTCCGTCTGAATCTATCCTGCACATATATAAATCTACCATCCGCTCGTGTATTGAATACTGCAGCCACATCTGGTCGGGTCGCCTGCTATTCTCTTCGGGGTTCTTGACAAAATACCACGGAGAGACTGTAATTTGATCGATACCGACTTGGCAGACCGCCTGCATTCACTCTCTTACCGGCGTGACGTGGCTTCCCTGTGCCTCTTCTATAAATATTTTCACGGCTTCTACTCCGATGAACTTAAATCACTCGTGTCCCCTAGGTACGAATTTTCACGAGATACTAGATTAGCAACTAGGTCCCACCCTTTTAAAGTGAAACCGATAAAATGTAACCGCAATTTCTACTCCAACGGCTTCTTTTCTCGCACTTTCTGCTTGTGGAATTCCCTTCCACATGATTGCTTCCCCGACAGATACAATCTCCAGGAGTTTAAATTCAAGGTCAATAGACACCTCCTAACACACTAACTCGCATCCATTCTCTTAAACACTCTTCCCATCTAACCAACACTCATCCTCGTTATCCTTCCCCGTCTATCACCCTCCTTCTGACGTTTCCTATATCTAACCACTCTTTCTCTTTACCTTCCCCTGTATAACCCCTTGCGCAATAGTGGTAGTGGAATGCCTTGCTTGGGATGAAATGATTAAAAAAAAAACTTACTTGACAAACTGACGGGTAGGAACTGATATTCAGTGATATCTAAATCATGAAAAGATGGTAGGTTCAGTAGAATTTCCCAACCAATGTTTTCAATAGCATCTTTGGTCAAACTGGTGGTGTTGTGTTGAAGAATCAGTTGTCGAAAATGTTCAT